>OY756369.1:6782981-7382981 GCA_963576895.1 Ceraclea dissimilis
TACGCGACACGATAATGTGCTTTACGAATAATATAAAGTGTAAGCCTAAACGTTCTTTTAAACTTTATTCTAGAGATACGCATGAAGAAGAGATTAGATCAAGAAAGCATATGCACTCAGCAAAAATCGTTCTATTTCTGCTTCAACTTTTCAAAGTTTGTATGACAATCTTAGCGCGAAATAAGAATAACGTAAGCATTAAGCAACAAAGTGAATTATACCTTTTTAAAAGAAACCTGTCAACCTGAAAATCTTCAGATCCCGTAAATTTTAGGGGTATTTTAGGAATGTTTTTTATTCAAGGAATTTCCAAATCCTGTAATTCTAAAACAGCCAATCTGTACTCCATGCTTTCATCTATCACTGTCTTCAGTTTCAAGACGATTCCCCCAGTATTGATGAGTACAATTCAGGGCGCCGAAGCCCAATGACAGCATATAGGACCTTAACAAACAAACAAAGTATAGTAACATACCAGTACCTAATAGCATATTAATAAAACATTATATACACATTACAATACAGATTACATACCTTTCCTTGATACCTTGCTTTTTAGCGCGACGCAAACTTTTCAAATTCAATTAAAAACTAGCCTAAAAAGCCTAAAAAATCGGCGCCTTTTCAACAAAAGAGCAGAACGAATCAACACTACATATTCTATAATGCAGTTTCCTACAACAGTGTAGAATTGAAGATGAACATAGTCTTACGATCGACATCAGCTGGCTCCAGTGATCACTTTACACTCGAAAAACATTCTCCATTTCAGTTCATCCCGGTTAGGATTCGTACCCAGATCTTCGTCTTGTATAGCAGGGATTTATCCTCTGCGCTTCATATTCAATTATAAACTGTTGTAGGAATACTGCATTATAGTATATACTACAGAATGTAGAAAATCCAACGCTTTAGAAGAATGATTTGTAAATAAAAAATAATTCAAGTGAATGAAAACTGGATACCTATTATTCATTTCTTCGAGATGTGAATTTTGAAGTATACCTCATCCACATGCTGGCCGAGATACCACATTTTTTGTGCTCATGAGTAAAAAGACCGTCGGTTACGTATACAATCCAAGACAATCACCTCGTCCGCACGTCTCTTTACTCATTCATACAAAACGTGTGGAGCCTCGGCCAACTTTTGGCGCCAGCATCTAAGAGAATAATTAATTTTGAAGTTTTATTAGTAGGTGTATGAACATGACAAACAAATAGTGTAACAAAATTTGCAGCCCTAGAATATAAGTAGTGGAGGTATATTTTATAGATTGGTTCCTATCTATACTTTAATACAAAACAATGTTTAGCCGTAATGTTGTGTAGGTATGTTAAGGGACAATTTCAATTGACCAAAACTAATCCAAGTATAATGGGATAAATAAATGCAGATGGGGATTCACTTTGAAATAAATTCACCAAATATTATTTTTCTATTTCAAATCAATTTTATTATCACAAAAGTATACAAAAAAAACTCTCAGCTCTATATAATACATTCATATAAAAAAGCTTTAAAATAAAAATAATAATATAAAATTTTAGACATATATAAACATATTATACAGAACTAAAAACTACCTGGGTGTCCCCCTCTCCCATGATGTGCACAAAAATGTACTATCATGGGAGAGTTTAAGAGCTATAGAGAGAGAAACCTTCTAACAATCCTGCAAGATGACAGCAGGACAGCCTTCTGCATGGCGTATCGAAGCCCACCATGCAGTCCAAGTTTCTCAAGATTTTTATTTTTTTTATTTATTATTATGAAATGTAGCCACACAGAATGAACATTATAGGTTCTTGTTTGCCCTTTCGCTTTTTGTTACGCGCGCAAACGAAATAGCAATATTCCTTACCGTTGAGCAACCGAGCCCAAGACGAGATTATTGTTTTCATAATTGAGTTTAAAAATCCGAAGCCGTCGTGAATCTATTATAAGCCGTGACACTCAAATAACATCACCATGGCAACCACCCACTATAGTAACGTCACAATGTTCTGGGGATATATATGCTTTTGGTAGATAGGATATTTTTCTCCACTTTTTACGTTTCTTACCATCTCATTGACGTCATCAGATTCTTGTGTCACTTAGACCCGGCCTGTATGATTACTTCGCCCATTAAAGTTTAGTTTTTGTAAATATGGATAAGTATTTCTGAGAGCTTCGCTACTAAAAAATGTAGTGCGTGCAATACATCTGCACAAGCTGGTTACCCCACATTATGGGAAATGCTGTGATTGTGTGGATGGACCATGCAGTCATAAATTATCTGCCCTTGCTGCCTTTATTCATTCTGCACTCATAAAACCATCGCAATATTAAGTATTCACTTACGTTAGCTTTAATAATACAGTCCATAAAGTGGTTATTTTCCCTTTCTTTTTCAAGTCCTCCCCAGAATTAATGTACCTACGAAAACCTTTACGATCATTATTACTGAAAAGGGGTATATCCGTTATTGGTAGTTGTAACGGAAACATAACTATTTCTACCCTTATAGATTAAGGGGTTATGTTTGCAAAGTCGTAATTTGCAAAACAAAATAAACATATTATGTAATGTACTATTACAATCAAATATTATTACAGCATTGAAATAATTATTTTGTATATTTTTTAGGTAGGTACTCCTTGATATCTACATTTAAATATCTTAAAGGCATTATTATGCTGTGTACACAGGTTTACGCAATAAGCTTATTAGGTATTGTATTAATTTATGACAACGGAAATTTATCAATACATATGTTAATATCTTCGTATATACTATACTTACATACTTTCCGTGTCCGTGAACCTCAAATCAAGAACCTTCAATAGTTGGCCACATGTACGGCTTGTACTAACTTACATAGTTACCCATGCTTCGCAAAGGCAAATTTGAGAAACCAACCCGGCATACTTTATAGGCTTGAGCTAGACCAAATGTGACTTAAGATCTGAATTTCTTTTCCTACGCCCTTTCACATGATACATGACCCCCTAATCATTGGTATCTCTTAGGAAAAACTTTTTCTCCAAAAACCGGCGACGTTAGAACATGGTTAGAACACAGAGTATATTATTATATATTATCGCAAATTTTATTCTAAATTTTCGCGGCAATTCATCGTTCAAAAATCAGACTTTAATTTATATATATATATATATATATATATATAGATTGTTGGAAGGGTCACTGGGAGATATAGCTTTTGCAGCATGTTTGCCCTTTGGTACACTACTGTTGTCTTGTAAAAAAACTTGTGAATTGTTTTTGGCTAAAAAGACTACATTAGCTTAGATTATATTGCAAAAAAATGGCTGACAGAGATCACAGCACTGTGATAAGCTCCTCCTAGTGAACAATGTTTTGGCATCTGTTACTTGTTATTTTAATATATTTATGATTCTGTTTACTTAAGGTGTAAATAAATAAATAACGATAGCTATACATAACAGTTCATTCTGTTTGCTATGTATCCTTTTTAGATCTGACTATGTTTTGTGTGTGGTTTTGTGTTATGATGTAAATTTGTAATTGATGAATTATGTGTAATACACAATTGTTCGACTGTTTTTATTGATTGATTTTTTTTGTGTGATTTTTGCAATATGCTTTGTTCAAATGGCCTAAAAGCCGTGTACGATTGTAAAATAAATAAATAAAAATAAACATTTGAGGTGGTCGTTAGCCTGGTTGGTAACGCGCTCGACTGTTAATCCGGCGGGCGCGGGTTCAATCCCCGATGCCGACTTACTCCACTTTACAACATAAGCTTTTCAAGCTCTCCGTAAAGTGTACAAATATGTATTCGGGTTTATTTCGATAAATCCATATTCATTAAAAAAAATACTTATTACGGTTAATTAGTATAATTGTCATTTTAAAAATTACTTTATTAATTTCGTTTTAGTAAAATTGAAAAAAATGTTTTCTTTTAAATGTGTGCTGACTGAATCCAAGGAAAAGTTTCCTATCAGATAGAATATGGTTCGCTTGATGACACTTAGACCGTCATTGTCACAAAGACATGGCATGTTTTACCCCCGGTAATGCAATTTACATAAAGCTGCATAATAAAACAACAAGTAGGGTCTTAAGTATTGTACTGCCTGCATACTAAGCAAGGAATCCTAAGTTGGGTGCATTGATTTGATTCAAAATGTGTAGACCAAGATGTTAAAATATTTTACTTCATTATAATTGCAACGGAGTACTAATAATTGAAACATGAGAGAGACGGATGAGCAGGTCAAAAATTGCCCTGCATAACTCGACGTTAGAGCCTTACGTACGTTGTTTATGTGCCAAGCAATAATTTATGTTTCGGAAAGATAGATGTTTTATTGTTTTCTATCATCCGTAGGCCGATTCGGGCACCTAGACTAGAATATAGTAGCTACGCCAATTTCTCATGAAATTCAGAATACAAACTTTGATAATACGGAACAAATTCTTTATTCAAATGCTCAGAAACATAAATTTTAAAGATACACGCGTAACTTTCTCACACGTCAATTTTTGTTTTTTTTTTAGTAGACTAGAGTAGGCCTTGTTTGTATTTTTTTTTTACAATTTGACGTTGCAAAAATTGTGTAGTGGATTCGAATTCGGTAAATAAATTAACCTTTATTAAAATCACGGAGAGTTTCAAAAACAAGACAACAGTAGTGTGCTGATTGCGAAAGCAATGCGTACTATATCTTACATTCAGCTTGAACGTTTGGAACTAATTGGTTGTTACTCTTCTATATTTTCTCTTTCTTTTCAACAATAACAGTATGTTGCAGTTAGTTGCAGTTGGCTGAATAATACTACCAGGTAATATCCTATCGATTCTGTTCTCCACATGAGATGAGTATCTATCCACCATCAATAGAGTATTTGATAGGGTTTGCAGTGAATCCCATGGTGGTGATAATGGTATAATATTGTATGGATAACTAACCGGCAAATACCCGCTGATAATAACGTCCGTTAAGGGTTTGGTACCAAGGATGATGTCACAGACATTTCCCACGGCATTAAGGTTCAAAATCGCGTGAACAATCGCATGATAAAATGGTAAAAATAGCGTTATTTTACATTTTTGGGGGTTAATTTTGCGTCTATCAAAAAACTTTTACGGTTACTTCTTAGATTTTATTGTATATTATCAGTACAAAAAAAAATCTCCGCGACTTTCAAAAAAAAGATCAGAGGTGTTTTTAACTTTTTTTTTTGAGAAATCTATACAATATAAAAAAATCTTTTATGGTAATTCCCTAGATAAATGTTCAATACATCGACATACTATTTTGTTCCAAAGCATATTTAGTAAAGGTTGTCGAGATAAAAGGTCTCCTGTTTTTAGAAATTTTCGGAATATCGGTATGCATACTCTTAAATTTACGATATGGGAATTCATTTACATTAAATCAACTGGAACGACCGACCAGTAAGGACATCAGGAAATATTATGCATATGCTCAAAAATGTGTAAACTGTTGCGAATTTTAAGGATGATCTTTGGCAAAGAAGACATTATAAGTTATATGTCAAGGGTGTATATATTTTTTCTGCTTGTATCTACCTTTTACTACTTTTTTACACTTTACACTCTGCCGAGCATGGATAACATAAAACCATCAGATAACATATATGGTACATACATCTTCTTCCCCTTCTATCCTTTGGTGGGTCGGGGGCCCAAAGCATCTGTATATCTTCGCCAGAGGCCCCTGTCACTTGCAGCTTCCAGGACCTTTGGCCACTTCAACCACAGTCTCTCCTCGCACAACTTTGTGGTGGTGCGCACAATGGTGCCACACAGAATAGAATTGCTCTATGTTTTGTCCATGTTTTCTTACAATACCTGTATACTTGCACAAATCACCCAGCTCGGGTGGACTGCCGAATTACAAAAAAAAGCATATGCAAGTCCAGATCCTTTTATATAAAAAGAATATTTTATTCTTTCAAAAATAATTAAAGCATCTACTTCATTTGGATCGCCCATCGTGCAGTAAATTGCAGTGAGGTTTTTTGTTGACTAAAGTTATCCAAATTTAATTAATTTTATCGTCGATTGGTCCACCGTATCGGTAATACTTCTGGTTGAATGGAATAAATGTAAATGTCATGTAAATGAAAACTTTCTATCGCAATGCAGCTGATGGAGCTGTAACCTCCGAACAATAAATAATGTAATACATACTCGTATATTGCAGACACGCAGAGTAACATGTTGATAGATGTTGCCCAGCGTATCGCATCTCTCAAATGGCGGTGGGCAGGTCACATGGCTAGAGACCCAGACGATAAGTGGTCGAAGAGAGTCTAAACCTGGAAACACAGAATGACTACCACTGGGCTGTAGGAAGACCACTACGATGGAGAGACGACTGAGCTGATGGAACTGTGACTGAGCATCTAAAAGTTGTTCATAATTTGGTAGAAACTGGGATTAGATGGACCCTTGGCGGGCCGGATTAAATACTTTCGCGGGCCGGAGTTGGCCCGCGGGTCGTACTTTTACGGGAATTATTCCGTAAAAGTGAGCTGTCTAATATCGACATAACAGCTTTTGTGCTTGTGATGTGATTCCACAAGCTTGTGATGTGATTCCACAAGTACAATGGTTTCAGTTGTAATATCTTACAACTATTTAGTTAGTAATTATTACTTATAATTTGAAATATCGACATAGTCATTTGCATGACAGTGTGTTTTGTGTGATAATAATGGTGTTAATATTATCAAATCTCGTTATAGTCCAAGAGCCCGCTGCTTAATTTATGACGTATCTGTTTTTTGATCGAAATGTGGTATAAACGATAACTTACCAATAGGGTATAACATCGCACTAGGGTTGCCTATCAAAATCCTGCCGCAACCCCCCCTGCCCCCCCCCGAAAAGGTCCCTCTTCGCGGTTTTTCGCATTTTATAGGAATATGGTAAGAGATAGGAGAAAGTAGTCAATGACAAAAATAATCCTTGCTAAATTCTCTACAAAAAATGTCAAGTCATTTTTTTCTTAGAACTAGCAGTTTACCCGCAATGGCCGGTCCAAAACCGAAATTCATTTAAAGTACAAAAATAATGTATTTGAAATAAATTGGTTGAAAATAGATAAGAGATACAGGAAAATAGTCAAAGAACGAATTAATAACCATAGTCTTAGCTATAAAACGAGCTATAACTTATGTTCATACATCTAATAATTTCGGAGTAATTGTAATAAAACTCAGTGACAAAAATTCTTAAAATTTAGTTTTTCATAAAATAACCAGCGATATAGCGCCGCAGACCAAATTTTTTTTCCATAAAATGTTAGTAATAATGGGTGGAAGAATGTGAAAGGAAAAGAATCTAACTTTTTTTTTATTTTTTCAAAAAATATCCTGTTTTTTGACCGGCCATTACGGGTAAACTACTAGTCCTATGAAAAAATTGAATTCACGCTTTTAGTAGAGAATTTAGCAAAGATTATTTTTGTCATTGACTACTTTCTCCTATCTCTTACCATATTCCTATAAAATGCGAAAAACCGCGAAGAGGGACCTTTTCGGGGGGGGCAGGGGGGGTTGCGGCAAGATTTTGATAGGCAACCCTAGTGCGATGTAATACCCTATTGGTAAGCTATCATTTATACCACATTTCGATCAAAAAACAGATACGTCATAAATTAAGCAGCGGGCTCTCGGACTATTAAGGCTTTCCGACTTTACTTGCCTAATTAAAATTTAACATTTAACTTTTAACATTTTACTTTTATTATTTTTTTTTTTTTTGTAGGGATATTTTTTTACTTAGGCTATTAAATTTAGTCTGCAAACTATTGTAATGTGATTTATGGTTACGGCAGAAAATTTATCGTAAGTATCTATTTACTATGTACTATAGTTAGATTATAGCAGTGTCGTATATGGCCCCCCGAAATGTTGAACAATTCTTTAAAAATCGTTTTTTTTAAACATGAAAGTTACTCAAGTTCATCACTTCACCTTATTCAGTCACATTATTCAAAAAAATATCCACATCACATCACATTATTCAAAATCACATCACATTATTAAAAAAAAATCGCCTGCGGCGCTATTCTTCTTTATATTTTCTGCACACAATATTAATACCAACCTAAAAGACGACCTCTTTCACTTAAATTCACGAAAAATTTTTGTCTGCGGCGCTATTATAAGTTTTGAACTGTACGTCTATCTTCAAATTTTTGTTGCCTCTACCCCCTCAAAATCAAATATTAGATCCTCCCCCCAAAATGAAATCCTTTATACGCCACTGGATTATAGTAATTGTATGGTTGTATGTAGGTACGAGTAAGTAGTTATACGTATACTAATATTTGCAGTTAATTAGTTTTCAAGATTCTGTTCGTGTTTTGTAATATTAAACACAAACAAAACCTATTAATGTTTCAGACGTTCTATTTTTAAATTATTGTAGAGAAATTTATAAACGAATAGAGAACAAAATTTTGATTGGATTATTATGCTCACTGCTGCGAACTTTTCTATTGGTTGTGCAGAATTTGAAATTCGAAAGAGTTTTATTGTTGGTACACTTTTGTTTCGAATGCTTTCTTTTGAAACAATTTCGAAATTAGAAGAGATATTGCTGAAGTGTGCCAAATTTGATTCACGCCGATTGATGTTGATGTATCTATCGAGTTAGGCTCACCACAAACGTCCCGAAGTTCAGTTAACGGAATCGACCGTTTTGCAAAAAAGTTCCGACCAAAACCTCTTTCTGAATTCAAAATCGGGGTGACGCTGAATTCAGAGAGAGGTTTTGATCGGAACTTTTTTGCAAAACGGTCGATTCCGTTAACTGAACTTCGGGACGTGTGTGGAGAGGCTTAGACCGGACAAAGAGTCGTTACTATATTCACTGTATTGATGTTTGTTTTATAATATAACTAGTTGATTTTCCCGTGCTTCGCAACGGCACGGTGTCTCCAGATGGTTTGAGCTAGACAATTTGCCATATTTTGAAATATGTATGAGTTCAGTCTATGGTTAAATTGAGTGAAAGTGAGGTAATTTATTTTAACATCTACAATGCATTTCGCGTTAGAAGTCCCCTGGTGCAAACTTGGTTTAGTGTTGCTTGATGTGATAATAAGATATGGTTATATTTTTTCGCTACTTTAAAATTATATTTTAGAACTGTTGTTTAAAAAAAATTGCCAATTTTCGAATTATTAGAATAAACTGGCAACATTTTTTCTAATTTGTGATGGCGATTTAAAAGGATTATCGGGAGTATTTTTTCTTTTTCCAACTCGCAAAACTATCCTGCCTTTAAAATGATTTCTCTAGCGCTACTCTGTAATATTTTCGGCATTGTAGGTTACTTGTAAAAGATACAATGTGAGAATATTGGGAACCTTTGACAGCTCTTACGACAAGATTCGACAATCAGGGCTACCAACAATACAATCTAAACTCCACTTGCAGGTAACGTCAGAACGGTGGCCAAGACGGATGGTACAGATAATACGCTAAAGTTCTATCTACGGTCTGTCACTTCGGACATCACCTCTCCGCTCTACTAATAATAATCTATGGTTATAAAATTAAGTTCAATATGGATTCCAAGTTGGCCGCCATGTTTTAATGTTCTTCATATTTAGATTTCACAAGATAATATCTCTTGAAAAAAGCTTTTCTTTTTAAAAATGGCGACGTTAAAACCTAAAGCAGATCGGCAAGAAATTATTCGAAAATTTTCACAGCAATCCATCGTAAAATGCGGGAGTTTTACGAACACTTACAAAAAAACGAACTTTGTTTTATTATATAGATATAACATATTTGTTTTATTAAAATATCTTTGTTATCATTGCCAGGCTTTGCGACATATTAATCCCAGGGTGCAGGTTGTTTCATATTCAAGTTTACTGCTTGCCATTCGTTGCGTCAAAAATGTGTGTTACATGGTTATTAATTCACACAGCCATACATTAGACGGTGAAGTTTTTTCGTTTTTTTATATGTAAAGCATATCCACCTTGACCTATGTGTCGGATGCGATTACTGCTTATACCAGGGGTTCCCAACTTTTTTGTACTCTAGTGCACATTCTAAAATATCGGTAGGGTGGCGGGCATCATCTATTTATAATCGACAAACTCCTTCCATAACTTCTCATTTCCCCATAATTGGTTTTTTCGCTACCAATCGGAGCGCGGCAGCCCTAGAATTTCGTATTTTTGAACATAAAACATTATAGATCCGGCACTAACAGCATACCAAAAACGTATATAATAAACCTAGGCACTCAAAAAAATAAAACTCTAACATATAAATAAAAGTACTTAATTCATATTTTTAATTAATGTTTATGAAAAAATTCTGTCTGTAGAATAGTGACGTGCGCGGTGCCCGCGGGCAAGGAGTTGGGAATCCCTGGTTTATATTGTAGAGATGGTATAACACGTTTGTTTCTACAAATGAAATTATATTCAACTTATTCCGACATGATGAAAAATGTAATAAAATATGATAATAATATTACAACAATAGCAGTTCTCAGTTCATCTGGCATTTTCTGTTCCAGAATTGTTTTCATAAAAATAGAATTAGCAAAATATGACAACTGTTTGTATTTGTTCTGAAATATTCTGTTGTGAAAGACTTTCTTTACCGTTGTCTTGCCTTTTTTAAAAGCATTTTCCACAATGATCTGAACACATTGTACTATTTATTAATAGAGATTTAAAATTAAACATCTTTATTAATAGTTAAAGAAAGAGAATCCCATTTTTTACAGAAAAGCTTCCGGTCCGTCAGCTATATTCTGTAGGGGTCACCCAGTGAAAAACCAATAGAAAAACAAACAATCATTAGCCGGAGTTTGTCGAGATTTCTCCCACTTAACCTATTTCACGCAGTTGTATGTTTAACGAGTAGTTATATCTCAACAGATATACAGCAGAGGATGGACCTTCCATCAGCCTTATGACCGATCGTCGGCTGGCTTAATGTGATCAAGCCCGATGAAAGGTCCACCCTCTGCTGTATATCTGTTGAGATATAATTACTCGTTAAAAATTCAACTACAAACATGTAGAAAAATTCCGTTGATCTCACAAAGAAATTGTGATTTCAAAAATAATCTCAGTTGTATGTTTATTTCATTCATTAAAAAAGTGACACAACGTACCTATACCTACTTACATATACCTAGTGGACTTCTTACCCTGGTTTGCAATCAATTTCGCTACACAAGATACAAAACCTGGGGATGAAACAATCAATGGATATATTTTTGGAAATATATGGGCATGTATAGGTATTTACTTTCCTGTACACCCAGTGGCAGATTTTCCCTTAGGCCCAGTAGGCCCGGGACTAGAGCAGCCAGATATTAGGGGCGGTCAATCGTGACAAAAAAGTCAAAGACAAGAAATAGCTCAGAGTACCTAAATATTCTAAAAGAAAGTATTACAAATTAGTACCTATTATAATTAACTAAGTTTTTGAATCGATTTCGATAAAGGTTGGCAATAAAGTAAATTAATTATGTAGTCTATATCTATATGATGGGTACTGAGTAAGGGGCGGCTGATGGCCTGGGGCCCAGGGCGGCCAAGACTACAAATCCGCCACTGTGTACACCCAAGCCAAATGCATATATTGTGAAGCGCAGAATACTTCATCAGCGTCAGAAATCAATAGCGTTGGAGGACTACAGTGAGAAATGGAAACTGCAGGTTTTGTGAAAAAGAAGAAAAATTTGGTAATAAATCCGTTTAGAATCGTCAATTTATTATAGATATTTAAAATATCGATGTAAAACATAATCATTTCGCACTCTTCGATGTTTCTTTCTTCCGCCAGACAGATAGAATGGGTATACTCGTGTTATGATGATATAATATTCTTGGAACATTTGTGTTTCTTTGTTGTCGTATTTGCTTTGAAGTAAAAAAACTTTCTCATCCGCTTTGTTGAGAAAGAAACACGTTATTTGAATAAATGGGAACAATGTAGAAACAACATTCCTATATTACATAGGGTAATCGAATAAGTAATTTACGTAAAGGAACCCTTTTTTTCAAAGGAATTAAAACTAAGTGTGTGGAAATATTGTTTTTAAGAAGCAAATAATCAAATATAAAAACATTACTTGAATTATTTTTGATTCACAAATTTTTATTCTTGTAAAGCGTTGGATTTTTTCTTCATTCCGTAGTACATACAATGTAGTATTCCCACAACAGGGTAGAAGAATTAAGGATGAACATTTTCGGGTTTACGACCTACCTCGGCTGGCTTAAGTGATCACTTTACACTCGAGAAACATTCGCCATTTCAGTTCACCCCGGCTGGGATTCGAACCCAGACCTTCGTCTCGCATAGTAGGGATCAACTGAAATGGCGAATGTTCGCCGAATGCGAAGCCGGGGTGAACTGAAATGGCGAATGTTTCTCGAGTGTAAAGTGATCGCCTAAGCCAGCCGAGGCCGGTCGTAAGCCCGACAATGTTTATCCTTAATTCTTCTACACTGTTGTGGGAATACTACATAAAAATATTTTTAAATAGGTAACAAAAAAAGAAATCGAAACATACCAAGTCGATGCGTGCAATGCTAATACACACTCGCACATCAGTCACTGGTCATAACAGGTTGTAATAAATTCCGTAAGGTTATGACTGGATGGAAGAAAAACTCTTAAACGATGGTTTATTATGACAGTTGACCTAAATTTGAAATCACATGATAATTTGCGGCTACAACGGATACATAACTTGTTTCGTCATCAGTTCTTTCCCCTTGCACTTCTATACTTAATTACCCCTAAAATTTATCTTCCTAAATCACCCAATAAAGTCACATTTATGCATTTTTGATTATCCGATTAAATTACTTCATGAAGTATGTATGTAGAGTGGAATTCGTATAAGAATGCGCCGAGAATTCAAATAAACTTTATTATTTCGTGAATTTTTATAAAAAGTATTATTTCATTTCTATCCTTGGTTTTAAAAATGATTGTTAATAAAAATACCTTTTAACAAAGTGCCCCACATTATTTGAATTCGCGGCGCATTCTTATACGAATTCCACTCTAGTAGTTATTAAATTACTAGCATTAGTGCACCACGAAGCAAACGTTAAGGGCCTATATGCACTGACACTGAGCAACGATCGTTCTATTTTCGCTTCAACTTTTTCAAATTTTGTATGAGAATGTTAGCGCGAAATAAGAATAACGTAAGCGACAATGTGAATTATAACTTTTTAAAAGAAACCTGGGAAGAAATGAAAAAATCTAAAAAGCCAAATTGTTCAGATTATAATTACCAGTTTTTTGGTTAAATTATACTTTTACCTATATCTGTAAACCTGAATGGAAAATCTTTGGATCCCGTAAATTTTAGGGGCATACTTTAGGAATATTTTTTTATTCAAGGAATTTCTAAATATTGTAATTCTAAAACAGTCAATCTGTAAATAGTCCATACTTTCATCTCTCACTGTCTTCAGTTTCAAGACGATTCTCTCAGCATTGGCTGAGAAAAATTCAGGGCACCGAAGCCGGATGACAGCATATAGGACCTTAAGAGAAAAGTTATACTATGCATGTTATAAACATTGTAAGCATAATGTTATAGAATCATCAAGAGTACCCACAGGAAGTTTTCTGGTGTAAAAGTAATGCCCGGATACAAACATTCACAAATTTTATAGCATTATGGTGATGTTAATCCCAACGCGCGTTTTCAGGTTGATTTTAAAACCAAAGATTTACCTACTACCGATTTATTCACACATTGTAATTACTTTAAATAAATTATTTTAACTGAATAGATGGGTATGTTAGTTACCTTTTCTAATGTTAGTCCTGTTATGATTATGCGTTCATGAAAACTATGTAATTGATATACTCGTATAGCAGGGTTGCATGAACAGTTCTTTTTGGTAGCGGAAGCGGCTGCCTTTTAATGCTGACATCCTAATATCTAAACTTAATTAAGAGTGTTGCAATTAAGAGTGAGTATATAGATACCAGTAGCCATCAAAGAGATTGTCCAAAACGCTGGAGGAACCTGGATGCGGAAGGGTCAGAACAGAGACGAATGGAAACAGATGGAAGAGGCCTATATCCAGAAGTGGAGGGAAGAAGGCTGATGAAGAAGAAGATACCAATTTAAAATATTTTAAAATTTTGACATAGATTTTAGAAAAGTACGAGTAATAGCTCACTATCAGCTTGGCTTATCTCCTATGTTGGAAACCTTGTCTGGTATGTGGCCGCCGTAGTTCAGATTAATTTATATTTAAGTACAATACGAAATATGTATGCAAATTTTAACCTGTTCACAATATAATCTCTGTGTATAACTTCCGTTATGCATCCGTAATGAAGGATGCGGAGGTGGATGTGTACAATAGTATATACACTGTAGTCGCAGCCCTTCTTTATAGTTGACACGACTCTTGTAAACATTAACCTCGCTTAACCATTATAGAAGCAAAAACCATTATTCAAAGACATAAACTTTTCATAATATATACCTACTTATTGATAACGGAAAACTCACCAATAATTGTGAGTTTTTTACGCGCAGAAATGACTTTGCCAACAGACTTCTCAGTATTATCAGTCAGAAGAGTCGACGTCTACATATATATTATCATCCACATATGAACTCATCAGCCTAATACTTGGAAAAAATCACCTATCCAGATATCACAGGATCAGAATACAAGTATGTGCCTGAAATATCAGTATTTAGAAATCGTCTTACAATATTGCAAGTATTAATAATTACCAATTTTTGCAATTTTATGTATAAATTTTCCGGAAAGTCTATTTTTTTTAATTATTTATTAGCGATTTTGGTATTATACCTGAAGATGATAATACTAATGGAATTATATATACCGACCTAGAATGCCATAAGATGCATAAGATTTCTTGATTTTCTTTTATTGGTAATATGAAACACGTATTATCATTTAGTTGTATAATATTTCTCCTATATCATACGTTAGCTCGCATGATAAAAATTCTAAATGGTCAATTTCCACATTTCCGTTAAGCGCCAGTCATTTCCGTTATTACTTCCCGTTAGCCACAGCTGATGGAAATTGTTAAGTCGTGATAATTTCGTTTAATAGTGATATATTGGAATAACGTCGCTATATCGTGGGAATCATGGGGATGTTTTTATATTGCAATTTAAAATGATAATAGTCTTTGTACATTATGGGAAATAATATATTTATTGCATATTATGTTACTATTTATTTGAGTTTTTAATATTAAAGTATTAGGTTGAATATTCAATTGGAATGCATTTTTAAGCCTATAATCAGGCGCAATGAAAACAAAAATCCCTACACGTACCTATATTAATTTTCATAGGTTATGAAAATAAAACAGAATTTTACAATTTGCGAGTCATTAGTGTCAATTTTTGCTTTGGGCTGTCCCAGCTTGTTGATTAAGTTTACACGCAACTGAATTACTCGTGTAAACTTAACTCTAAATAAATATTTATTGACCAAAACAAAATATGCATACCTAATTACAAAAGTAAGACAATCGTTGTGTGCGAAAGGACGGACTTATTTCAGTATTATAATTGATCGATGTTTTTGACCCACAGCATTTTAGATATTCCAGAATTGTTTCTTATACTTATTTATAGTACACCTTTTCTAAAATAATGATATCAGAGTGTTAGGGATGATGTGGGAATAGGTAACATGCACTGTTTAAAAGCATTTGTGAAAATCCAATGATGAAATTAAAGTAGTAACATATAATTTAAAGTAAATTAGGTACGAAGTAGTATTTTAAATTCCATTAATTCACGTATATAACTCAGCTTTTCCGTCGTAAACGCTTTGTATATTTCTGTTGAAATTCAAGAATAAAATTCTTCATATTGCAAAATCTTCTTGAATACTTAAATCCAATTGGGTTTCATGTCTCTTGAATGATTTATGTCTAACAAATCAGTTCACTCCATGTAGAAAGAACCGCATTTTATACACATCTAATATACCTACATTTTATTGTTCTTATACTATACCAGTATACCTGCTTACCCATTTCTTCTATCTTATCAAGAGCTTTACTCTTTCATTTTCACTTAGGGAGCTTTTAACGTAGTACCCTTATCAAAGTTAGAAAAACTAAAACTGATTTGTTACGTTACTTACTATAAGCCTTTTGGATGTGATTCTTACAAAAAACATGTTGATTTACCTTTAACAGACATATTGAGAACGATACAAATCAACAACCAAATCTTTTCTAAATGTTATATTATATTACCTATTAACTTTGCATATAGTAATGCAGGAAGTATAGTTTTACGTAATTAAAACATACAACATCAGTGCAATATAGAGTAACCCGAGAAACATATGTTTTAGTGGAAATTAAAATGAAATATTAATAAATTATCAACAGAATTTGAACAACTGAAAAATGAAAATATAGGTACCATTTTCTAATCAAAAGATCCTAATATTTCTTTTACATCAATAATTGAATATCTTATTTCTTTTTGATGAAAAGCATTATCGATTAGTTAGACATTAAAAGAAATCAATTTGTTATTCCCAGGTATTTGATTGGAGCACATCAAATATACCAAGAGAGATTTTAATTAAGATATTATTATTTTCTCAATCTGTTTCAGTCAGTAAGAATTCAGAATGCTGACCAAAGATATTTTCCTTTTTATTCAATTTATAAACAAAGCTGAAATGTTCGCTTTTATATCAGAAAGAAATCAAATTCGGTTCAGTGAGTTTAACCATTGTTTTTCATTGGTTTTCCTATTCGACGTTATTCGGTAAATAATTGAAAACAAAGACATACTATCAACTTTAAATTAAGTACACATATTTCATCTGCCTAGAGTTCCTAGAAGATCCTCTGTCATAAATTACGGTGTATTATGAGTTATTATGACTCATAATACACCATTGACCATCCGTGTAATAATCAGAATTACAACAGATTATATCTAAGAGTACAAAATTTATCTAAGATTTAATTTAACAGATTATATCTAAGGGTACAAAATTTAAATACCTACTTGTGTTATCACTGCATTATAAAGTTTCCATATTGTCCAGTAAGTATTTTTCGGATTTTCCGCCTGACTACTTTTCTCTTGTAAGTTTATTGATTCACAATTTTAAAGCCATATCTCGTGCCATTGTAGAAAAATCAAAATGAAGCACATCAACAAAATATTTTGTTTCTAAGAATAGAAAACAGGTAAGTACACTTTTTATAATATTATAATACAGAAGTTTTAGAAATGCCTGTCTAGAAAGTTTGAAAGAAATAACAAGTTATGTATTGCTTTCTATATTCAGGTAGAGAATTACAAGTGATTCTATACTAAGATGCCTATGAGATTTATTATATTACAGTACTAAAATCATTAACATCGTTTTAACATAACATTTACTTAATCGTGTTATTGTAAAGTGCGATAAACTAGTTGCCACAGAGAAATGAAAAAGGAAATCCGGAAAATATTGTTTTTGCAGAAAGTCCACCCTTTAGCGCATTATTGTTATCTTGTTTACATTTTCGGGCTAATAAAGATTTATTTATTAATTATTTTGTTAAATAAATATTTTTGAAGTAGAATTTGTTGTTGTTTTTAAGTAATTGTTAGTGACAAGTTAATAAAGGTACAAATAAAGTATTGTCCAATGTTATTTTAAGCTGTAAATATGTATGTTTTTACTACTTAATAAATAAATTTAACTCTATAAAAGGTAACTAAACTAATAAGTAATAAGTACGTATATTAGTATACCATATACCCCTATAATGTGTTTTGTTTTAAAACGACTCTCAAACAACCCGCATTAAATATGCTATAATAATAAAGAAACAAAACATTAATATTATATGATTTTTATACACCCGTTTAAGTATAATACTCAGGTATATCTACAATGAAAGATTTTCGCTTTACGTCATTTCAGTTCTTCTTCTTCTTCTTCATAAGCCCTGCAGCTTCCATTTCTGGATATAGGCCTCCCTCATTCGTCTCCATCTCTCTCTGGATTTTGCCTCGGATGTCCATCTGAGGCCAGCTGTTAACTTCAGGTCATCTGTCCAACGCATCTGTGGCCGGCCTCTAGGGCGTTTACCGAGCCACGGACGCCAGAACAGGAGCTTGTTGCTCCATTTGCCATCCGTTACTCTCGCCACATGACCTGCGTAGTCCCACTTCAGCCCTGCGATGCGTTGTACAACATCATTGTCATTTCAGTTAACGTAAATAAAAAAAACAGGTAAGTATCGAGGTTCTGTTATCAATTCCAATACTGAGAGAATCGTCTTGAAGCTGAAGACAGTAATAGTTGAAAGTAAGGATTACATATTTAGTGCAGTAACGAGAGCAAATTTAATGACATTTTCAGGAAAAAAATACAGTAGTCTACTTCCCTTTCATACTTTACGTATTTGGGGGCGCTGAATTCGAATTTCAACTTTGCCACCTCGTAAATGTGATGCGTTCTGAGATATTCGAGAAAAACTCAGAATAAAACGTTCTTTTTAGAGACTTTCGCTCATAACTCGAAAAGTATACATTTTAGAGAAAAGAATCTCGAGACAAGAATAAACTAGAGTAAATTTCCTACAAATAGCGATGATATTCATTTTTCTGAAATAAACCGCTTACGCGCTACTATGCGCTAAAAAAGGGCATAAATTCCACTCTTTTTTAAAAAATATCTTCTCTTTTAATTTATTGACTATAACTCAAAATATATAGAGTTTTTTGGAAAAAAATGTTATACATAAATAAAGTACACTATATTTTCTACAATTAGTGCTAAGAAGGTTTCTGAGACAGACTAACCTCTATTACGTTAGAGCGCATTGAAGTTCACTATAGTACATTAGAAGCAAATTCTTCATTATTTAAAATGGATATATAACATTAAAAAAAATAAAAAAATCTACTAAACTTTCTTGATGCTATAAACACAAGGCTGAAATTTTTATATTTAAATGTTTGCTACCCCTCAATAGCGATGGGTTGGTAGAAATTTGAGAATTCCTTAGAAACAAAAGCTCATTCTCCAGTTTTTTGTCCATAATGTGAAAATTAAAAACAATAGGGACAATTATACTAAGACAAAAATAAAGCACATTTTATTATCTATGAACTACCTTAATAACTTTTTTTAGTCAAATAGACGATTCAGCAGCCAGAGTCCGTTAAAATTTTTCCATATCTCGAAAATATTCTAAAATTTCTACTTATTTTGGTTTACCGCCTGCAAATAAGAATCTAAACATTTTTAAGAAACAAAATGTGAAAATTCATCAAATTTCCTACAAATTATGTCTCTTGCGTTTTCGCTCAGGCGAACTGGTTCGCTGTTAAAAAGCATCGAAATTTGGTATAGCGTGTCATATTAATTAAGCGTTGATAATACGAACTACGACTATGGTACGTGTGTTACAACAACAATTTTTTCCAAAAAACTCTATATATTTTGAGTTATAGTCAATAAATTAAAAGAGAAAATATTTTTTAAAAAAGAGTGGAATTTATGCCCTTTTTAGCGCATAGTAGCGCGTAAGCGGTTTATTTCAGAAAAATGAATATTATCGCTATTTGTAGGAAATTTACTCTAGTTTATTCTTGTCTCGAGATTCTTTTCTCTAAAATGTATACTTTTCGAGTTATGAGCGAAAGTCTCTAAAAAGAACGTTTTCTTCTGAGTTTTTCTCGAATATCTCAGAACGCATCACATTTACGAGGTGGCAAAGTTGAAATTCGAATTCAGCGTCCCCAAATACGTAAAGTATGAAAGGGAAGTAGACTACTGTATTTATTTCTCCGCGAAAACACCATATTATGACTAGACCAAAATATTCCGAAAGTACCCCTAAAATTTATGGGATCTGAGGATTTTCAGTTCGGTTATTCAGATATAAAAGTATAATTTAGTCAGAATACTGATAATTGTAATCATTACAAATTGGCTGTTTTAGATTTTTTAATTTGTTTCCAGGCTCTTCTAAAAAAGGTAAAATTCACATTGTCTTTACTATTTATAGGTACCTTACGGGGCAATATTTATTCCAATGTACACAATGTTTCAAGTATGGTTCTGAGTGTATGGTTCTGAGTGCTGGACGCTGAGTAAGAAGGATGAATCTTCCCTCCAAGTATTCGAGAGGAAAATACTCAGAAGGATATTCGGACCCATACAGGAACACGGAGCTTGGAAAGCACGCTACAATGAAGAGGTCTATAGCTTGTACAGAGAGCCCAACGTTATTCAGCAGATCAAGATAGGAAGGCTGCGTTGGGCGGGACATGTGGCAAGAATGGGTGAGGAGAGAGTTCCTAAGAAGGTGCTCTACTCCAAACCCCAAGGTAGACGCAGCGTTGGCAGACCCAAGCTCAGATGGTTGGACGGAGTGCAGAAGGATGCACAAGTGGTTGGCATCAGGGACTGGAGGAGCACAGCCCAGGACAGGGAGGAATGGAGACGACAGTTGGAGGAGGCCAGGGCTCACAGCGGGCTGTAGTGCCAATGATGATGATGATGACACAATGTTTGATTCGATAACACGATTTTCGACATTATTTTCGAATTCGAGCTTGCTGTTTGTTTGTTGTTGTATCGACGTATAACGGGGTCCGTTTGTATCAGTTGGTTACTAACCACACAAAACCATTTTATAATGTAGTGAAACATGGCAAATTCTGTTTCTGCACAACATATTTTTATACCTCATGAACATTTATCGCCGCAATAGCTAATTTTATATCATAAATGATAAAACTATAGGTAATGTGAATTCGGAAAACTCTATAATTTTGTTCATGTTGTTAGACATAATTTTCATGATATATTTAGCACCATCTGCTGTGAAGATGATAGTTGGCTTATAAGTAGTAGTATATGGATAACACCTAACAAATCAAGAAATTTTAGAGGTACACTAAAAAAAGTAATGTTTATTTAATATTTATTACTAAAATCAATATACCTTATTTTAAAAGTTTAGTGAGAAATGTGAGTCTGTTTAACTGAGCACAGGCGATCAACATTTGGAGCAATCGTTGATCCGTTAGTCCTCATCTCCTCATTGATCATCCTCAAGCGTTCTCTTATTTTTTCGATTTAATAGTAGTGAGAGTTGAAAACCCCAATTAGAAATAAGTAGATTGTGCCAAATAGTAAAAAAATTACGACAGCACGCAACCTTTATTACAGTTCGAAATATTGGGTAGGTATTTGCAAGGCGATCAGTTGTTTGACTGAAGTTAAATTTCAGGCGATCTGCTTAGCAACGATTATTACGATATTTACGTTTCGACTGAGGGTGATTTCAATTTCGACATCCACTAAGTACCAATCTGAGAATCAAAATCAAACAATGAGTAGTGAAGATCTAAATCAAAACTTTAAGAATGTAGTACATAGTATAAAGACAGGTCGCTAGTAAAAACTGTTGCTTATTTCTAGACATTAGATAATGTGACAGTATTGTATACATATCAGAGACAGTATTAGTAGCAACCAGCACACACTGGTACGAAATATACAATTGAATTAGTATCTCTAGGTCGTATGCAAAATGT
This sequence comes from Ceraclea dissimilis, assembly GCA_963576895.1. Lineage (NCBI taxonomy): Eukaryota > Metazoa > Arthropoda > Insecta > Trichoptera > Leptoceridae > Ceraclea > Ceraclea dissimilis. The sequence goes on from OY756369.1 coordinate 6,804,586, forward strand.
ATCAGTACCTATAATAATGTTACTTACTAACTTACTGTTCAATATAAAAACACGTCATTAGCACCGCTGGTAAAGAAATCTTATTTGTACTTTGAAATGAGAAATACTGCTAAATTTCTACACTGTATCTCCAACCTTAAAAAATATTTTATATATCAATAATTTGGCTAACCAATATTAATAAAATATAAATAACTGGCGGCGAATATTGCGACTTCAAAAAGAAATGGAAAAATGACTTTAATTATAAAACAACATTACGCAATAGTGGTTGCATAACATCTGAAATCCAGGAGCAGACCCACCCGAAATAAGTCATTAAGGGTAAACCCACCTCCACCCCTGAATGTTTCAGGAGCTTTAGCTCCTATATCATCCAGAAAATAAGTCAGGTGACTTATCTATTATTCAAAATACAGACTCGTTATCTTACTAGAAAAAAACCTTTATTGACCAACTTTGCCTTTTTATTTACCGCTCATAAAAGATAGTTTAAAATATAAGTAAGGAATATCTAGGCCTTAGACATATACCTTATATAATTTTGCTACAGCATTGAGTTTCAGATTACTTTTCTACTAAGTCCATACAACTTTTCTCCGCTACTTGGTTGCTCCTATTAATCGCTAAGTTATGTCTGGATTGTCGACCGAACCATGAATTTTTCACACATCGCCTTTACTACATCGCGGAAGTAGGAAGAAGATAAGAAAGTCGTAATGAATATAATAGGGTCAGTTCTGTAACTTTTAGAAGTAAAATAAGTGTGTTGAATTTATTTTCCTATGGAATATTGAAAAAAGAATTTCTAAATTAGTTTTACTAAAACCTTTTAGAACCTTTAATTTAGTTATACGCACATTACTAAAAAAATAAAAAATGCCTATTCGAAAGTTGGACAAATCAAGGTAAATAGAACAATAGAAGAATGGAGAATCATTCTTTTAAATTCAATAGATCTAGCCGCCCAGTTTCCAAGTTCTACAACTCTCAGCTAAGAGAACTGCGTTTCAAATAAAAATACTCGTATATAAAAATAATCGCTATCAAACGAAGACGTATGTTTAAAATAAATTTAGGTTTTTTATCTTGTCTTGACATCCATACGAAAATATTAGACAGGCCTGAGCGAAAAGAAACTGATGGTGTCACACCTTTTGGTAAGCAAATGTATGGATGAAAACATTCCAAGTGTTTGTCACTGAGACATTACGTCACGTTGTTCGGATGGTTGCCATGGTATTGTCATTTGATTCTTCACTTGTGTCTCGCTTGACGCTCCTTCGATCCTATTGGTTAACATCTGACCAATCACAACGCCTCAGATTTCAAGGGATAAAAATTTTTGGAAATCCACTGTTTGTTAACTGCATGTTTGCGTTTTCACTGTTGCTATTACAACGAGGATGTTTTTTTTTTTAGAGAAAGCACTTTAAACAGATCTGTCTAATTTAAGCGGGCACCTAAAGGACACCAAAACCAATCAGGGCTTGAAAGTAAGTCTTCTAGGTTGCGTACGTCTAAACTTCACATGAAATCTGAAGCGTTGTGATTAACCAATAGGATCGAAGGAGCGTCAAGACTATCACTGGCGCGAGACGCATGTGATTCTTCGGGCCTATAAGTAACTATATTCACGTCGATCTAGATCCTTATACTGTTGTTTATTGAGAGTCAGTACCTAAAGAGTCCATGTATTGCCAATATCAACAAGTTATAATAATTAATAACATTAGGTATGATTGATGTATTTAGTTTGGAAAAGTTTTTCATGATGCACACAAACTCCTCTGAGGTATCTAGGTACCTAAGTTTAACAACGTTGGTGAGAGAAGTTGCATAATATGATGCAACTTTGTATACTCTTACATTATGCATTCATCTCCAATTCCAATCAATACATTGCCGTGAGCGATCAGTAACGTGGATGGAAAATATATACACAAAGTTAGACATTCGAGATAAATTTAAATCTATTATGTATGTGCAACAAATCCGCACTTTGTCAATCCACTACGGAATAGAGGTGTCTTTGTACATAGCTTCTACAAGTAGGTACACATATTTCCAATTCTCAATTAAAACTATATTATTCAATACTTTTTATAGAATTAGCCGTACTTTAACAGCATAACTGTCACATTTTTCCCTACTTCAGCTGGTTATGTAAGTATTAAGTTTAAAGCATCCGATCTTTTGAAATCCCTTGTCCATACATTAATCGATACCCTGGGTAAAATATACTTATTCCAACTTCTCTATTTACTACGTCAAACTGCACTTATGGGAATTGTGTGGAAGAAATATCTGTGTAATATTAAAATCCTTCTGCAAATAATAGAACAGGAATCCTCCATTCAACAACTACTTATTTTGTATTTTTACATGGCTATTTTTTAAGGACGTTGTTCTAGTTTATCTGCTCATCGAACATACTTGTATTTTATTAATTACCTATATTGATCTAGAACTTCTTTTAAACTGTTCAATATTAAACTTTTCAATATTATGTTTGAGGTTCCTTGTACGTACATAGTAGCATTAGATTGGCCTGGAGCATAATAACTGTACAATAAGTGGGATAATCTGAGAGTGAAATGGTAGGTACACCTTGTATGAGAATAATCCTTTTGTGTTCTACAATATGTATATTGTGTAATAACACCAGTGGCAGATCCAGGACTTTTTTAAGTGAAAGGCACAAGGATTGGTGAGGTCACTAACTCAAGGACTTTATACGATTTTTCTGACCCGAAACATTGCTGGGATGGGAGACCAAGAGCCGTACTCTTAAAATATCATACTTTTCATAATATCATAATATGTGATTAGCGCCGCAGAGGATTTTTTTTTATATCAGACCTATGAAGGAAGCGTTTTCTCTTCTATATTTTACTAGAAATTTATGTAATGGGGCAGAAGAATTGTAAACAAAGTATCTTCTAGGTATATAGATAATGAAAACATTGCGGAAATGATGATGTACCGGTAAATGCTTGTTTTAAGAAAAGCCAATATTAAATTTACATACAGTATTCGCTAGTTGATAACAATCTGAATATCTAGTTGAATATACACACGTAGGTATGTATGTGGCTGGCTAGAAATGCACTATTAGGTAAAGCTACTTAAGAAACAACATTAATTCATCTTTGTATGAAACTTGTGTAAGAGTTCAATAGTGATGTAAAGGATGTTCTGCTGAGTTCAGTGATGCAGTGTTTCATAACAGATAAGAGAAAACCTGAACTTTCTATATAAAGCATTAACTTCTTGGTTGTGCGCCCATAGCAAAGCGAACTACTTACAGTGTAACATAGTGTATCATAGATAACAATGTGGATTAAAAATATGGGTTTCTGAAATTTTCTTGTGATTACAGATGAACTGAAATGCACACCAACCAACGGTTCATAATGCTGGGTTCATACTAAGAAAGATAATCAGAGGTGAGGAAATCAGTTACAGAATACAAGAACTGATGAATATGGAGTATGAATACAGAAATAGATTGAATCTAGTAAAAAGTGAGCTAAAGGAATTATTTCCATCGCTGTAAAAAAACAGGCTCAAAACTGGCTCAAATAATTCCAGACGTACACCCAAGTCTGTTTGACGGATATGACCGAGAGATGTATTATAAGGAAATTTGAGGTGGTCGGTATAGCCTGGTTAGTAGCGCGCTCGACTCGTTTTACTTCACTTCACGACACAAGCTTTTCAAGCTTACTGTGAAATGTACAAAGGTGTATTTGGGTTTATGTCGATAAACCCAGATTCATTATATATAAAAAAAATATTGTTCAGCGAGGATCCGGAAGAAGCAAAGAAGTTCTAAAAACCTGGGATGCTAGGTCCCTAATCTTAATTTTTTTGTTTGCGTATTGGACCTAAGTGGTTTGCACGTCCTTATTTCAGGTATTTTATTTTTGAGATCCTATGTCTGGAATAAAGGCAAAGTGTATAAACGAAATACTCCGTAGTTTTGTAACTCTACTTTGTGTGAAAATTAGTATTCGTGTCCACATGTAGGTTATGTTGGTAAAAGCAGACATGTGGAAATTCCAAATTGTCATTTTCTTCAGAAATATTCATTTTAGTTTCTCTAGAGCGATGCAAGTTACATAACTTGATGCGGTAAATATATAGACGAATTTGAAATACAGGCTTCAAATGAATGAGCAGTTGATCATGTCAAAGAGATACAAAGAAACTATTTGTACAGGGATCATAATACATAGAGACAGGCTTTAAAATACTTTGTGTAAGAGTAATACACGTCCTCTTTAATACGATGTCAATGGAGATTAAGTTAACTCAAGACTACTTTCTCTTTACCGGCGAATGGAAGGATTATAGTATCATGTTCTTGTATCTAATTCATTTGAGGCAAGAATATGATACTATTGTATTATTGTCTTTCTAATCTATGTATGACCTGATGTAATCAGGAGCTTTGTATTAATAGAAAAGGATTTATTATGTGTTATTCCTTTTCTCCATACATAATCCCGACAAATGAACCGTTAATATAATATTATTATTACGGATGTCATAAATTTGATCACATAACGACAAAAAGTTTTTGAATTCATCACATCCCTCCCACCTCTTATAGAATTTAAAGGCTTGGCACCAAGAATGACGTCACAGTAATTTCCCACGGCATTAAGGTTCAAATTCGCGTGAACAATCGCATGATAAAATGGTAAAAATTGCGTTTTTTCATTTTTTGGGTTTAATTTCGCGTCTATCAAAAAACTTTTACAGTTATTCCCTATAATGCATATTATCAATACAAAAAAAAAAAATCTCCTCGACTTTCGGGAAACGAGTTTCCGTCTTTTAGAAAAAAAGATGAGAGGTGTTTTTCAACTTTTTTTGAGAAATCTATACAAGATATAAAAAATCTTTTACGGTTATTCCCTAGATAAATGTTCAATGCATTTACCCTATTTTTTTCCAAAGCATATTTAGTAACGGCTGTCGAGATATAAGGTCTCCCGTTTTTAGAAATTTTTGAAATGTCGGTCTGCATACTCTTAAATGCAAGAATATTTTTCTATTGTTGTCTATACTTTATGAATGATGTGCGAATTATGTTAAAAATTCCATTATGATATTTCTATTCTACAGTGTAAGTTAAACCAGGCAGAATGACACTTGAGAAAGACGTTTAAAAATGAATTATAACGTAGGTGAAAGGTAGATGTATAATAAGAGGTTGTATCTTTATATGCCACCTACTTTCTTTCATAAAGCTCTCAAGTATTCAACGCAACGGTCATAATAATAATTCACATTTCTCAGACATAATTCATTGTTAATATTTGCGCTGAAAGTTTGCTGAAGAATAGCGAGTTTGCTCGTAAGTGTCAGGGAAAGATTCTAAAGAAAGTAATATTTACATACAAATTAGGGATTTACACTTACTTAGATGCATCGATTTTATTATTCATTTATACATCACTCTAATAATATTTCGTGTAAAAATTATATTGAAAATTTCTTATATTTCGATAGAAGCGTCGAAGATAATATCATCTCTATTATAGCGATCAAAGCTCGATAAAAAAAAAACTATAAAAGACAAAATCATAGGGAAACAAATAGAAGACCTGGACATGCAGTCTAGAAGAAGTGGCTATAGCCATAAAATAGCATTAGAAGATAATGAAATAAAAAATTTGTACTTTAGTAAGTCATCATCATCTATCAACGTTTTTCGATGTTTTCGAATATATTATTATATTTTGTTTATAATATTATTAATCCCTATATTTTCAAAGTACAAAATCTACATTGTGCCACTAACGTGAATGAGACGGGTTCTGAATGGAAAGGTAAATTAATTAGTTTTTAAGTGAACGCATTTCATACTTATGAAATTCTTCGTGTACATTGTTATAGCAAAACTTTGTACATTTTTGTTATTATTTTCCAACTCAGTTTCACACATAATCTTATACGTAGATGTCGTACAACGGCTTTGATAGTAATGGACAATTTCGTTGTGAATCTGGAGTCGTTTCGAGTAGTCTACAAGAAATCTGTCCTAGGAGTTATAAGAAAAAAATAATTAATATATTACTAGTTATAAATTACTAATTACCATTTTAGAAGTTCACACTACTGCACTGAGTTAATGAATGCATGTTGTATATTTACTTTGGAGAATTACAAGTGAATTCACTGACTAACATTTTGTACTTATTGGACCATAGTCTAATCTAATGCATGGAATGGGGCTGCATATTACTGAGACTTCAGAGTTTAATAAATACATGCAGCTTAGATTGATCCTATGAATTCTATGTAATGTTTAGGCTAGGCATGATGTGATACGGGCCAAGGTTAATGCGCAACAGTTACAAAACTATTTGTACAAGAAGTAGAAATCCCAATGGATTTAATACAATTCCGTAAGATTATATCTCAATAATATTTTATTTATTTTGTTAATGAAAAGTTTCAGAACCGAAGCCTAGTTGTATAACCTATATATAACCTATTGCTGTATAAAGGCAGATAATATATACGTCACAAAGCTGAACCAACGATCAATGTTTGATTAAATTTGTCGCATTTTCTCATTTAAATAGGTATGTAGATTGATATTTTTCGTTTTTGAATAAAATTCACCTTCAACAATCAGCGACCATTCGTTATGTTCTGTTACACTTGAACTTTCCCATGTTTTCCTAGCACAGCAGATAGTATAAAATTTATTTGTATCGAATCGTATATATTTGGTTGTTGTTCAACCGATATAACGATTCAGTTACCTGAATTATTACTATCATACTACACTGCAGTAACAATTTATCTAGTAAGTATATTATAATAACATTAGCTAACATCTAACTACATAAGTGTATAATCTCCAGTATTAGTTAGTATAATAATATCTACCAAATAATATGTCAAACTCGAGGTAATTTGATACAAATCTATTGAACACTAAAGCATCTTCCATATTAGATAATATTGTAGGTAAATACGTACCAACATGTATTCAAACAATAATATTACGGTTTAGTATGTATGACAATATAATGTTGTATTATGTCTAATGTACTGAGCGGCTTAGAAACATCTGCAATGAATAAACCTTTATGTTGGCGACTAAGCAAAAACTCGGGGTGATATAATAACGGAATATATATTATACATACATATGAATTATTTTATTGTTAGTGTACAAAAGATGGACAATCGCCATAACGCTTTAGCAATGTCACCTAGGTTGGTACTAAATCACTAATACACTAGAAAACTCTCAGACTACAGATTTCAAATGACGATAGAACAGAATCCTGGCTCTTGTAATATCAAATACCTATCACGGATTAATAAACAATGATTTTAATTACGGAATGAGGTTATTAGGGAAATGAGTGACTGCAAGACTGGTGTAGTGACAAGAATGAAAGTAAACAAACTAAGATGGTTTGGGCATGTTGAGAGAATGAATGATGACAGGATGACAAAAAAGATATATCTGAATGAGCGAAGAGGGGTGAGAAAGCGCGGCCGTCCGAGACTGACCTGGTCCGATCATGTCGACCAGATCCTCAAGGATGGACGCGTTTTGAGTAAAAGGAATCGGAGAGCGTGTATGACTAATTGCATGAATGTGACGGAAGCTAGGAGTGTGTGTAAGGATAGGGCTGTCTGGCGCTCTGTCCTCTCTGCCTACCCTGCAAGGGATGTGGCGTGAGGGTATAGATAGATAGATAGATAGATTTTAATTACGGTAATGGTACATACGGTAATAATGGTAAACTCTCAAATCTTGTAAGAGTCGCTACTGGCATCAGACAGGGGGACAGTTTGAGTCCATTCCTCTTCAACCTTATTATGGATGGTATCATGAAGGATATTACGACACTGAACAAGGGATACAGACTGGGAAAGAATGCTATTGATATTGTCTGTTATGCGGACGACGCCGTCATATTTGCTGAGACTGAGGAAGACCTGCAATTACTGTTGCACACATTCCATCTTGCTAGTCAAAAATACAACATGACTATATCAGTTGCGAAGACTAAGAGCATGGTATTCTCTCGGACACCGGTAGGGTGTAGCGTCTCAGTGGATGGAGTCTCAGTAGAGCAGGTGGAAAAGTTTAGATATCTGGGTGTGGACTTGTGCGGACAAACGGATTTACCATGTGAAGTGATGGGTCAAATAAACAAGGCTGCAGTAGTCTCAGGATGCCTGAAAAATTCTATATGGAAAAACCCTGACATGAAGATCAGCAGCAAAATTAAAATTTATAAAACTTGTGTTCGACCAATCATGACATATGGGATCGAATGCAGAGCAGACACCGTAATAACAAAAAATGCGCTAAGAGTGTCGGAAATGAAGACTCTCAGGAGTATATCTGGTAAGAGCCTCCGAGATAGAATAAGGAATACCAGAATAAGAGAAATGTGCGAGATCGAAGATGTCGTCAGATGGGGGAGGCAACGGAGAAGACAATGGTATGCACATGTGAGGAGAATGGAGCCATCCAGACTCCCTCACATTGCATTGCACGGCCAACCCCAGGGCAGACGACTCCCGGGCAGACCACCTAAGAGATGGATTGACAGTTGGGAGTCGACATCGCAGGAGGCTAATCCATCTTCATAACAGGCCACAAGGCCTATATTAAGAACGAGAGAGAGAGAAGAGAAGATTTTAATTACAAAACAACATATGCAATAGTGGTTGCATCAACCCTAAAATCCAAGCGCAGGTCAGTCAAACAGCTAGTCAGGATAATCATTGTATTATGTAGGTATTACGAGTATCTGTCACCACCTTCGTTAGTGTTTTCATATAAAGTTTGCTCTTGGTACCGTAAGGTCATCGTCAGAACTGAATCTTCAGTGAGAAAATTCCTGATATACCTAACTGTGTTAACAAAGAAAAAGTTAATGTAATAGAATCTAAACCTTTTTCTACGTCATTTCTGACGCTTTGAACATAATTACTGTAAGAAAAATATATGATGAGAGAGAGATCTTTCTGGCCTACGGAAACAACGTGGGTGGAAAAAAAACTCTGTTCGTGGTAATTAGTTATTCTGGTATTGTTGATAGCCTCATTCCTAATAATAAAAAATTATAAGTCGTAGTCTGGACTAAATGATAAGATTAAATCTGAATAAACAATTAGACTTCAGGTAGGAAATTTATTCCAACTTGAACACTGGGTTGAATATCAATGAAGCGTTGATAATAATTAGCTAAATCTTATTACACTATTCAGGGGCTGAAATCATGGGCCGTAGACACTTTTCATCTGTAACGAAATATCAATATTCTATCTATTGAACGACATAAACAATGTTGTCCTAATGAGCTTTATTATTCATGTGTAGCTACGGAATAATAGCCAACATGTGTATTGTGTATTCGTAGATGTGTTAGCATTCAATAACTATTTTGTTCGCTTCAGTGAACTGTAAGCGTCAAGATATAGTTTCATACTGTATTCATCATCATATGAGTACAGACAATATTGGAACAGTAGTCTGGTAAACAATGGTCCAAGACTATTCATACAGTGGGAAGCTTTTCATTTATGCAACTCTAAATGATAGTTGTGTATATAAATGGACAAAATTCAAGTAATATGTTTGGTTGAGACTAGAGTCACCAAGGTCTGATATGAAAAAGCAGTTTCAAGCTATAAAAAATCATGATTTATGTTAAAAAGTTTGGTCTTCGACTGAAAATAATGAGGATAATTAGATTGTATTAATTTTAAACATATTTTTTGATCTCAAGTAACAGCTTCTAAAAGTTTTTTTTGCGGGAATTTCTCTGTGAAATTCGTCACATGTCATGTTTGAAGTTGAGAAAAATGCGTGATTAAAAGTCTGATCTTGATTGAAATCTGTGGCGAGTCTGATCTCAACTAAAAATAAATCCGGTCTCGTCTGAACACATGGTAACCCTAGTTGATAGGTACACTGTGAGTTTTGATCGAATTTATTGAACACCACCCTAATCACGTGAACAGGCCGTAAACATAAAGATTTAGAAATCCACACAAGTACATAAAACTTATAATGGAACATTTTTTGTGGTTATTTGATGCAAACTGTATTAGTGTATTATTTCACAAGGTTACGTAATTATATTTACAAAATAACATTTTGTGAAAACCACAACGGCTCACACAACACAGCCCATGGGAACACACATCATACTATTATACAGAATGTTTTTACATCCACCAGAATTATGTTTTATTACAGTAAAAAGATCCCATAATTTTAATGACAAAGCGATATCTGTCGCTGCACGTTGAGGAGGCAAGGTCTGAAGTCTGGACTCGTAAAGTAAGACCGCATAACTCTTTGCTTGGCCGTCCCAAGATAAATAATCTTTTATTACGACTTCTCACTATCATTATTTTAAAACTGTAAACTCATCATCATCGTGTCAGCCCCCCTGCGTCTATTATCGAACATAGGCCTCCCCCATCGATCTCCATAGCTCCCTATCCTGGGCAGACCGCATCCAACCGCCTCCCGCAACTCGTCTCACATCATCCGACCACCGTGCTTGAGGCCTACCAACACTTCTTCTGCCTGTTCTCCAGGACTTTCTTCGTAGTAACTGTAAACTAATTTAAATGAATAAGTAATCCACAGAATTCACGAATAAAATTGGATTCGTATTTTATGACATCCATGCATTAAAAACCGTGACTTTTCAGCCGTACTAAGTCCATCCTGTAGGTAGCGGATTAGTTATATTAAAAATATATTTACGTATAATTATGAGCTTTGAACGTTGTACCTGGATTACTCGTATAATAATTAATCATCGCCATGACATTTTAGTATAAGATTGCATAGTTTACAAATCGCCTTTGTCCAGGAATCAGTTTTACACGGGTGAGTTCTCAAACTACACATTTTCTGTATGGATAGAGCGGTATCCTCGCTGGAACATTGGCTATTAAAAAAATAAGTATCTATAAATAGTAAAGAAAAAATTGCCTTCATTACAAAACAACGTGTAGGCTCGATAAAAAATAGTTACTAGTTCGAGAGTTACCTTTTACTGAAACGTGAGATTATTCCTGAAGTCGTGAGCAATAGTGGTTGCATAAAACCCAAAAATTTAAGGCGCAAGACAGGCGGGTACAGAGGTTAGTTTAGAATGAAAAAAATTAGAGAGGTTTCATGTGACATGCAAGACGTGATATCTAATATTATAATCTGCGAGTTTTTGCGTTATGTGCATGTTCAAAGTTAGACTATAATACTCGTATATCCGTCTGAGCGAGGCGGCACTGTGTAAAGGCATATTTACGTAACACATTCCGGCAGACGATTTCACAAGTCTCTGTTCTTGTGTATTATGTATCTTTAGGGAGCTTATATGAAGTCATAAGTATCCACATATGAGATAGTAATGTTTGAAAAATATCCGAGTTAATATCCTTTGAATTTATCGTCACACCGCAACATCAGCAATTCTACGTTCGATATTATTCCACTGTACGCTCTATAGAGTCTACGCTGTACGCTCTACACGGATGCAATGCAGGTATTTGAATTATTAAACGATATCATATCAATAAAATGTTGAAATGTTTTGAGTTAAGCCATTAGGCACATATTCATAACACGATAGTGCGGGGAAATGCGATTACTGTTTGTCCAAATTTATCGTCGAGGGGTTGGCCATTGCGCATTGACCATTGAAAACCCACAAAGAGAACATGACTATTGAGAACACAAAGTACCTATTAAGTCGTTTTATTCAACTTCGTTTGTGTACACAAACCCTAATTCTTTCCTGCACTCTTTAAACCAAGTTGGAAGGCTGAATTTATTTTTGTTATTCCATCACAAATTTTCAGAAATCAAAGTACCTTATTTGTTGTTTGAAGACTTCGGTTAAAAATTCTATATCACATTTTCCGGCAAACAAATCCACTAATTTACTTTCATACAAATGAAATTATTTTGGTTATTTGATGTTTAAAATGATTACAACGATAGAACTGGACTTCTGGACTGTATTTTTTAATTAAATGCCTCTTATTTATTTATTCATAAATAGTTTTTGATCAGAGTTTTTGCATAAAAATAGTAAATCGATATTAGCGCTTTTCATAGTTGGCAACATGTATTCGCGGAGCTTTACAAAATATAATTTTACCATTTCATATATTTACCTAATACGTTATTCCAAATACATTTACAAGTAGGTACCTACCTATACTGTGTATACTTTGTAAATTCCCACAATGGAATTATAAAATATTATAGGTGTAAGTATATACTAGGCATACATTTATATGAAATACATATATTACGAATACGTTTCGTGAAATACACAGGCTGATTAATGTAGTATTTCTGTATTTATAAACGATATAATATTTACTTTGATAATAGTTTCCACCTTAGACTATTAAGCAGGATAGACTACCAGCAGGATATTCATCAAGTCCCAGATGTTTTGGTATAATCGTGAAGTTGCCTGCAACTGTTGGTATACACTAAGTTATCTGGGAATATATGTAGAATATTGGAGCAATAACTAGGAATACAAGACTTTATAATCCTGAAGTTGGAAAACTGTGGCAACACACGCTGGCGTTGATTTTGCTGTCGACGAGTAACAACCGAACGACACACACGGACATGAAAGACGATGGTGACTGACTGCCACAGTGCTACAGTGAAGAACTAGTGACAGTTTTGTGAAAGACAAAAGACTGTAATATGATATTATTGTACAATATAAGAGATTGATTATCATTTTATGTGCATACATTAGGAATTCCACACATTGTCCTCACTAGCAAAAAGAGAAATAGAGATAAAAAACCGAGTAATAAAATAATGTGTCACTTATAGTTTCTTATTATTTCCTTAAGACAAATAACGCCAATTTGTCCGAGTAAAAATACATAATAGACAATCATGATAATAAACAACCCCTACTTCATAAAACAGTACAACCTTTGTGTTTCCTTTCTTATATAATTCAATTACCAAGAGTATATTAACTTTGTACACATGTGATTGTACTAATATTTCGTAGATTGTGAAGAGCAAGTACCTACAAATATAAGCACAAATAATTGTAAATAAGTAAAAATTAATAAGTATTTATTCAGGTAGCAATGAAACACGTAACCATTTTTGTGTAGACTCTACACTGTAGACCAATTGCTATAATGAAGAAAGTACATTACTGCCTCATAAAATACGAGTATATATCTCTCTTACGATTTTTTTTTTCATTTTAACATGATTATCTTTGCGAGGTTTGCGGGTTTTTAGTCGGAGATCAAACTACCTATGTATAACATTTATGCGCTGTCATTCATTACAGGATTTCGATTCGACAGGACAGTGACGAAGAAATGTTTTATGTTATATTGTAGAATTAGATTTTGTGCCCGGGGGTCCTGCGCCTGATTACCAAGTACTAACTGTAACAGGTAGGTATTAGATTTTTTAATAGCATTTGTTATACCCATGATTCTGCTGTATCATTACTCAAAATATGCAGTCTGAGAGTTCACCCGTGTAAAAGGTATTCCTAGACATACACCGCATACCTGAAATATTATTGTGATTTAGTATAAATTCTTAAAACAGAGAAATAAGGAACTACTTTCCTATATTAATTTACCAACTTAAAGCACTTTCATGTATATTTCAAATACTAATAAAAAAAGTATGACGTTAGAGAAAAACTTTTCCAGCGGGTGATTTCTTGGGAATTAAAGAGTGAACGACATCATACATGCTTCAAGGAAATTGTAAGGATGTGTTATTAAATCTGAAAACCTTCATCTAATGTCTCAATTCAATTCTCTTTAAAACACTCGAGAGAGGAGTCATTAGGATTTAAGTCAGACATTTAAATTTATTAAGAGACAAGTATGGGAGATTCTGTAAAAACTGTAGGTAACTGATTATTTTCGTGGTACGTATAGCAAGCAGGTAGCGTAGGATTGAAATGACGTCACTAAAGCATCCACCCAAATAATTACACCTAAATGCTTATTTTGAAATGGTATTCAATAAGAAATATTTGTTTCTATTTTTACCCATTCCAACACACACTGCGTCCCTTTTGGGGCAAGCAGAGAAAACGGAACGCCACATATTGATCTCTGTAATAATATTTAACACAATTCTCGCTCCCTATGAAAGTCCATCGTTCGCTGTATATCCGTTGAAATAACTACTGATTATTCAACTACGGGGCGTGTACGGAAAATACGATATTGTCACAAAAAACTATTTGTGACATTTAGTCTAGTCATATGGTGTTTTCGCGGAGAAATAAATACAGTAGTCTACTTCCCTTTCATACTTTACGTATTTGGGGGCGCTGAATTCGAATTTCAACTTTGCCACCTCGTAAATGTGATGCGTTCTGAGATATTCGAGAAAAACTCAGAAAAAAACGTTCTTTTTAGAGACTTTCGCTCATAACTCGAAAAGTATACATTTTAGAGAAAAGAATCTCGAGACAAGAATAAACTAGAGTAAATTTCCTACAAATAGCGATGATATTCATTTTTCAGAAATAAGACGCTTACGCGCTACTATGCGCTAAAAAAGGGCATAAATGCCACTCTTTTTTAAAAAATATTTTCTCTTTTAATTTATTGACTATAACTCAAAATATATAGACTTTTTTGGAAAAAATTGTTGTACATAAATAAAGTACACTATATTTTCTACAATTAATGCTAATAAGGTTTCTGAGACAGACTAACCTCTATTACGTTAGAGCGCATTGAAGTTCACTATACTACATTAGAAGCAAATTCTTCATTATTTAAAATGGATATATAACATTAAAAAAAATAAAAAAAATCTACTAAACTTTCTTGATGCCATGAACACAAGGCCGAAATTTTTATATTTAAATGTTTGCTACCCCTAAATAGCAATAGGTTGGTAGAAATTTGAGAATTCCTTAGAAAAAAAAGCTCATTCTCCAGTTTTCTGTCCATAATGTGAAAATTAAAAACAATTGGGACAATTATACTTAGACAAAAATAAAGTACATTTTATTATCCATGAACTACCTTAATAACTTTTTTTAGTCAAATAGACGATTCAGCAGCCAGAGTCCGTTAAAAATTTTCCATATCTCGAAAATATTCTAAAATTTCTACTTATTTTGGTTTACCGCCTGCAAATAAGAATCTAAACATTTTTAAGAAACAAAATGTGAAAATTCATTAAATTTCCTACAAATTATGTCTCTTGCGTTTTCGAACAGGCGAACTGGTTCGCTGTTAAAAAGCATCGAAATTTGGTATAAAATCGTATATTAATTAAGCGTTGATAATACGAACTACGACTATGGTACGTGTGTTACATACCATAGTCGTAGTTCGTATTATCAACGCTTAAGTAATATGACACGCTATACCAAATTTCGATGCTTTTTAACATCGAACCAGTTCGTCAGGGCGAAAACGCAAGAGACATAATTTGTAGGAAATTTGATGAATTTTCATATTTTGTTTCTTAACAATGTTTAGTTTCTTATTTGCAGGCGGTAAACCAAAATAAGTAGAGATTTTAGAATATTTTCGAGATATGGACAATTTTAAACGGACTCTGGCTGCTGAATCGTCTATTTGATTAAAAAAAGTTATTAAGGTAGTTCATAGATAATAAAATGTACTTTATTTTTGTCTAAGTATAATTGTCCCTATTGTTTTTAATTTTCACATTATGGACAGAAAACTGGAGAATGAGCTTTTGTTTCTAAGGAATTCTCAAATTTCTACCAACCTATTGCTATTTAGGGGTAGCAAACATTTAAATATAAAAATTTCGGCCTTGTGTTCATGGCATCAAGAAAGTTTTGTAGATTTTTTTATTTTTTTTAATGTTATATATCCATTTTAAATAATGAAGAATTTGCTTCTAATGTACTATAGTGAACTTCAATGCGCTCTAACGTAATAGAGGTTAGTCTGTCTCAGAAACCTTCTTAGCATTAATTGTAGAAAATATAGTGTACTTTATTTATGTACAACAATTTTTTCCAAAAAAGTCTATATATTTTGAGTTATAGTCAATAAATTAAAAGAGAAAATATTTTTTAAAAAAGAGTGGAATTTATGCCCTTTTTTAGCGCATAGTAGCGCGTAAGCGTCTTATTTCTGAAAAATGAATATCATCGCTATTTGTAGGAAATTTACTCTAGTTTATTCTTGTCTCGAGATTCTTTTCTCTAAAATGTATACTTTTCGAGTTATGAGCGAAAGTCTCTAAAAAGAACGTTTTCTTCTGAGTTTTTCTCGAATATCTCAGAACGCATCACATTTACGAGGTGGCAAAGTTGAAATTCGAATTCAGCGCCCCCAAATACGTAAAGTATGAAAGGGAAGTAGACTACTGTATTTTTTTCCTGAAAATGCCATTAAATTTGCTCTCGTTACTGCACTAATTTAGAAAAAAAAACAATTAAATTTTAAGTGTACGGTAGGTAATAAACAAAAACAATATTTCTTTTATTTCAATGCGGTATTTTTAGTATAAATATTTTATTTCATCATTTCACCCACTGCCTATTATGTTTCATACAAAAATTCCCATGTAAAACCTCCCGGTATATTAAATTGATATGTAGGCCTGTGGCTCCGCTTAAATATTGGTTCGTTTTTTTAACGGATAGCATGTACTCGTAGATTTTCATGTAAAACTTGAAATAAAAATATCAATTTCGATACTCAACTGCTTTAAAATGAAAATTCGTGTAGATACACAACCGACAATGCGGATAAATCGTGTAGGTAATTTAAAGATAATGTTCAAAATGGCCGGCACTGCCACCATATAAGTATTAACATTTTTTAGTCTTTTAAAAAAATATTTTATGAGTGCGAACGTAATAATTTTTATCTTTTTATATTGTTATTTTCCATACGCCTTCTATCTAGAGACTAGACTCTAGGAAAAGTTTAATACCTAATAATCCTTATTATCTTTTTTGTGATGAATCTGTATCACGCAGTACACCTAGTAGATAGAAAAGCCTGTGTAATGATTATGATAGAGAAGGGTAGGTCGACAGCGGGCCTTGAACCGCGTCTGCTTGACAGACAAATGCGATGCTCGAGAACTAGTCAATGTTCTAGATCTACTGATATCTATTCCGTTATACGTACATTGTCATTATTGACAAAACTTTTTCATTAAGAAGTATAGGAAATAACATTGATTAAATTAGTACTCCTATTACTTCATCTGAAGCATTAATGTGTGTTTGCTGGCAAATGGATTTTGGGGAGTGTTAATGTACGTACTTATAGAAAATGAAAGTCTCACAGTTAGAAGTAGAACTATAATCATTACCAACTAGTCCATGGATCTGATATAGTTTGTTCCATATCTCTAGAGATGTTAAACTTTCACCACATATCGATGTTTAATATATTTTATATGGGCTCGATAGAAGACAGATATCCTGGCTGCGGAATATAAGGGAATGGGACCGGCATCCGGAGTGTAGGGGAGCTGTTCCGAGCGGCGCAGGACAGAGACAAGTTCTCCCAAGTGATCGCCGACGTTGGGGGGGGGGGGGGGGGGGGGCGACTAGGCACATGAAGAAGAAGAAACGTTAGTCTTTAGTTAGTTAGTTTAGTTAAAATAGTCGTATCAAAATAATACTTAGTGTTTAGTATCTAACAAAATAATATTACTAAACATAAGCTAACCGTTAAAATGAAAATCTTTATTAAGTGCACTATACAAATAAACGATCACCTACCTAAATGTTAATTTAAATACCTGAATATCTTAAAATAAATTTCTCTATCTCAGTATTTCTGAAATTAAATTAAGAAAAAAAAGATCACTCGTATGTCACGGTCAAAATCCAAAGCTAACATGATTATGTCAAAAGAAATGTCAAAATAACAAACATCATTCATTTCATCCTGTTCTAATTAGGTTAGAAAGTATTTCAGTCGCGTTACATGTAAGAAGTGTAAGAACAGCTGTAAGATCTTACTGGACGGTCCAAGAATTTATTATTTTATGGAGTAGGTACCCATCGAGTATAGATCTCTTGCAAACATTGAATTGAATGATTTTGTTGTTTATTGTTTATTGTTGCTTATCATCCGTAGGCCCATCCGGACACCTGGAATCGTCATTTGAACATGTTATGCAAATAAGAATTACAATTAAATAATAGCACACTAGTATATAAATATATATGTAGGATTGTAAATCAATAGACAGAAAATATGATCCAATTTATCAATTGTTCCTAATAAGTGGATTGTTTTTATTCAATCTATTAGATCTATTAAGATAAACAAGACTGAAGAAATGTTTGTGCAAAAATATTGTATGAAAAATCATTAGGGAATGATGCTTACGTATTTTAGTATATTGAAATATCGAATCGACAATAGAATGACACCTGCCATACTATGCATTTGTTGCCCTACGGCCTACACATAGACACATTGTTGTTTTAAAGACGTTGAATTCACAGAACACTTATATATTCTCTGACGAGAGCAGTGGCGTATATAGTAGGGGAAGGCAATTAAAATTTTAATATAGACCGTAGTAATAAAATCAGAAATAGCGCCGAAATTTTTTCGTGAAGGTGAGTGAAAAAAACTTGGTTGGCATTATAAGTGTTCTGTTAAAAATGCAACAAAAAAGAAGCGCCCCAGGCGATTTTTTTTTTTTTGAAAAATGGGTGAATTGATGAACCTTTCTATAGAAGATAGCACATGATTGTTTGAAATTAAGGAGCGCATCGAATAAAAACAATTAATTTAATTTATTACCATCGACAATACAATATGAAATTGTGGTGTTGATTGCAAGAAAATTTAATAATATTGGAAAAATCTTGGTTTTAGGATGGATGATTAAATTGATGGAAATAGGTTGTTAGTTAAACCAAGTTCAAAAATGCTTCTAATGATGTATTCGGGTTTATTTTGGTAATCCTAGATCAATTTTTGAATTTAGTATTCTCGCAAGAGACACGACCATCGTCGGGTAAATAACGTCTAATATTATGTAGGTGAGTTCGCAGATTGTATCTGGGAATCATTCCAAATATTATTAGCGTGTCACGCAGACGAGAGAACAAAACAAAGATGGACTAATTATATATCGTTATCAAAGATCACTCATACATATGTGCAATGTGCATCTAATCAAATAAATTGTACCTATAATAAATAGTCCAATCATGTCGTCATAATATTGTGAATAGTGAGTGTGGCAATCAATCGATAAAACCAATCTCGATTTATTTAACTTCAATCCTATTAAAACGAAAACATCGACTCGTACGGAAATTAGTTTAATGTTTATATGATAGCCTCAATCCTCTTACAGAAGCGGCAAAATACAGAAGATGAAAAAGCTAAGCAAGAAGTAAAAGTGAGGAAATTTAGTGTAAGGTCTTATATTAGATTTTCAGAGCTGCATTTAACAATATTCCGAAGCTCGAAACAAAAAGTTTCCACTCATATTATATTTGGTGAATTTTTAAAGAAATCGATTTCACGAATGCGTAGAAATATTTTTACACAAAGTAGATAATTTTTGCAGTAGGAAGTAATATAAATGTACAAAAGTTCGAATGGCTCTTTAAAACGAACGAAATAATAGTACCTATAATTGCATCGAATGTAATAATTATTCGATGTTTTCGAAACATCGACGTGTTATTGGCATCTCCATTACATTATATGTTATTATAAATATAGATATAATACATGATTGTGTTTAGAAATTAACTGTAAAAAGTACTGGATTGCGGTAAAATTTTAGGTAAAAGTATCTTACATCTACAAAATATATTTATGGCATCAAACATATAGCATATTAATCAACAGAGCATATTATGAAAAATGGTAGATGTGAATAATATAATGTTGACATGTTTGAAAAGTAAATTGGCGGGAAAACTTACCATCCTGCGTGCCTGCTCCCATGGCCATCATTGCGAGGATCTCTGTGCCCACTTCTTCAGACCTGGGGCAAGGTATGTAACCATACTGCGGTGCCTTGCCACTGCGGCCCGGCGATACTCTGTGAAGTCTCCTCTCAGACATTATCATTCGATCAAATTACTAAAGAGATCAAAATATAATTAGATGTGTAACTGCAATTAATAAAATACTATTTATATTCTTCGTAAGATGCCGTCTATATCGAGTTTTAACTTAGCTGTGGTCATGGACGAAACACGGTGACATAGCAAAACAAAATTACAATAACATAATCGCGCCATATTATTATTTTATTTACTTTAAAATTTTTAATTTAAACTTGGAATAAATTCGAAAAAAATCATAGACAATTTAAATATTAATGAAATATTTTTAGGTTATGATTTTATGTCATAATTAATATAATGTTTGATATGGTGATATAAAGCGTATTGCGACATACAGCCGATACTGGTACATACCGCGGCTCGACTGACTGTAGGTAACTGAAAACTGAATTGCTTTTGATAAAGGAGGGATATATTGGTTCAAAGCACTAAGGAAATCAAAGACACTTTATGAAAAGGACACGTTTCTCGTATCCTGTTTCCTTACAGTATGGTCACGATTTTTACGCTGTGTATAAAGTTAATATTATGTATTTTTTCAGCGATGTTTATGTTTTCATACACGAGTATATGTAGGTTAACATGAGTTTTCATCTGTTCATTTCCCTACGTTGGTACCTGCACCATATGTTTTTCATTATGTAGAATTAACTCAACTGTGTGTTGTGTTGTGATGTTTGTCTGTAGTCTGCTGAATATTTCAGGTACAAATAAACTCCCATATATCTGCGTTGCTACATACATTACGTCTACAAGAAATCTACATATAAAGAGAAAATATTGTCCCACAGCTCTGATACCCGCATTCGTACAAAATGTAGTTTATACATTGAGTTTGTTTGACATTTTATCGTGGGTTTACCTAATAATTGATTGAATATAAATATTTGAGGTAAGTAAATAATTCGGGTTGACTGTAAGATATTGCTTTCGCAACAAGTCCGCCTTTTGGCACACCGCATGGTCTTGTTTTTGTAACTATAGATATTTACTGGCCAATTAAGATTTATTTATTTATATTGTTTTTTTTTTTAATAAAATTGATTGCAGCATTGATTAATATATAAAAAATGTGATTAATGATTAATATCTTAAAAAAATAAAAATATATTAATACCGAAGTGTGGAGGCTTTCGCGACCGGCTTAACCTATTTATTCGCATGATTTTCCTGGGCTTGGAGGCCGTAGTCTATTGAAATTTTGAATACATTAAAGTACGGGTTTAGGGTTAACTAATAAAAGACCACGATGAGCTCGCCTAAGTAATCATTTAAAAAATAAACCATTTTTTATATTTAGGGAGAGAAAATTACAAATTAAGTTAGATATAAGCATAATTTTGATATTTAAAAGGAAAAATATGTTTAGTTGAAAAAAATCTTATACATAAATAAATAAAGAAGCAAATAGTCTCTACTAACTTTCTATCAAATAGATGCTATTTTATTTATTTTTCTATAATAAAAAAACTATAATAAAAAATATATACTCGTATATATAAAATGTTTTCACAGAGGTAAAACTTGGTATAACTTACCTGTGCTAATTATTTATCGTACACAAGGTCTTGCAATGTCATTTCATTTAATTCTAGAAACCTGTTTAATACATCACACCTCACACTTTACTTCTACCTAATAAACTGCAGAATAAGAATCTTAATGAGAATATTAATTTGTGCTATTATTTCTATTCATACTTTTGTATGGCAGAAAATTCAGCATGAAATTAGCAAAGCATTCATTCTTTGTTCCTTCCTGACTTGGAAGCTCGCCAGCTTTACCACCCTTTTAGTTCCCATTCATCTTCCATTATTGTCCAGTTTTTTGTTCTTCTGTTAATTTAATATACTAAATTATTTTTCTCGTTACATTACATTATGTCTGGAAACATTTTATGAAAGTTCAATATTTAATATTTAATAATGCGCACATAGGAAAAGGGAACCTAAGAAAAGGTGGAAAAGATTAAAGTTGTTTAAAAGTGGACTGTATTGGATAAGGATTTTACCACCTACATTTGGTTGCTGATTCTAGTTTTATCAAAGTCCTTCAGTGCACTGATGAGTCTTTGCCGTCACAAATCTTCGATGAACCAACCAATTTTTATTACTCCCCTACGGGAACTAAACAAACAACGCAAACGAAACGTCTCCCTTACGGGAATTCACCACTTAAGCATGCATATTTTCACAATCACAAAAAAAAAAACAATCTTCATGAAAATGAAGTAGTAATGAAGTGTGTACTTCAAGATATGATATGTATGATATGTATTAGAAAGAACTGCCATACCATTAGTCTTATGAATATAAAGCTTCTGGAAAAGTTATTGTATAGGATACTGTTAACTGTAAAATAAAGTTTTATTAATAACTCAATCGAGGATAATGATGGCTGTGGAGAGATCCAAGATTACGAACACCTCCTCGTCGGTTTACGGTAAGTTTGTCTAAAATCAATTCGTCTAAAATCAATTGGTCTAAAATCAATTCATCTAATTATCAATTCGTCCAAAATCAATTCGGCCAAAATCAATTTGCCTAACGATCAATTCGTCGATTGTAGACGAATATATAATCAGACGAATTGATCTTAGACGAATTGATTTTAGACTAATTGATTTTAGACTAATTGATTTTAGACGAATTGATTTTAGACGAACTTACCGGACACCCTCTTCGTCTACCGAGATTTGGGCGGATGGGTGTGATAAAGCGGACCTATATGGGTCCAACGACAAAGCAATTGCTGCTGCAGTGCAGTAGCGTAGCGTGGGGGGGGGGCGGGCCACCCCGGGCGGCACTTTTCAAGGGGCGGCATTTTCGGGATTTTTTTTAAACAATCTAGGCTAGCGTACACAAACCCAAATACTTTCCTGTACACCTTGCACTAGGCTAATTTCACAAATCTGCCGCCCCTAGGCTATCGGCAGATTTCAGAATATACAAGGACGGAGGGAGGCATTTTGAAAAGAAAATGACTGCATCGTAACAAGCAAAGTTCCTGCGTCTGTTTTTGTTTTTAAACTTTCATCTGTCTCTGTCTGCAGTTTGAGAGTAACTGCCGCCCCTAGACTGTCGGCCTAGGGGCGGCAGATTTCGGAATTTGCAAGGACGGGGGCGGCATTTTTCAGAATAGGCTGCAACTGGAGAGTATTCATAACTCAAAAATAATATTCTTCTCATTAGCGGTTCAGACGGCGGATAACCCCCCAAAACAAGTGACAGCACTTTATATAAAACTAGTTTCCGAAGAATCACATTATTACTGCATCGTTTTCTCATCATGTCATGAACTTTAAAAACTACTACATTTTTTGGTAAAAAAAAATCGCCTGCGGCGCAAATTAAATCTGTTGCGTTTATCCTATCACTTAGCCGATTTCTCTATAAAAATTTCGCCTGCGGCGCATTATACCAACCCTGTTATATAATCTAGAATTATATTTTACTTGCGCGGCCCGTCGCTCATTTATAATTTCAAATGATCCTTCATCTAAAAAGTTTTAGGTTCAATATTTAATCAGTTAGGATTATTATTTCACACATTGTCTAAAAAAATTCGCCTGCGGCGCAATACTGGGTTCCGTTTATTTTGACAAAATAAATCAACCGACCTTGACTACATGACCCTTTTCACAGTCACCTCAAAAAAAGTCGCCTGCGGCGCTGTTCACATTTCTAGTTCCACAAGGTCATATTTGCATGAAAAAATTGAAAAAAGGAATGAATTTTTTATAGGGGGGGGGGGGGCGGCAAATTTTGCCTCCGCCCCGGGCGGCACAAACCCACGCTACGCCACTGCTGCAGTGTATTGGAGTGGATTGGCCTAGTGTAAGTGATTCGTCTTTAATGATGGCTATGAGTGTTAGGAGTTTTTACCGTGGATCTATGAGAGAAAATGATCAATGGATTATTTTTTTTGACATACCTAATATGGAATTACATTTTTAGCTTTGTTTTTTAAAAAAAACATTTAAAATAGAATATTATAAAACCACCTCTCAAACAATATATGAAATTAATTGTTTACTGTAATTAGTGTAATTGGAAGCTAATGCCGTGTTTATTATAAGGGCACACGCCACACAGGAACCGTGCCCGACCTCCCGGGGCCTCTGAAATGATGATAAATTAGACAACAACAACTGGAAGCTGCGAGTGACAGGGGCCTCTGGCGAAGATATACAGATGCTTTGGGCCCCCGACCCAATCAAGGATAGACGGGGAAGAAGATGTATGTATGTATGTATTAGACAACAAAAAGAAGTCAATTGTATAAAATAAATCCCGAAAAAAACTGTGATCGTAATCAATTTAAATCAGTACCTAGCATGGTATGTAATAACGTGTCTATACCTAAGTTCCATTTTTCAAAACAACTTGTACTTAGGTACCAATAAACCATAATAAATTTAAAATCATTCACTTTCTTTACCTTCCAACAGGGTCCCAAATTTTTGTGCGCAAGGGGCCCCGGCATGTTCTATGACGGCCCTGAATAAACAAACCACAATATCGTTCGAGAATGACCCAAGTCCATGATTCGACTACGCATTCTTTTTTCTGCCTAAAAATGACACGAAACTTCTTCAATTACTGTCTCATTTGCCATCACCATATTAATGCACTGTAGCTACAGTCCACCATGCATGTTATGTGATGATATATTAATTCTTATCTTCCATCAGTTATCAAATATAAAGATTTGTTATTTATTTGCGATTTATACGTCACGCAAACCGTTATTAGGTAGCACGCGATAGGAAAATATTATTACCTTGCTAAACGTAGAAGATGTGAAAAAGATTTTTAAAACACATCTGCTCATCTGTTGGCTGTTGGGTGTCTTCATTCAATAATACCATCTTGCTGCATCCCTTCCGACATGCGAGGCATGCAAAGAAAAGGTTCTTCGTGCAATTTATAATTATAAGCTCGAGGATTCCTATTAGTTAACCTAGTCAAAGTTTTCAACACAGTTTATTTTTGCAACTTTCCAATTTAGTAAAATTAGGTTGCATAAATTCTGGTGTTTTAAGGAGTAGGAATCATTTGCACTTGGCTGTTATTTTGTCCACAAAATTGTTGGCTGTTAATGTGTAAACAGCGCTTTTTCAGCGAAATTTTTTACATGATTTTGTATGTATCATATCTACATAAAAAGTCGTTATATTAAAAAAATGAGGGGAGCCGAGATAGCAGAGAAAAATCGTCCCGTCCGTCCTGTGTCGTGTATGCGTCAGATTTCCGGAGGGGATAGACCCCAACTATCCCCCCCTTGGGTTTGCCCTGTAGAGTGATTTGGTCATGAAATAATATCATCTGGAGAAGATATATTACACGACAACGCAACAGCTATACATATTAAGATGCCACGTTTGGTAGGAACTTACACAATCTGATCTAACCTGACGAATTGCACCCATCTAGATTCACCTTTGTTAAAATTATCAAACACTACGTGGTGGTGGTATGATAGAAGATCGGATGTAAGCAACTTTAGATGAGGTGGGTTGCTGCCTTATAAATTTATCACATAAGTTCGGCTCAATAAAAAAAGGGTACAATTAAGAAACATGAAAGCACGTAGACTCTCTCGTTGAACCGCGTAATCTTTTGATGTCCGTAATATCTGGATGGGTGAATTTTCCCCAGTATTATTGTAGGCTAATGAGTCTATAATATTAAATCGTCAATGATTGTCAAGTACACCTTTCTGTCTGATAATAAATAAATAAATAAACCTCCAAAAGCCCAAAGAAAAATATGCGTACTTCAGTACAAAAACAAGACAGTCGTTGTGTGCTAAAAGGCGGACTTATTGCAAACGCAATATCTTACAGTCAACCCGATAATACCTCTTGAGTTGGCAAGTTCTGTTGTCGCGCTCCCTGCGGAATAGGCAAAGAGAACGTTCATACGTTAGTAGGAGGTAGTTATAGAAATAGTACGTTTTTATATGTGCATTAAAAATATTCTACACATGGGTTAGTGACATAGGTATAACAAGTTTAAATGGATGAATATACCTATATGCACTAGCGGATCCAGGGGAGGGGCTAGGGGGCTGAAGCCCCCCCCCCAAATCATGAGTGACAGTACTTTATATACAACAAATCTAGGGGTTTCAGCCCCTTAGCCCCCCCCCCCCAAAACGTTGAGTGACAGTAGGTACTTTTTACCATGTGACGACATTCAGCCCCCCCCCCCCCCAAATTGAATCCTGGATCCGCCACTGCTTATATGACCTATGGTGCATTACGTTTGCTACTCACGTAGGTTAAAATCGATTCAGTAATCGAAATGTGGTATAAATGATAGCTTACCAATAGGGTATTACATCGCACTAGGGTTGCCTATCAAAATCTTGCCGCAACCCCCCCTGCCCCCCCCCCCCGAAAAGGTCCCTCTTTTTTTCGCATTTTATAGGAATATGGTAAGAGATAAGAGAAAGTAGTCAATGACAAAAATAATTCTTGCTAAATTCTATCTATCTATCTATACCCTCACGCCACATCCCTTGCAGGGTAGGCAGAGAGGACAGAGCGCCAGACAGCCCTATCCTTACACACACTCCTAGCTTCCGTCACATTCATGCAATTAGTCATACACGCTCTCCGATTCCTTTTACTCAAAACGCGTCCATCCTTGAGGATCTGGTCGACATGATCGGACCAGGTCAGTCTCGGACGGCCGCGCTTTCTCACCCCTCTTCGCTCATTCAGATATATCTTTTTTGTCATCCTGTCATCATTCATTCTCTCAACATGCCCAAACCATCTTAGTTTGTTTACTTTCATTCTTGTCACTACACCAGTCTTGCAGTCACTCATTTCCCTAATAGCAGTCACTCATTTCCCTCTACAAAAAATGTATACTCAATTTTTTCATAGGACTAGTAGTTTACCCGTAATGGCCGGTCCAAAACCCTATTGGTAAGCTATCATTTATACCACATTTCGATCAAAAAACAGATACGTCAGATACGCTCTTGGACTACTACCCTTACTATATAATTATGTTGGAAAAAAAATATATAAATGATTCAAGGATATATAATATTAATGCAATAAAACAATAATTACCCAACCGATCGACTGACGGGATGGTACTATGTGGTGAAAGTACACTTTCATATGAACGACAAATACAGATTCAGTAGGTAAATAAAAATAAAATAAATAAATAAATCTTTACTGGCCAGAGAATATATTCATAGTTACAAAAACGAGACAATTATAGTGTGCCAAAAATCGGACTTATTGCAAAACCAATATCTTACAGTCAACTCGAGGTACTTACGTGATGTAATTTTTATAACAGACTATACCTGCACTAGCAGATTCAGGGAGGGGGCTAGGGTAAAGGGCTATAGTGACAGTACTTTATATACAACTAGTTTCCGAAAAATCATATTGCTTATTACCACACGTTTTCCCATCAGATCAAAAATGTTCTATAATTAGTATGAAAATCCATTGAAATACCTACAATGGTTTAACAAAAAAAATCGCCTGGAGCGCTATTTTTAAGTATATTTTTATGAGATTATAAACCTAACTACCTACCTACCTGTAATGAAATTAAGATAAATAAACAAATGTAAACGTATAATTTTGCTCAGTAAGACGGGTTAATATAAGAAAAAAATATTAAAAATCTAATTGTATCTACATTGTTTCATTTTCACCTTGTGGTTTTGAACAAAGGGGAAATGATAATATTAAATTTAACGGAATAAAAATTGAAACACATTCGTTAAAAATAACATGCAGAGCGCAAGCGTTAGTCCATAATATCCAGAATACGGTATTTTAGAAGACTCCGCAATCTAATCAATATGTCAACTATGTTTGTTTCAACTCTATCCAACAGGTAGAAACATATTAAATTTATTAACAATTTCAGCATGAATAAACTGTGTCAGAAACTGATGTCCATCACCAATAAAATATTTTATGAAAATGTGAACATAAAATTTGGAATTCGACACTTTATAATGTGTATTACCATCTACCGAAGAAAATTGGAAGCTGCTGTCACTTTTCCCAACGTTACCGCCATCTGTTGAATTGACAATGTTTTACCAGCTGAAAAGGAGTAATTTTCACTCGACTGTCTGCCTGATGTCCGTTTTCTTTAGTTTTATAGAACCAGTAAAAGAAGTTATATTGCATTAGGGGTGTCTCAGAAGAGGGAATTATAGTGTAAGAAAATTAGGCCAGAACTTGGCATTCAGTTTCGTGCATGTCAACAGGGAGGGTTGATATTCATAAACATAACGAGAAGTTGCCGGGTGTCGATGTGACACGAATTACTTACAATTTTGGATGATCTTCTCAGGCTTGAAATAATTTCTGATGAAAAATGACCATTAATTCCTAAAGGGTCTCTATGTTTGTATAGTGCCATTCCCAAATTAAATAAACCTGGACTTTTTATGACATGATTCACAGAAAATCGCTATGCCTATTAAATACTCATTATTGTTAGCATGGAAAATCAATAATTACTATATTCAATTTCTATACAAGATGTTTTATGTTTACGCCACCACAAGCATAATATTGCTGATGATTTTATCATAAATTGATCGGAATGCCACAAAGCGGGTATGATTTGATTGCAAAATTATCAAAGGACTGGACATAATATTTTCCCAGTTAAATATAGGTATGTGCTGGGGAATCGCATAATATTCCAATTACATTATTATACCCAATACTTGAATTCATATTAGTGTCAACATAAAGCTGTTAAATTATGGAGGTACAACATTGAAAACCAATAATAATTAAAAGTGCCTACTTGGAAATTTTAAATTTTAAGTATCTGGTAATAAGGCCATATCATTTTATCTTTTATTTCAATATTTTTATGCTTATTATGTTGAAAAACCTGATTCCACTGGTTAATTCATCTCCATGGAATGGATTATTTGAATGGTGCCCAACTACTTTTCCTTTCAAAAGTACAACTTACTGTCTATATGCATACGTTTTTACATTTCATCTGTTCCCCTTAGATCTAGGGTGGCCAACCCGCGGCCCGCCGAGGGTCTAAATGCGGCCTGTGGAGCAATCTTACAATATAATCGTATGCATTGCTTGTTATAGAAAGACAATCAGATTCGTCACTTCACCCATTTTTCCTTAAAAATTTCGCCTGCGGCGCTATTTTGGGTACCCTTTTCAATTAGAAAAAGTTTATCACATTTTGTTGTGAGCCTTCTCCACTCAGTTTCTTAAGAAAAAAATCGCCTGCGGCGCTATTTCACTTTTTTAGGTCACAACATTTTATTTTCTGTTATGTATGTATTATTTTTTTGTTTCAAAAAATTGGTTGTGCGGCCCGGTAAGCCATCTCATTCTTAGAATCTGGCCCGGCCGCTCAAAAAGGTTGGCCACCCTTGCCTTAGATTATATTGAAGTACCTAATCAAATTATTTTTTGTCCTGTTGTTTTTACGTGTCAGGTCTACCACTCCAATAAGCCGCGACGTTCATCACCCATGCATACTGGCAGATATATTTATAGTTCATATTATGTTCCCCATACATACTGGCAGATATATTTACAGTTCATATCTGTTCCCCATACATACAGGCAGATATATTTACAGTTCATATCTGTTCCCCATACATATAGGCAGATATATTTACAGTTCATAACTGTTCCCCATATATACAGGCAGATATATTTTACAAACCACTTCAAGAGTGAATTCTTGACAGTTGATAAATAAGGCATTTCTTCACAAAGATCTCAGCAATACTTGTGTATTCTTCTTCCTCTCTACATTTCCATAGTCCTTAGTTAACTTAAATTTATTACTCTGGAAATTTTGCTAGAAATTTGCAGAATACCTTTGTAGTGGAAAAAATTACCCCAGAGAGTTTCCTAGCACATTGAATTGTAGCCACCTTTAAATGATTGATTATTTCAATATTACCAATTGGAAATGCTCACTTCAGTTCTCCCAGCCGTACCTCAGTTACCGGTAGAACACTCATAATTGTGAGAACCTTGATTTTCCAGTTTGAAATATACAATTACTTCATACATAGTATCAAGAAACAGATGATCTCAGATTAACTGTGAACTCCAATTTAGTTTGTTGGCAACAATCACATTTCAATTAAAATTCTACAAGTGTGGCCACTACGATTATGCAACAAGGCCACAATTATCGGAAACTGTTTCTTTCTTTACAGACTGTAATTATGATAAGAATAGTTTTGCAAGGGGTAAAATAAAAGATATAAATATTGACCTAAAAATGAAGAAACATTTATTTCTGTATGTCTTTTTGTATCCATTAACAGAATGATTTAATATTGTAAGATAAACACATTAGCTCAACGTTTTAGAGAAATACACTAAATTCACCAACATTCTTTATATTTCTTTACAATACATATATATCATAATAATTTAAATAGTGTACACTTATATAATGCAATTTGCTATTATTTTCATTTTGTAATAATGTTTAATTTCTTTAAATTGTATTACCAAACTAAAAGACTATTACATTGAAATAGATCGGAAAAATGAAATGAGTTATAAGTTTAGTATATTAATAATAATTCCAATTCTCAAGAAGACCACTCCTGCACCTGCATTCGTATCATTGCCAGTAAACGTTTATTTATTTAATCAAATGCAACTATTATACTCTGTTTTCTCTGACAGAGTTTCCACGCCGACCCTTATTTTTTTTTTAATTTTATATATATTTTTTAAATAACCATGGATATATTCGTAAACGTTTTGAAAAAATAATGTTAAATAAAAAAAGGACATATTATACTTAATATTTTCGTAAAAGATAATAAGTAATAATAGTTATAATCATAATAATAAAATAGCGATAACATAGTAATAATAGTTAATAATAGATTACAGTAGATGAAGGAAAGGCAAAAGAAGGAAGATGGAGGAAAGAATAGAAATGAATGAAACCATCACATAAAGGAATATATTGGGAATAATAATTAATTAAAGGCTCAGGGGGGAGCGGGGTCGGCTGGCGAGGATAAGCCCTGCCTTGCCCCTCCCACCCAGACACCTTCAGGAAACACATAATATATTATCTTACAAAAAATTTACACAATAAAGATGACGATATATTATTATTTGATGGATTTATGAAGATATTTATTTACTACTAGGTATGTAATAAACATCTCATCTCTTGAATCATTACAATAATATTTTGTGTTACTCGCTCTTGTCTCTGTTGTCGTTTCACATGCGACGCGAGGCGCGACATGCGACAGGACAGACATAATATACCTAGTACTTAATAATTAAATATGGTGTTAAAATAATTAAAATTACCTTTTACTATAATAATATTATTACATTATATATAAAGTAGTATTTATCACTCAACCAGCCTAGCAGACAGACAGACAGAGGGGAGAAACGCACAATCATACTCTTCACCTTGTTTACCTTTACAGTATAGTATAATATTATATACCTAATGTACACATACAACATTACATAGTACAGTAAGTAGTAACAGTACACGCGCGCGCACTCGCACTCTACACTGAGTATAGTCCAATATACGGAGCAGCAATAATAATACATATACATACATACATATATCTACCTTTATATATTTATATATCATGGCATACTCTAGTATAGTACCACATGTATGTATTCATCTGATCTGATCTGATACTGTATGCATTACTAGCCTGCAGCTCAATTATACAAGTGCAATAGACAAATTATTTGAAAGGTTTTATTTTAGAGAATAATATGAGTTGAATGCATATGTGTACCTCACATACACCAGTGTACGTAGGCATTACACATGTTTAGATATATATCAATATATAATATGAATATGTATTACATATAATA
The DNA here is from genome assembly GCA_963576895.1 of Ceraclea dissimilis. Lineage (NCBI taxonomy): Eukaryota > Metazoa > Arthropoda > Insecta > Trichoptera > Leptoceridae > Ceraclea > Ceraclea dissimilis. Next base: position 6,836,584 of record OY756369.1, read on the forward strand.
AATATATATTTAATATGTATTCCTGGCACTATATTTCTGTTGTATTGGTTTCCCCCGCACAGTACTTTTAGTTAGAGAAATGCAGCTCCGATATTAATTAATATGATGTTGTTGTTGTGTGTCATGAAATATGTAATTTTATTTATTCTTGTTACAGCCGACCTAACGCACGCCACTCACTTCGACGTCATCATGGTGACGAATTCTGAAACAGAAAAACAATACATTTATATTAACAAATACTTCCATCTATAAGCTATCAAATACTACTAACAGTTGAGGCGTATGGGTTGTGTAAATAAACCCTACAGTTTTAAACAAAAAAACCTAATTCTTAAAACTTACATAAATTAGGAATAACATAAATGTAATTGAAACAAACCATGTATAATATATTGAATTGTTGTTTGATATAAAGGTAAATTTACAGTAAAATCTTTCATGCCAATGAGTGACTGAATAGAGATACGCATGCTTCTAGGAAGGTATTGCTGCTACCCTTCAGTTCAACATCAATGGCTACAAACAATCCATAGACAAAGGGGGCGTGGTATCACCTTCATAATATATAACTTACAATAATACAATACTAGGAACAGGATATAGAAAATAAAAACATGTGTGAATTGTGTAAGACATAGAATGTACAGTAAAAAAATAAATACACCACATCATTAATTAATTCAACATACACTTTGTTGAAACAGCAACTCAACAGTAAATATGTAATTAAACATATTGGTAATGTACGTTAATTATAATATGTTTTAAAAACAAGACGATAGATTCCTCTTCCAGTTTCCCTTGCTCAAGAGTTTAATGTATAGTTTGTGGTTAGAGATTCAAGGACCATTATACAGTGATTTATTAAAAGGTTGAGAATTTCGCTTCAAGTTAGCACAAACACAGGAGAGTTACTTTTATTCTGTAAAGCAAAACAAAATACAACAGAAATTAATCAAAACGGGAAAGCTGTGTTTAACTAAAAAGGTAGCAATTAAGATTAGAGAAATGTTGATCTCTTGTACTATATAGAGAAATCTACAACTATTTAGGAGGTCATTATCCAAACAGATATTTTCATTGCTGATGCAACAACAGTTCCCTTAGTCTGTGTAATTAATTAATTACCAACTTGTGAACAAGTATGAGATATATCTGTTGGAATCAGTGGATAGGTTATCTAATAAAGAAAAGATGTAATAATATCTACATTGGATTCTGTTAAAAGGGGAAGATGAATGGTAAATCCATGTCAGAGAGAGATAGACATGTTGATGGTTGTCTAATGTGAGAAAGTTGAATTGGAAGTAAACTATCTAGGTATAATAAACATGCATTTTCTGAATAACAGAAGAGAATGTTTGATGCAATAGGTATGGTTCCTCTATAGTACAAAAACCATCAGTATTCGAGGAGATCCACTAAGAGTTTCAGTCAGGAAGGGTTGAATTATAAAGGGAAATAGCAACTGAAAATATCACTGATCCTATGCCGTCTATGAAACCAAAATTTCATCTAATGCAATAAATCTGTTCTCCGCAAGTTTATATATCTATTATAGTGTAATGTAACATCACCAAATATCCCCAGATAATCAATAATTTATATGTACTGTTCAATTGACCGTGAAAGATACCATAAGTTACCACAGGTATACATTTATCACTTATAATAATTACATAACTGGTGGAGAACAAGACTGAAGGATTCAGTGGAAGAGGGGTGGTTGTAATACAATATCTAACAAGTAGACAAACAAAGAGAAGACAGTAGAGACTTGTGATTAATAACAGTGAACTGAGTTAGGATCATAATCAGCTAGGGACGAATTACATACACATCAGGCAATGATCATACCAAGTGTAGTGTAAGTACCTAAAGGCCAGGCCTTTTGTATGCAAAGCTACATTCCTATAACACGAGTATCCTATAAGGCCGACAGCTAACACTGCCTGTTGCCACATCGAAACAGAATTAATCGAGCAAGAGCGTGGAAATCTGGAAGAAGAGGAATCAAGTCATACATGGCACACATTGTGTATGTGGAATCATCTTAACCATTCATATCAATCAATGCTATAAAACTGTAGCACAGTTAGACCAATAAGTAACTAATGTGTATCAGCCACAACAATATACTGTCTCATATAAGCCAAAGGTGTAAACTAGATGTGTGCGAACATCATAATTACTAATTAACATTACAATATCTTAAATCTTAATTCAGACAACAAATCAGATTGCCAGTGGATTCTGCATCATGATGACAAGTTAAGTGAAAATGACACTGATAACACTTCATACTCATTCGTTACAAAGTGCAGGTATCCTATAAATATACATTTAATATGTAAACAGGAATGAAGATACATTTCAATAATGTAATTGGATTGCAGTTTGATAATTCAATACCAACATCCTGCATGTAAATGTGACAAAACACATTCCGCATAATAATACCAACACATACATAATAATGTAGTATGCACTACGAATAACAGTGCAGAATGCACTTTGCAGAAAAGTTTAATCACCGATAATAATAATACATATGTAGAATCTAATCAAAATGAGTGTTGAGTCGTGAATATACCTAATATTATCAAATAACATTTTATTGTAGTGGAAATGCAACTATCTTTTTGGCAAGATGCCAGCCTCGGACACAACAAGATAAATATAATAATTGTGTAAAGTATATTTACAAACACTGCAATGGAGTGAACAACTTATTAAATGCAACTGTTGTATGTACATCACTGCTAGCAACAAAGTGTATACCTGGGGAAACTGTATTAATTCTTATACAAATAAATTAACTATAAAATCAACTTCATGACAATCAATATGTTAGTAGGTATTTATGTCAAAAATTCACAGCCATTGAGTCACTTCCAAGATCCTAATTTAGTGTGTAAACAAGTTTAACTTATTTTATGTGTTGTTTTTAATTATATTCCATCGATATGGTGAATTTATTCCAATGGGCCACAATATTCTTATGGTATCTACATAAGATAGGTAAGTACGTTACAATTCACAAAAATAATATAATGATTATTGTGGTAATTCTTATTTTTATATTAATGAGTGGAAAGGAATGCAGTGTAATTTAGTTTGCCTCTGGTAGACATGTGTTGTATAAAAAGAACAATTGTCATCTAGTGTACAATGACACTGCAGTCATACAAACACTGGGAGACAGGGGCAGGGGCGAGGCAAGGAGAGACAGAGGCAGACAGAACGCTCCATGTGTAGAGACATCATACATTGTCAAAGTGTCGTGAGGGAAACTGCATTTGTAACTACACACAGAATACTAAAACGTAACTGATAAAATAATGATTGTAGGAGATAAGATTATTTTTATGGTTATTAAAGGAATGTGATTCGTTATGAACACATACTGGAATCATTATGAAGAATCGCAGGAAAGGTGGAAATATAATATACATGTCAGAATTTAAGAAAAATTAGTTTTTGTTTTGCAATAAAATTGCCCACTTTGTAGTATGCAAGTTTGTAAATCTATGATTGTATTGCATGTAACACACACACACATACACACACACACATATCTCTTTGATGGTCTGAATGGATGGAGGCAATAAAACATAAGAGAGATGAATATCACACTAGTAGCTGCGCATACAATAAACAATACTACATAACCATTCATACAAGGAAACTACTAAATACAATCAAATAATATTAGAGACAACTGGAAGAAATACTCATATCCTTACTATAAATATCAGGTCTTATGGAATCCTGATTGCAAAACTTATAAAACTAATTAGTAGTTATATTTTATTTATACCTGCAACGATTCTACTCTCTCCAATCATTAGATACAATCTCTACTCTCTAGTGGGAACTTTCACAACCACTTGACATTTCATTATGACATCTCAATGCATCATTTCGATTAACAAACAATGTCCCATGGATATGATTCTATCAATGTGCAATAAACTGTGTGATACACAGATGCAACAAATAATAATTGATACAGCAATCATGCAAACCCATAACCAGCTTCATAGACAAGAGACTTTCATCAGTCAGGTAAAGATTTGTTTGTGTATTAAACAATGCAAAAAAAACGTTCATTCTCATATTATGACTTCTCGGCTCATGCTATTTATTCTATACTATCTGCTGGATCCCTTGCGGGGTAAACAGAGAGAACAGATGCCTGACTTTCTCAACCGTACATACTCTAGTCTCCATAACATTCATGCCATTCGTCATACGATTCCTTTTACTCAAAAACACGTCCGTCCTAGAGAAATGTTATGGATATTAAAAACGAGGTATTGGGAATATGTTTGAAGATATAAGTAATCAGGATACAAACCTTCATAATTTACTTGTCCATCACCATCAATGTCAGCTTCTCGGATCATCTCATCTACCTCTTCGTCAGTGAGCTTCTCTCCAAGGTTGGTCATGACGTGGCGCAACTCGGCCGCTGAGATGAAACCGTTACCGTCCTTATCAAACACACGGAATGCCTCGCGGATCTCCTCCTCACTGTCTGTGTCCTTCATCTTGCGCGCCATCATTGTGAGGAACTCTGGGAAATCTATCGTACCGTTACCTGGAAATATATTTCATTCTTAGAACCAATAATCACACACATATGTATTACAATGAGAGAAGTAATTTTATGCGTAACATAAATTATATGAATAGGATTACTCATGCATCTTATGAAAACTCAAATTTAATTATAAGAGTCATATTGATAGACAGAATTCAAGGTATTATTCATGTAGGTACCATATGGTAATAAAAGGCTATTCATCATATAACATAACATGAGGAAAACTACTTATGGATAAATTTGAATATGAATATAGCTATTTTTGTTTCAATATAATTCAGTTAGGCATAGAACATTAAGGTAAATATTATCAACATACTGCTTTATTGTAATTTTTACTATACACTACATACACACTACACAGTTATATAACCTCGCCTTATCTTACAGTGTGACATTAACAAAAATGGAAAATGGAGAGTGGAAAATACACAATATTATTCTTGTAAAATATTCGTTTTTCCTTTACAGCGATTGTACCAAGTTTGAAACACACCCTTATAAAACACTAAAATTATTGCAACTCTTCACAGAGTCGTACATAACTTGTTGTCATGTAATCAATGGTATTTAATAATAATCTCCATGCCTTAGAGGTCCATCATAAATGGTGTCATACAAGTTACACTGCCAGCATGGTTTAATGCGGTGTAGGTCATACTCATGACATGATACATACCAAACATAGGCATCTACCTGCATCACTATACTACCTAACACATACACTATTACACCATACCTGGACCTACTATTCACTCCTACAACATCATTCATAGAGAAAGTACTGTAGCAGTACAACAATATTAGACAGTGATTGGATTAGTAATATAAATCATGTAGGAAACAGTTACCACCGCTTGTAACTGCTTATTTGAAAACACAATCAAAGGTATCTATTAAACTAGATAAGGTGTGATGAAGATACCCGACATTATTAACTTTGTAACAACTCCAAGGTGTTGTTGAATTTTATAACCTATAATATTCTTTCACACAGTGTTTGCGATAAAAATGTAAAATCATGACATTCTATTGAGACAGATATGCTGTAGTAACACGACAGTGGATTACCTTGCATGCGGCATGTTGCCACTGGGACAAGGCATTCATTACTAATTACTACACAAATTTACCAAATTATTAAACATCCGTCGACTGAATTAATAAAATAATGCTGTGATAATTAAAACAGGGCTATGATAATTAAAACAGAAACAATATCTAACTGGTATTATTCCCACAAACCAGACGATTTTATTGGTTTGTGAAAACACAACAATTTATCAAAAACTCTCTATAAAATACCGGACTTCGTATTTACTATAAAATTCTTGATTGTATTCATAAAGAGAAAATCATAAGTTGTGTACTTTCCAGTAATAAATCATCTATAGTGTCATAATTCACGACAACATATGGCACGATAATCTTTATACAGACAGATTGATCTAACATGAGATTATCATAAAAGTAAATCACTAGCGAGTAAAATACTTATGTATAATACATATCCATGTAGGTAGGTACTATTTGCTTGAAGATGTTATACACGTTAGGTATACTACTAACTACACTACCAAAAAATCACACTAATATAATCTGTGTATTCTGAGATTACAAAATGTATAATGATATGGCGAGAGAACAGAAACTATGTATATTATAAATCGTTGTGCATTGAGAAGCCTTGGTGTCTCCTATGTTCCTATTATGAAAGATTAGAGGGTGGAGTAGGGATGTTACCTTATTTATGCACACATGACAATAAGCATAAAACTACATCCACCCTATTTGTGAAATAATGTCGATGTTAAAACGAGTTTAATATTTAAAAAAATAAATTACAGAATAAATAGGTACCCCCTTACACTACAAGAATATAACAGAGAGCAGATATTATATATGAACTACGATCATAATAATAAATAATTACAATAGGTATTTTTATGCAGCACCATGATATGTCACATAACGAGTAAGTATTTATTATTTTAACCTCCTACTTAGCCCCTGGCATGGTCATTTTTTGTACACTTGCTAAGTATAATATCGATAACTCGATATACTCTATAACTATGTAGGTTAGTCAGATATTAAATATATTTATTATAGAAGACAGTCTGTCAATGTGACTTACAACTTCGACGCATTACAAGTGACGTCTATGATTTATATGCAACTACATACTATAAAAATAATTATACATACAAGTCAACTGCAGTGATAAAGTAAAAAAAAAACATCTGGAGAAAAACAATAGCAAAATATTTCCAATACGTAATATCAAGAGATTTTGCACATAGAATACCCTGTGTTCTTTGTAATCAAGATATGCATAGCTACATAATATTATATCTTGTCTTGAAATAATTAAACAGTATTGATTACTCGTCACTTTTACATTTGTGTGATGACATTGTGTGAATCCTATTTGCTTAATTGGCGTTGATGCACTTCTACTATTTCACTGGCGAATGATGATGATTGGTGCATGCATAATACATAATATTACTATTAGGTAGGTACCTAACCTAATCAACAGACAACACTGCAGTAAGCATTACAAAATATAGCGGGTGCATGAAACCTCTCATGTGGTAATAGGATATTCCTTTGCACTTGACATAATTAAAACACAATACCTACCTAGCATAACCTTTGCACTCTTACACTAATCCCGCTAAATTATAATATTCACTCACTCCTATTATTCAAACTGCAGATCAAACGAGCGCAATATCAGGTCAAGGTGAGACTTGTTCATTTGAGAACTTGCGGTGGAGTAGCGGGCATAATAACGCTGAGGTGTCTAAACACAGGTGAAATGTGGCATTCCAGATGCTAGTATCATATATTCATATCATATCCCATTCAACGAAAACGGGCAAAAAATATGTTGGAACGTATGATAAGATAATATGTACATAATATAATTAGTAGCAAGCAATGATAAATTGTGGTACCTAGTAACAATGTATGTTTGTGATGCAAATAATATACTGATGAGATATTTGCATGAGATGAGACATACGGTAGGAAACAATGGAGGGATCTAGAATACAATGGAAGCAAGCACAGAGGAGGGTGTAGCCACTAGCCATCATTTAAATAGAGCAGAACCACAAACAATATGCACCAATAAAATAACCAAATGGAAGTCATAAAATATTACAGAACTGCTGTATGACTGCATAACACAACACGAATTATAATAAGTATGCAAGTATCCAAAAATAAGAGCTCGACAATGTAAAGCATTTTACAAATCAAGGTGGGATAATAATCAATGATCTATAGGAATCTACCTATAGATCCTACTCTATACAAACACTAACAATTAAGCCTATACGTACGTAATAATATGATTTCACACAATACTCAAAGATAATGCTAGGGAAACGGGAAATGTGCCAAACGATTTGAATTCAAACATTTACTCGAAACACCATCAGTCTGCAGATTCAAATAAAAATCTCGAACAACAAACTAAGCGTTTGAACAATTTATTTTATCATACAAGCAAATACGAGCCAATCAATCATTCGAATAAAAAATATACTTGAAATTGAAAATTCCAACATTTTAATGGCGTGTCGGACGGCTGAGGAAATTAATGCGCATGTTTTAAAAAAACATCTACTTATGAGAATTACAATAACCAACCGACAATCCGATACGTCAAGAAAAATCTCGAGAGATTTCCATAAAGAACAATACAATGTAATGAGTCGGTATAATTCAAATCCCTATTGTTGGTAAGTATTATATACTCGATAGTAAACAATGATATATTGTGGCTGAAGCAATCAGCTGAAACATGCATATAGGTATACTTAATATTATGTAGTGTAGTCGTGTGTATGCAACATACAAGGTCTGGGTTATAATAATTTGTATGATGAAGTGCATTGAATATAACTAAATATACCTACAATCTACAATGTTACTTGTTATCGTGAAACATGGTAAGTAAACAATATTATGATGTGAACATTCAGATGGGTTAGCTATAAAACTGATAGGATTCATGAGGGATGCACTTGCGCTCATTCTTTTAGATTTAAATATTAATTATAACAAGTACTCAAAAGATAAATCTGTTTTATGATTAATAGAAATCAGGTTACCCTTATAACACATATTAACATTGTGTGGTTATTACTAGCATAGTAACTAAGTACTACCTAGGTGCAGGTGTTTTGAATTATAACACCTAAGTTAAGAAATACTGCATAATACAGATCACATAATGTACAAAACCTTTTCATCGTTTCACTGGGAAATCCCGTGGTAGGAATACAAATTGCAACGTAGCTTGGTGGTTGTTCGATACTAGGTACATTAATCAGGCAGTGTATTGAACACTGACGCTGGATTTCACCAACTTGTTAGGTGAGGAATAGTGGGGATAGGAGCCACCTAACACAAATTCTATATTGCCCAATCCCACCAACTTTTACCTAGGAAGGAGAGCCGTAAGAAATTTCCATACAAAAACAGAGATAATATTCTATTTATTGAATAAAGAACATCAGAGTGCCTCACCATCACAGCCAAAATCCATATGAAATGCAACATGCAGCTCACCTACGTTAGGTGCCCAAATATCTCCGCCCAGGCTAGGTGAGTTGCATGTTGCATTTCATATGGTTTTTGGCTTTGATGGTGAGGCACTCTGATGTTCTTTATTCAATAAATAGAATATTATCTCTGTTTTTGTATGGAAATTTCTTAGGGCTCTCCTTCCTAGGTAAAAGTTGGTGGGATTGGGTATATGAAAAATAATAATAAGTGGCTCCTATCTCCGCTATTCCTCACCTAACAAGTTGGTGAAATCCAGCACGAGTCTTTAGTGCTTACTGTGTACGTATGACAAATTTTATTAACGTGATCGGGAGCAATTAAATGTAACCATTAGTAGACTGATGTTTAATTTTCTCTTCCTATAGTTGCGCTTTACCACATTCGATGTGGCTAAGTGAGGATATAATAAAAATATATTGTGTTTCTTTCCATACAATAAACGATTTGATTAAGCAATCATCAAATATATTTTAATTTCTTTAGTGTTTTGGCTAAAAAGCCACCAGGATATACTATAATATATTATTACTTCACACATAATCAAATTTCAACACCCATAGTTGCCGGCCTAGAGGGATATGCAAACTGTTAAGACTCGGAACTTTACAAGACATTGAGTTGAGAAATCATTTGAATAACCCTATAATCTCAACGATAATAAAGATTCAAAAATGCAATCAGCACTCGGGACGCACTCATAAATGATACAATAAAATATTTCTATAAAAAGTCAGAGGAATGAAAAAGATGTAACCTACTCGAATATTATTTTTTGTCAATTTCCTCATATGAAAACGTATTGTACGGAGTAAATACAAAATATATACAGAGTAAAAACCTGTGATTACTTTTGATATAAAAAAGCATACAATATGTGCATGAAAATAAATTAAATCTATTTATAGATTTGGAGAGAGAGATGTATAAACAACATCTGTCGCTATGTAATAATAAGAATTACAATGAGTCTGAGACACGAGTGACTAGTACAATCCATCTATCAAGTGACTATAATAATGTATGAATCATTATTTATATTCACTCCTAAAGTACAATCACATTGTATTGTAGTATGTACTGCGATTAGCATTAACATCTCTTCATTCCTCATTCCTCAGGCCTCGCACATTGTACGCACTACGCACGCATGATTGTATTGTATTATGTCATTTTACTATCAATATCATTACATATATACTTTGATTTGTACTGATCTGATACCAACAATAATTAAAAATATATTTCAGCAATAGTTTTACGAAATTATCTATAATGGTTGTATTTCGCTAGGGATGCTCATAAGTCGAGTTTATATTTTCCATACTAGGTAGTTTCTACACTAGAAATCGTAAAAACTTCTAAACGGTAAAATATTGGTGAATATGTATCGGGGTCATTTCCACATGGAACATCTTTCATAAATAAAGTTAAGTTAAAAGTACTTTTATCTTCACGAGACAAAAAGCAAACTGTGTCGTACTGTCCCTGTAGTCTGTATACATAATAATACAGATAAGATAGTCTGTTTTCTTATCTACAATTCTGTTTTCAAGAACAACCCGTAAATAAAAAAAAATACCACCTTATTTCATTATTATACTCGTCATCTGACTGGAGTCATTAATAACGTGACGCCAAGTGTCTCATGGAATTGTTGAATATTAAATTGGCGAATAACTAAAACGAAATATCAATAATAAGCATAATCAAACAATGTAGAAGAAAACATCTTCCTAATTAGAAACACACATCATTAACACTCATTAAGATGAAACATATTCATTCTGCAATAATTACTAACATTGCTGGAACTAAAGTGTTACGTAGACAATTCTATTCTGTTACTATTAGTTATAGTATAATTATGTCTTTTCAGTCAACTCTCAATAAACCGTTCAATGTCCATACTCCATATGAATATCAATGCCTCGAACGTAAAAGCATTGAAAACGAATTCTAAATTTGTTTTTCTTTTGAGTTTTCAAGCTAGGTCTTATGCAGCAAACAAACTAATCACCGAAACATAAAAACAATCCCTCCCAAATTTAACAAACTCAATATATGCAGTAGTACTAATAGTACACCTGGTGAACTAGAATGTCCATTATTATTCAGAGAATTACAAGTGTAACAGCACTCTCGCTTAGGAATGGTTGTGAATAACTTTTTTATTTTTTTCCTGTCAATACTATTTCTATTATGTTATACTCGTATTAGTATCAGGTTACGTTGTATGACAATATGACTACTATAATAAAGAGTAGGTATATGAGAATATAGATAATTTACATTAGTCGTGTGGACCCAAACAATTACAATATAATTGCCATTAATTAAATAATTAAATACACTTGTTAATATTGACTTGCTGCTTCACACAGCATAGTTAATGGACCTAAGTAATTAAAATATGAAGACACAAATACTAATTATGTGCTTCTATCCTCCATACAATTAAAATTCGAATGAAAAAAACTCTGGCGTGTCTGTGGGTAGGTACTAGACCTACATAGTAATTCTACAAAAGAATATAAACTCTAACAAGCGGAATCTATAAATTAATCTGAATCAATCACTACAATATGATAATTTTATTTATTATACTCGTAATAGTTCATTGTGTAATACATTGCTGTATCAAACGATCTTAACCTGATCTCTTCGATAATAACAATAGATTAGCTGCAATATCTGTGAATAATATTTATTTAAATGGCCAACCATAATCTAAGTTGATTACAAAGTCCTAATGCAGGAAAGGAATTTACAATTATTCAAAGAAAATGTCGGTTGTTGGTTCCGTTGATTAATCTATATGCATTCAATTTGAGAGATCTAGGATGTTTAAGATCCGGAAAATAAAGGAGAATGCTAAAAAAAAAACCCAGGCCCGGCGCAAACGCAATGTAACTCAAATGATAGGTAAAAATAAGTAATTAAATACTGCATGGGTGGCATCATCGAAATCAATGGCTTAATGGGTGAAATACCTATTCGAAGTTCTACATTGGTCACACGAATATATAAAAAAGGAGCATTAGACAGTTACAATTGCGGTTTAAAAGGGTATAATATGATGAGTATAAGGTAGCCCGTCCTCTTCGTCTTCTTTTCCATCAGCCTTGGTCCCTCCACAGCTTGATATAAGCCGAAAGGAAAATGCTCATGAAATATGTAAAAAAAAGTCAGGTCCGGCGCAAATGAAACCTAACTCAAATGATAGCTAAAATGAGTAATTAAATACTGCATAAGAGGAATCATCGAAATCGATGGCTAAATGTGTGAAATACCTATTCGAAGTTTTATAGAGGAAACTTTGAATAGGTATTTCACATATTTAGCCATTGATTTCGATGATACCACCTATGCAGTATTTAATTACTCATTTTTATCTTTCATTTGAGTCACATTGCGTTTGCGCCGGACATGTTTATTTTTTACATAATTCATGAGCATTTACCTTTAGGCCTACATCCGGCAGTGGAGGGATCAAGGCTGATGAAGAAGAAGAAAAATCAGACAGGCTACCTTACACTCATCATATTATATACTTTTGAATCGCAATTGTAACTGTTTAATGCTCCTTTTCTTATATATTCGTGTGACCAATGTAAAACTTCGAATAGGTATTTCACCCATTAAGCCATTGATTTCGATGATGCCCCCTATGCAGTATTTAATTACTAATTATTATCTATCATTTGAGTTACATTTCGTTTGCGCCGGGCCTGGGTTTTTTTCCCATACAAAATGAGCATTCTCCTTCAGATTTAAGTTATGTTTGAACACGACACAACCCATTTTTTAAGGTTCTTCACAGTATGTCAAAAGCTTGTTGTGTAGTGCGGAATACATCGTCGTACCTTCAATGATAAGTAAATAAATAATTCTCACCATCAGCATCTACTTCATTGATCATATCTTGTAACTCTGCTTCTGTTGGATTCTGTCCTAGTGACCTCATAACAGTCCCGAGCTCTTTTGTTGTGATGGTGCCATCTCCATCCTTGTCAAACAATGAAAACGCCTCCTTGAATTCAGCAATTTGTTCTTCGGTTAGTTGGTCAGCCTGTGGACATTGAATAAAACATTAATATTCAAATCGCACATTCTCGTCGTATGAATTTTATACCTATTTTTGGAAAACATATACAAGTAGATTATGTAAAAATTCCTGGATTTGTAAAACTACAAGAAACAATGAAGAACAAATAAAACAAACTATTATTGAGACATGAAAGCATCCTTCTTAGTATTTAGTGTATAGTATATGTACTACGTATTGTAGCGATGGTAGGTGAATGAATTTATTTGACGTAACCTTACAATATGAAACATCATAAGTTGTTGGTATGGTAAGTGTATGTTTATTATTGGAATATTTATAGTAAGAACATATTGTGTACAAAAATAATCACTATATTGTTAAACTTGACATGGAAAATCAGAAGAATCTTCAAGAGTGAATATTATTATAAAACATATATTGTGTTTATTGCATTCCTAACTCCTTTGTATCTCTGACTATCATAATAGTGATCATTATATTGAGCTCAGATATCAATCAAACGCCGCAATATTAAAAAGAACCGTAAAAAATCTATACAATAGGCGTGTTTGTGCCAATTTCTTCCAGCAAACCACAACGCTGTTGTACATGACTACGAGAATAGAGTACAAAGAAAATAATATGACAAAATATATAATGAATGAATACCTGGTTTTTACTAAATAAATATGTTAGTATGTATTTTGATATCTGCATGCTACGTACAATGATTTATAATCTTTATTCTCTAGCATCTATCGCGCCATACCTACTGTAGGTAATGTATTCATTTCAAGGTAAAGCAAGACGACCTATCACCTCCAGTCTTTCGGCATCAGGTATCTACGCTGTTCTTATTGACATAATTTGCAAAATAGTTAGGCATGCAACATACTGGTATAACAAATTGACTTTCGCCCAAAATGAGTTTCACGACATTCAGATAATAAAATAATACGAAAGGTTCACTAGTCATCGTGCATTCTTAGTTCATTCCAAATAGTTAACCAATATCTAAGCGACGAATACATCAGTGAGACATCACAGTGCTTTCTGTATTATTTTTTTTAGATGACACATCATTCGACGAACTATGTTGATCATCCATTCACAATCAGCGTGTTACTGATCCAATCGCACTTATACAATCAAAGAAACCACGGTTTTAGTAACCTACCTTATCTCAGGAACGCTGTATACTTACTTTCCAAAACTGTGATTTTGCCAGTAAGAAATTAAACGGTTCATACGATTTACACGAAGCTTAAAAAGCCTATAAACTGGGGCAACAGCTAGTTATACAGGCTATGTGAAATATTAATTATACCCATATGTCATTAGATCATACAAATTAACATGCACATACTAAAGGACACGATCATTATGTAGGTCGTGCTGAGAGATTACAATTGGAAATACATATTTAATAGATTTCTTCTACTTTTGTACCAGGAGATTTTAAAACAACTCATAATATAATTCCTAATACAACATAACTAGGCAATATCAGTAGATAGAGGTATCTTAGGGAATATCCTTTAAGATGGTATAGGTACTTAATCAGAAAAATTTCATAAACAATTACTTATCTATTGGATTTCAATTGCTGTGACAGAAATCAGTTACCTGACAATATATAGTAATGTATTAATGACAAGTACAATAATAGGTCACCATAGTTAACCTCTCAATTTTGTGTACAGAATAACCTGAATACAGTCTAGATATGGTGTGATAATATCAATATGAAGCCTAGAGTGGGTCATTAACAGCAATGTGTTATAAACATTGAGTTATTTCTACTACCTACTGTTATTACTAATAGAGTACAGAGATTTCAGCAAATTGAGGCCAAAGGTTAACCAATTCACCAGGCATTCACTCGTACCATGAATAATCTTTGTAATATTATACGAATACAACCTATGAATGTGGAGAGCACTCGAATAAGAAACATTCGGTTCGAATTAAACATCAGCAATAGTAAAAACTAGTATGTATATTTAAATACGTAAGTTGTGTGCTATGGACAATAATAACGAAATTACCAAGAGTATGGTAGGTGTAACATGAATAAGAGTGTATTTTTTTTATAAAAGGAATGGCCTTGCATACACAAACCCAAATACTTTCCTGCACACTTGGCTAAAAGCCTGTATCGCAGTGTGGAATACATCGCCAGCGCCGGGGTTTGAACCTGGCACCTCTCGCTTGAGACTGCTTACTCAACCAATTGCGCCAAGAGACATGACTCTGTCAACCAGGTTCTATATAACCAGTCTTCGGGGCGAGACTTATGAACTCCAACGCTAGCATCTTTTGCAAGTTGTCCTGCGCGGTGAAAATTAATGATCACAGCCAAAACGTGCACGAAATGTACAATTTTTAAGAATTCTTCAATGATAGCCGTACATATTTTTGAGAGTGGACTAAGTTAATACGTTTCCGTTAGCTATATGCTAAGTAATTAAAATCAATATCATGATTCAACCAAACACAGCGCTCACAAAACTTTCCAATTACTTGATCTAACTAATCTAACAATATCAGATATGTGTAGATGACATGAAATAATACTGTAGACTTTCTCTCTTTAGTATGTATTGACTTTATTCGTTGTATCGGGATATGTGAGTTAAGAAATAAGAATATTAGGTATATAAACCGAATTGTGATCAGAGTAACTAAATAATACCTAACATTGCGAAAGTTCGTGGGTAAAAAAATATGGTAATTTTTTAGAATTCGCAAAATCCTATTTTTTATTTGCATTGTTGCCTCGACTTGTAGTCTATTCACACAACGAGCTGCATTCTCACTGTGAAGTGTATTATGTATAATTTGATTAAATACAGATCCTTATATTCCTATATATGTATACTATATAACAGTACATGGAATGATAAGTGCCTACTCGTTATATATGTAAGAATATATTGTATGGAAGATGATGACATCAGAATATCTGCAATGCCGATGTTTTAATAATGACTTCATTGATTACATTTATCTATAAAGAACATTGCACTTGATTATTTCACGGATTGAAGAAGATAAGATAGTACCTACCTAATACATAACATCATGCTGTGTAGTGTGTACTGTGTAGTACATACAATATGGGTTAGCTAACACTTATCCGAATCGCGGAATCAATTATGTATTATTTTTTATCAACCTAAACCTTTCAAGACATTGTATTAAACCGGTACTTTGGGAGTATCTCTATTTTATATTGTGCTCCAACAAATTAAACTATAAGACCATACAGTAAATATTTCAGCCCCTCCCCTGGATACGCCACTGCCCAACCCCATTCCATCAAACGAATTAATGATGTTTGTCATATGGAGTAATTAGTTTAAAAAATAAACACATTCCTATACATGCAGTATTTGTCACGTGAAAATTATTTTTCAAATGAAACATTTGTATTTCAAAGTATGCAAATATTCACAGTGGATTTTCTAGTCAGCTCAGGTATGATTAACCCCTTATCTGTTCTACTCCAATACCATATTATTATTGGGGAAGTTCAATGCTCCATACTCTATAGGGTGTATACCTAGCACCTGCTAATATTGCCAGCTGTCTACATATTTCTGTCAATTGAAGACAATACGATAAGACATGAATAAATAGGTAACTTTAACCAACTCCCTTCAGTTTAATAATATCCAGGTAGACATGTTCACAATTCACATTATCTCAATATCTGTATCGTCTAGGTAACAAGGACTGTACCTGAATAATGTGCACAAAAAGAATGACAATATTTTCTACCCTACTAAAACCAAACAGTATTTCAATTTTGAATTTCCTGGACTACTAAAATAAAAAAACAATGTTTGTACTTTAGGCCCTGCGCTGAGCCTAATCCTGTGATATTTGGATAGGTGAATTTTTCCCAGTGTTAGGTTGATGTTTATTTGTCAATCACGAATGATAATATGTACTCTACTGGCTGATAATACTGAGAAGTGTGTTGGCAAGTCTTGCCTCCACATGACAAAATAAACAGTGAATCATACCAATGCTACCTATATATTGAATTTAAGGTACCTACTAGTATCATACATTATAATACTTACAGGTTTATCTAGTAGAAATGCACAAAATTATCATCATCCTTCGTTTGATATTATATGTAAATGTTATAATTTATAATAAACAATTGTTTACCACCATTAAAATATTCTAGACCATACTACAAAATTCCTGAATTGATACGAAGTGATTTAAATACTTTTAACTTTCCTTATCACTAAACCATCAAATAACTGTGTTCATAGTTCAATATGAACAACCTACCCGACTTAATTCCAAAATCAGAGGTTCTTCATCTGCAGAGAGAAGCGACAAAACTAACCTAAAAACCTAAAGAGAATACTTTGTAATACAATAACCTACCAATCATTGGGTACAGAGTACCTATATCAGTTATAGGCCAAGTTCTATTCAAATTTAATAATATGTAATTCACATATATTCTTAAACATTACACTATTCCTGTGGCAAGTAATCAAAATAAAATATGTAATAGGTGACCATTATTCGACTATAAAAAGTAAAATATTCTTGACTAAAAGTGTAGCAGTTCCAAAGTATCTAGTGATTATAGGATTAGCATACTTGTGTTAATTAGTGGACATGTTAGTACACTCTTAGAATCGCGAAAAAATATTATTATGCCTTATCGCATATCTTACCTACTTCACACACAAAACCATAAAATTACTTAAAATGACTGTATCATGCTACATTATAATATACATACAACTGTGCTAGAGTTTGACCTAATATTTGTTGCAAATTTTCACACTCCCATCACCTACATTCCTTTAAAAAACCCCGTGTCACATACAAATCGATGCAAGTATTTGGGTGTGTATTATTTGGACAATGTACATGATGGTTACTTCTTAGAATTACTAACCTATCCTGTACTAAACAAATCAATTAGCAGGTAGACTCATAAACTCATAATACACGTAGGTACATATATTATTATAATACAGAGGTATTTCCCCGAAATTCTTGGCTTATGGGAAAAATCGATATCTCCATAGAATATTACAACAGTTGGTTGGTCTGCCAGACGATTCTAGAAAGGTATTTGGAGAAAACACGAATCCATGTATCCCCAATGACATCAGGTATGTGGTTATTGTAATGTATGATCGATTGGAAATGAACAATATACCATTTTCTCAACATAAAACTATTATTTGACCCAAGTTGCAAGAGACCGTTGAGCGAATGGAGGACGCCTACTAAGTGGGGTTTGACGTATGTAATCGTTATAAGGAACGTCTGGATACAGAACATGTAAATTGCGCGAATAAATAATTGATTTGCGGATGACATTACAATAAATGAATAAGAAGTATGCGTCATTGCGAAACAATGATGATAATAATAAGATCCGTCGGGCAACGTCATTTCACATTCATAGCCGATACCGGTACTCGATACATCAGCCGTCTTACCCACTATGCTCTCGATAAGGTAAATGGAAGCAGTTTCTACTGCCCAATGGACAATTCCATTACAAATGTCACCGTCAAACATTCCATTCTAGTTAAAGAAATGTGTGAAACATTATAACATATACGCCAACTAGGTTATTTATGGGTAACATAGTTCGTGTATTGAGACAACGGTATATAATGCCCCGCATTGCGGCAAACCGAAGTCGGTTGGTACGATCCCTGTCACACAACAATATCACCATAAAACTAGAAAATATTCCTTCCATCCTCGAGGAATGATCTCCAAAGACACTCTTTCAACACAGATGGCGAAAAATAACACTCACCATTGTAGATTATGATGGATAACACCAAAGCTACACTAATATAATATTCGCAATACGCGACACCGGACCAAGTTACCGGACCGACGAGTAAAACACTACTGGCGCTCTATTCGCTGACTGAGCTCCTTTACCAGCCACTGCCACGCTCCCTACTCCTCGTACTCCGCACGCTGCTCTCTGATACGCAGATACATACACCACCGTCAATATACTCCGCCGCGGCGCAGGAACTACTTCAAATATCACATTCAAATTCAATCGCTTATCATTAGCTCTACACGGCTAATTACAAACTGATCTTTAAGTATGTCGTAGATTAGAGTTTAGAGAACAAGAATATCTAACTTTTCACGCAAACTGAAACAGGTAGCATAGAAAAATACGAATTATACGTGTAGGGTGCGGCTTGTTTACAAGACTTCCTCTGCGGTTCTCGGCCTGTGATTGGCTGGCGCGCACCTGCAATGCGTCAAGCTAAGTAACGGCGATAGAAATGGCGGCAAGGCAACTGAACATTGCGCGTCCGTACAGTGGCTCCATCTAGTTACACAACTGTTATCACACGCTCACTAAATTATGCGGCAAATTCAACAATACAATAGTGAAGAGTGGATTGGATAGTTGCATTGCATCGTGTTATAGCGCAAATATACACAAGTTGCCTGCATAGTGCACCATCTACATCTACCAACTATGTAAAAAATAATCGTATACCGCACTATGTAAAATCTAACTACATAACTATTTATCAATATAACACTAACATGCTGCGAAAACTGTGATATTGATAACGTAGACTAATGCAGACGTTTTGCTCCATTTGCAACTTATTCATAATACATGCAGGACGTAGGTAAGGTTGTACTGACTAATTTTATAAACTCTACTGATTGTAAACGTATCATATTGTATGTAAGCAAAGCAAGTAAAGTAAATATTTTGGTTAGAAGTTTTCTTTCACAATAATGTTTTCAATACAATATACATCCAAGTACTGCCTTGGCTATTATATCGTAAGTGTAATCAAAGGTCAACATCTATTTCTACAGGTGGAAAAATAATCACACACTTAAGTACCTCTACCTTTTACCTATTCACATAGGAATACATATGATTTTACTTGTCATGTACAATGCACTGTTGTGTCTCCTGGATCCTGGATGTAACAGCGGAAAATTCTTTGACTCTCTTATCTTCTGACGACGCTACCTTTCTGCGGCTAATGCCAAACAATATAATATCTTTCAATATTGTTAATTGTATATTTTATACATGGGCGTCGCCAGCCTCGGAGCTAGGGGGGGCAACAAAAATATGAAAATTTGGTATAGCATATAAAACGTATAAATAGCGCCGCAGGTGATTTTTTTGTGAGACATAGTGAAGTTGTGATATGGTTTGGTTTATTTGAAAACGTATATGATATTTGCACAATAATGTGTATGAAAAATGTGTTTCATGAAATAAAAGAAGTACCGCCGCAGGATTTTTTTTATGAAATAATTGAATTTTGATGGATTTTCAAACTCATTTTTTGAAAAACTTATGATATGATGAGAAACCGTGTGGTAATAATGTTAACATTATGGTAATACTACAATTTTTCGTACACGCTCTCCGATTTCTTTTACTCAAAACGCGTCCATCCTTGAGGATCAGGAATTTACTAACTAAGTATATAATATATATTTTTTTATTTTACAGAAATGTTCCGACATAGCGTGTAATGAATGCTATAACATTAGGCGTTCACTTGGGCGAACTTATCGTATAGTTCCGCGATCTCTGCCAGCTAACCCCAATTATATACATATAGCTCCTGGCTGCAGGTGCATTGAATTTCTTACATTGTATTGACAGAGAGATGAATAAAAAAAGTATTTTATTCAATTTGGGTATCGGATTGTATTTCGTCTCTTCTGAAAACAAGTTTATAGCGCCTACTTATTCTTATATACTTAATTAACACTTTAGTAAGAAGGTAGTAGGTAGGTACCCAAGTAGGTACCCATCATCTTCTTTCAGTGTTGCCACACTTTTAAAATCCAAATCTGTATTTCAAAGTCTAGAAATCTGTATAAATCTGTATGGGATTATAATAAGCCAAAATCTGTATAAAAAGGCATAAAAAGCTGAAAAATCTGTATAAATGAAATTTTAAAACAAACAAAATATTGTAGTTTATTGAAAAACTAACCTTTGTGGTACCTTTTTGAGAAAATAATAGTACTCGTGCTTAGATAAAATATACTAATTTCTTTTTGTACATATTTTTACTCATTCTACAAATAAGATTTTCATATATTTACTAATTATCAAATGACAATTGTGATCGAATCTGTTTCTTTTTACTTTATTCTTCTGATTTATCATAGGAAATTTCCAAAATCCCAAAAATCTGTATAAAACAGAGTAAAATTTATTATCTGTATTTGTCTGTTCCCGTTGCCTAAAATCTGTATAAATACAGATAAATCTGTATATATGGCAACACTGTCTTCTTTGTACCTAGTGACTATAGTGATGTGATGTCATGTTAAACCAATACTCACAATTATACCAACCTAACCTAACCTAAAGCAGGTAAGCTGGTATTAAATTAGCGAAATTCCAATATCAGGTATGCAGATGTATGACGTACTTAGGTACATCCTGTTTTTGAAGATATATTCTTTTCATTGATACAGACACAGATTTTACGATGTCGGGCTTTGATCGATCAGAATATCTACAACATTTATGCAACATTTTTGAACACATGGGAGAGCCTCGAGGATCGCTCCCCCTTGGACGATGACGCGGGGAGAGGTTGTGAGTTTCTGGGATCGGAGGGGAATCTGATGAGTGCTGACCGACACAATAAGAAGAAGAAGATGGAACATATCAATTGATGTGAATACTTAGGTACTTACTGCTAGCCACTATTGCTTTCCACTGCTG
This sequence comes from Ceraclea dissimilis, assembly GCA_963576895.1. Classification (NCBI taxonomy): domain Eukaryota; kingdom Metazoa; phylum Arthropoda; class Insecta; order Trichoptera; family Leptoceridae; genus Ceraclea; species Ceraclea dissimilis. The sequence goes on from OY756369.1 coordinate 6,858,586, forward strand.
GACATAGGCATCATCTAAATTTTGCCAATAGGCCAATATATTGTATATTCTGCCTCGAGTGCCATCTATACAATCACTACGACCAGTAAGCATGGATAATAGGACACTAGAACAGCAGTGGCGGATCCAAGATTCAATTTTGGGGGGGCTGAATGTCGTCACATGGTAAAAAGTACTGTCACTCAACGTTTTGGGGGGGGGGCTTAGGGGCTACCCCTAGATTTGTTGTATATAAAGTACTGTCACTCATGGTTTGAGGGGGGGGGCTAGCCCTGGATCCGCTAGTGTAGAACAGTGTCATCTGTCCACCTTTTCTGCGGGGTGTTTCTCTTCTACTGTCTCAAGGGTTCCACTTTGGGATTCTCTGATTCAGGATCTGACACTGTCATTTTAGCTTTACCGTTCTCTCTACAACTTTAGTTCTCAGACTAATCTATTCATTTCTAATTTAATCGCAAAGACTGACGTGAATGCTGGGTGGAAATTTTACTAGGCTGGGCATCAAGGCGTCAATTTCAGATACACTCATCAGGCGTACCAGAATCATACCGAAGTCTGTTATCCAATTCTAGGTGATAATATCATACCTACATTGGTGTCAAAGGGGGGGGGGGGAGGTGCCCCCCTAGAGATTGGAATAGTATATATTTTTTCATACTAAATGATAAAACCTCACAAAAAATCACAATACTTGCACATATTTTCTCATCATATCATAAATTTTCTAAAATTGGTGTGAAAAGACAACAGTTTCTAAAAAAAAATTGTTTAAACAAAAAAAAATAAATAAAAAACATCTTTCATACATATTGTTGTGCAAAATATTATACTTATCATTTTCAAATAAACAAACCACATCACGACCTACTGCACTACGTCTCACAAAAAAAAAATCGCTATTTACGCATTTTTATGCTATATTATTTTTCAAAAAATTTGTTGCCCCCCTCCCCCTAGCTTCGAGGCTGGCGACGCCCATGCATACCTACAGATATACTAGGCAACTAGGCTATTGTGATTGCTGCAAAAACATAGGTCATATAGTACCTATGTCATATTTTTTAGGGTCATGGCTCATGGCAATTCTGCCTCTGCTAATTGGTAAGTATATATTTGAATATAGTTCTTTTTTATTAGTAATGTGTAATTCTCTTTACCAAAGAGGCGGCATATGTGTACGTTGATACTTGTATATAAATATTAAATTATTTACGAAAACGAGCAAGAACAATCACAAAAATTTACTAAGTTATGAAATTAATCTTCATTACGTGAATAACACAGTAATATTCACGATACCGTTTTGAAAAGAAAGAGCACAAAAAAGAAAAAAACACAATAGGGTTCTTACATGTTTTTTTTTATTTTGGTTTTCGGTACATTAACTATAAATTAAGGTTTTCCGAAAATTTGAGATTTTAATTCTGTCTCTTTGTGGATATATTTATAAAATAAAGTCTCATATTCGATTCTAGCGCAAAAACAGGTTTTTGATGGCCGCCATATTGTGACGTCACTTTCCCCAATTCCTCCATACATAACCCACAAACAATCCAATTCTGACTATGAATTTCGTGGCGTCGTGACGTCATGAACTTCGAAAAGTCGGAAAAACAATGGCCGCTCGTTTCAGAGCACCATAGAAAAACTCGTCAAATTTACATTTTCAATTAATTATTATAAATTAACGGTAAATTAAAATAACATTTCATAATTTTAATTGTAATTCTAGTAAGTAGAACTATCGATTTAATATATTTTTCGAACGATAAAAAAAAATTCAAGTACCCTATTAGTATGGATTGTGGATATACTCGTAGGTACCTGTACATTGCAGTGGCGAAGGGTGGATTTCTGCAGAAGAGCATTTCTTATGGGATTACTTCATTTTAAACACTATTATCCAATCATTTTTTCCAAAAGGTAACTCGTTGGGTATCGTTTTCTTAGGTAGCTTCGCGACTGCTGTATACAATCTACATTTTGGATTTTGGTCATTCGTCATTCTTTCGAGCCACACCAAAACAAAACTGTAATACATACTTTGTCATCCATTTTAGTAAACTTTGCTACTTGTTCCCGATATTATTACAAAGTTTCATACAAGTTGCCACGAGGTAAACCGTTAAGCTGCGTGTATAAAAACGAAACATTTATAAACCTAATATTAACCTGACATTCAGAAAAGGTGGCGAATATATCGGTGAAAAAAATACGTAAAATGTCATTTAAAAATACGAAGCACGAACACACACGGCTCTTACAGGATACTCTAAAAATTGAAAAAGGGTGCGGGTCTTTTGTCCTTGGGGACCCCAATGTGGCTTAGAAAATAAAGTATGTATTGGTGAGCTTATTTTTCATTATCGTCCTCAGGCACTATAATTTTGGGCGCTTGGATTCGTAAAATTTACATAGTTACATCATCATCATTATCAGCCTTCCCTCGTCCAGTGTTGAACATAGGCCTCCTTTTCCGACTTCCACACTTACCACATAGGTAGTTACGTAGTTAATTAATAATATAATCTAAAGGAGTATTAAAAAAAATAAGCACATCTATGCTAACAGTTAAGTAGTGTATGTACTCGTATAGTATAGGGAAATATATGTATAATGTATGTGTGAGAAAAGGCTTTAAAGTCACCTTCTGATACGAGTGGCCTTACCAGCTGTGTCTCATGTTGTATGGGTACTGGGTAGTGGGTAGTTACTTTGTACTTATTAATATTACCAACTTAAAATTTTAGTTTGAGCTTAAAGTGGCGTTTATACGAGTGGCCTTACCAGCTGTGTCTCATGTTGTATGGGTACTGGGTAGTGGGTAGTTACTTTGTACTTATTAATATTACCAACTTAAAATTTTAGTTTGAGCTTAAAGTTGATTATAAACTAAAACTACTCATAGTATTATTAAAAACAGGGGCGACGCTGGGTACCAAAATCACGTGCGTCTCGCGCCAGTGATAGTCTTGACGCTCGTTCGATCCTATTGGTTAATCACAACGCCTCAGATTTCATGTGAAGTTTAGACGTACGCAACCTAGAAGACTTACTTTCAAGCCCTGATTGGTTCTGGTGTCCTTTAGGTGCCCGCTTAAATTAGACAGATCTGTTTAAAGTGCTTTCTCTAAAAAAAACAGTGAAAACGCAAACATGCAGTTCACAAACAGTGGATTTCCAAAAATATTTATCCCTTAAATCTGAGGCGTTGTGATTGGTCAGATGTTAACCATCAATAGGATCGAAGGAGCGTCAAGACTATCACTGGTGCGAGACACAAGTCCAAAATCAGCTTCTTCTTCTTATCAGCCCCTTTCCCTCCACTGCTGGGTATAGACCTCTTCCTTTGTCTTCCACAATTCTCTGTTTTGGGCGCTTTGTCTCCACCCACGTCCCACCAACTCGATGATATTATCGGCCCATCTCTTTTGTGGTCTCCCTACACTTCGTTTACGCTGTACGCAAAATCAACGGTGGTCAAAAAAGCATGTATATTATTAATGTAATATAAATAAATAAATCTTTATTGGCCAGTAAATATAAATAACAACAAAAACAAGACAATGCAGTGTGCCAAAAGGCGGACTTATTGCAAAAGCAATATCTTACAGTCAAGTGTAATATAAATTTTGTTCCTACACATCTAGACTAGGTATACAGTTTTACAGATAATAAGGTGTTGGACATAATATCAATCTACATTGATATTTATTTTATTGTGGATGCAGCATGTCCAGGATAGGTATCTGTTGTGGAAATTCAAAGGAGGGGCCTGTGTCTAGTATTGCATTGGAATTAAAACGGCTTAGAAAGAAGAAGAATATTTATTTAATTTATTAGCGACGTACGAGTACCTACTCTTATTTTATTCAATATGAGTTAGATCTGTGAGATTTGAGTTATGAGAGGTCACTGTGAATTGTGTTCCCAGTCATGTATGCAAATAATACGATTTTTAAATCTGAGCGAGTTGGCAGTTATTCATGCTTGACGACGTCCATTACCTCGCCCTTTCTAATTTTTATGCCGATAAAAGTAAAAATTATTACCATTTTCAATAATTTTTTAAATAATCCGACGCAGACTTTAAAACATTATGTTGATTTTATTATTTTACGCCTTTCGAATACTGTACCCAGTGACCGTGTAATCCCATCCCCTTTTCTCGGTCCTGCTAAATATATTACTAGGTATAACTAGAAGAGGAGAATGTCGACAAGCAACGTTGTGAAAATAATAGTCTAGCGCTGACGGTTGTTCCATCGTTTCTATTATCATTCCACAAATAGAAGCTTTAACGAAAGTAAATAGACAAAGCTCTCCAGGCTTATATAAGAACACAAGTTGGAAACTTCAGACTCACTTATGTTTTCACATTTTGCCATCTGAACAACTGATAAAAGCCCACCCTGAGATCGGGCTTAATGGCGTACGAAAAAGGGATCGTTAAATACCATCTGATGAAAGTCTTCCTTCATTTTTTTATTCGTTTTTATTTGAAGGAAACATTTTTGTACATACGATCCTGATGATTATAATTATTATATAGCATCAAAACCTGAAAACGGGGATTTTATAAAAAATCATTAGTCGGATCGTTTAAAAATCTTTGATAATATTTTTATATTTTATAAGTGTAATTGATATCCGCAATTTCGATATAATGTCTGCAGGTTTATATTTTGTAAAACATGTTTATCAGCAGGTATTTTTTATTATTGAAGTAATATGCATGCAAGTAGCTAAAAATGTATTGATTGAAAGAATGTTGGTTTAAACTGGCGATGTTCAAAATATTTTTAAATCAACATTTTTTACATAACGTACAGTAAAATAAAAATAAATATATAGTTATTTTTCCCCATCATTTTATTTAATTATCATTATATAATTTACTCGTAGGTAAACAAGGTAATATATTATTATTTATATTCTGCGTAATTATTTATTTTAATTGATCGGATGCGCACGTTATCACATCGACCAATTTGTGCCGCATGTAATTAAAAAAAAAATACTTATTTATTTCGTAGACACCTATATCAAATCAATTATGATGATTGCATAAAAATTTTGCCACTTTGACTCTACCTACATTTAAGATTACATAATATACTCAAATACCTAGTTACTTACGGTGGATTTCACAAACTTTTTCGGCGAAGATAGGAGCCACCTTTTTCAATAAAATTGTTCATACAAAACTGGTGGGAAATAGCTCTATTTCTTACCCAAAAAGTTGATGTAATCCAGTACTAGCTTATCAACAATAACTAGAGTCTTACGTTCGTAATTCACATAGAAAAGTACGTAGGTATGCGTATAGCACATAGTATGAATATGCAGTATCAGTGCGTATTTATTGATTTCACGTGATTCAGCCAAGCTTTCATCGGTGCTAGGAGGCAGAACTATGCGACTAGGTATACTCTTCTTCTCCTTAGCAATTATTAATCCCACATGGTGGTGGGGGTCTGCTTAACTAGGCTCTGACTAGGTATATACACTCCACACATATGCTTAAGTGTATGGCCATCCTGTGATAAGGTATGCAACCCCGCACAGCTGTCGCTGGTTTTCTCGCCTAATAAGCCCACGAAATCCCATATATGAGAGGTAGGTAATAAAATAAATAAACACTAGAGGATGCTTAAGACTATTCCTCAGCTTGCTTTTAATGGGCGCAAAAGTGAATAATTACTATTAACTAAGATTTGCTTTTTAGGCTTATTTGTTGTTAGTTAGGCCACAAGTACCCCCGAATTACCACTATTTCTAAATCGAAATTTTTTATGAAACGTTTTGCATAATTTTGCCATTGTCTTTTCTTTCTAGAATTATTATTTTCTTTCAAAGGTAAGCATGATGATATCTTATAAGTAGGTTTTACGTAGGTTGGCAAATAATATTGCAAAGGTTCTGTGGTTGAAGTACTGTAAGGTTGTTATCATTATCATTTAGAAGGGATAAGGTTTTTTGTACATAATGTGGGATGATGTTATACTGAAGGTTTTATCGTATTTTTTGTGTCATTGAAAGTTTTTTCTCATTAAATTGTCCACATATCTATTGTTACAGATAGAATGAGTGAAATCGTCGAATTGAATGGATAAAGATTTATTTAAGTATAGTCGCAGAGAACCTCTCTAAAGTGAATTGGGATGATGTACCAATACGTAAGTGATTCTATTACTCAAAGTATCCTGCTATGGAGCCGATGTAGAATATTTCTAGAATTTTTGTAGGATAGGTATCCTAATATGAACATTTGCGCAAAGAAAGTGTTGTATGTTTTGTATATATGTAATACACACTACTTGTATTGTTGGGATATACGGTGATATTGTAGTAGTCAAGAGCGTATATAAGGGTGGCCCGCTTCCCCCCGAAATGTAAAGATTTTATTTAAAAAAACGTCACTTAAAAAAATCGTAGCAATTATCCGCCATCACTTCACATATTTTTCACAATAAATTCGCTTGCTCCGCAATTTTTCTTTGTATTACATATTTTTGTACACACTAATTTGATTACCAACCTAAAGCAAGTTCTATATTTCACTTACCTTCACGAAAAATTTCACCTTCGGCTCTATTACTTTTTTTAATTCATCCAGATCGGACCCCTCCGAAATTAAAAGCTATATACCTACACCACTGGTAGTAGTAGTATATATTTTGTAGGTGGAAATTGTATACAAAAACCTAATCTGTAGCCCACGAAATCCCAGTTGGATGCTCTCCTTTATAATCACCAAATATACATACATAAAATAAGGAATATGTAGCTGAAAAAAATTAACGTTTTATTTCAGCCAAGATTTCGCAAAGGAAAAGATTTATTTTAAAAGGCCAGTTAGTAAGGTAAGTCTTTGATCTTTAAATCAGCTTTAAGTTTCAAACTTACTTATGTACTTTCAAAGTCTATATTAAAAACGTAACCAAAATATAGGTTGTATGCAGGGCCGCATTTAGAGGTGTGGAGGCCTCGGGGCAACAAATGAATGGAGGCCCCCTGTCTGCAAATTATTTTCCAAATAAAATGGTAATTTTTTTTCAGTCGAGTTTTTCAATAAATAATTTATTGTGAAACCAAGTATTATTTTATTATTTAACAAACATATAAATATAATCAGAATTTGGTAGTAAATTAGTTCCTGAGACCATGTTTGTACAAACGCGAAAAAAAAATCAAAGGAAAAGTTCTTTACTAGTCTAATTTTGTTTTTTTTTTCGAAGCCTCTATTGTGGGAACCTCTCTTTTGTTGAGGCCCCGAGCAGTAGCCCCGGTTGCCTTCCCTCAAATCCGGCCCTGGTTGAATGTATTTTTTTGAAAATTAAATACAGCGAATGAGATGGCATCTTTTGTTTGGACTTTTTGTCAATTTAGCGCTGTAAAAATTATAATATTCCCCAGAGCGAGCTTAAAAAAGCTATTACGATGTCATACCAAGAAGGGCATTCAAAAAGTTCTGCGAATTTTGTTATATGATTGTATTTCTACTATTCTGTTATTATACATTAATGATCATAGACAGTTTTTACATTCATACGATTCACCCAATATAAACTATAGATATACACATAGATTAGAGAATCACTAATTCTGTCATGAATAATATAACAAAAACTGCCATGTAAGAAATACAATTATTCTTGCGTTAGCGATATATAATTTCCCATTGGAATTTGGATTTTATTTACAAAATACTCGATTGCTCAAGTATAAATCTTTGAATTTATCGACGAGAGAATCTGGCATGCATGCATCCTTAACATAGATACCTGAAAGTATAAATAATTTATTTCGTTTGCAACAATTTGAGAAGCTTTTGAAACATCCCCGCGTACAATAAGGGCTGTAAAATAGCTGTTGAATATTTAGAACGATGTAGCGGTATGTTGGAAAAATGTAAGGAATAACATAAACAAGTAAATTGTACGTCACACCAACGCTACGTTTCAAAAATGATTTCAGTTACATAATACTAGGTAGCTATAAAGTACTACTTCAGAATTTGAAGAGAAGAGTGATAAGTAAATAATATGTTACTAGATAGTAGCAGCTTCTGCCAAAGTAACAATAACATGTTGTATTTCAAACTGTTATTTCCGTGAATATCAAGAACAGGTACTGGATTGGATTCTTTACTTTTAACTTCCTTATGTAATGTAGCTCATTATTTGTTATCATCCTTGTAGCAGGGATATTGAAGGTGTCATTCCGGACGGTGTTGCTAGGGGGTGCCCTTCTGGCTAACCCTGGGGCCGTCTGAGTAACTTTGGGCTGTAAGTGCGAATAAAAAGGCGCCTAACTGGCGCCTGCGTTATTCGGGTGTGAGGAGGGACCTTCAATATATTTTAACTTCCTTTCTTTCCTTTCCAATCGTTATTCTCATCCAGTTGTTAAATGTAGAGGTGCATTTTATGTATTCTATTCCTCACTGACCTCTTTGTTTTTTTATGTCACAGGGTATACGTATAGTATGTTATTTTTGTTTTATTGATAAGTGTTGATGACAATTGTTTATTTTTTTAATGAGTGAGTTCGATTCCCGGTGGGGGCGGATTGATGAATTGAAATTGGCGAATGTTACCCGCCAATCAAAGCACGATGGAAAGTGTATCGGACGGCGGAGGTTTCGAGAATGCCTATTCCCGCCGTTCATACCTAGCACTTCGCCGTGAGGGAGACGCTACGCTTCGAATGGATTGATATGTGATTTATTGCATGATTTTGTATGAAAATAGATCATTTGAACACTGAATTGTTGAATACTGTAGCTAGAATAAGTTACGTATATTGTTACGCGTGTCTTCAGCCGGTAATAAAGAGAATATCGAGTTGATATAACCGTCTGGCTGAAGGCACGCGAAGGAAATTATTATGATAGGGCCATAGTTGTTTGATGTATGAAATGATTGTAATTTGTAAGTCCTCATACGCGTGGCGTTGCAATCACCGATCCGTACGCGACTGACCTGACGGGCAGTTCGGTACGGAATGGGTGAGGCGGACGGTGGGGAGAGTTACTTACGTCGGCCGTTCGGCGTTTCCCCCCGTTTTTCCCGACCGTCGCGCGGCGACGTCGTGCGTATGGGGATAAATATTGCCCGCATTTTCATAATAAACGGAGTCTACCTCGAACTTCTCTGCGTTTCACTTCTCTCTACTTGACCTTCTGATATCTACTACTGCTACCTTGGAAACGACTTTGGATCACCGCTCTTCACTTGGAACTTCTACCGGACAACGCAGCTCATCAACCTCGACCACTGGCATTCTACACGGACTGCAGGCTGCCTTGCATATAGTTGCGCGATACCTAAAGGCGTGAAGCGAGCAGTACTATTGTAAAATAGTATAGTCTCGTGCCGCCGGCGGGTAGTGACTGTTGCGAGGTGGTAAGCGATCGCTATCTACTGGTGTGTGTGTGTTTGTCTGGGATAAGTCGCAGGTCAGTACTGCTTGACAGTGCGACCTTGGGTGCGCTCAGCAAACACTCCTCACTGGCGGGTAGAGATCGTACCTGGGACGGCGCCGGGCGAAGAAGCTGACGTGGGGCCGGGCGTAGAAGAAGAAGAGGCGGTACCTAGCAGTACATCGAACCACAGTACGCGAACACCCCGTTCGGTACTGTCGGGCTACACACCGAGGCAATCAGCGGCCTTACAACCCGCTGTCGTGCACCACTCTTGGAGCGAACCACCACCCACTGGAGGCCGAGGGCTTCCGATTGGATTTGCAGTCGTACTTAGCATTGCGGTGCGGTACATTTTGGTCCTTCGAACCCGGGATCCCTCAGGAGTGGACATGGCGCTTTGGATGAGGTCAACAGAGGAGGCGGCGGATGGCCGCATACATCTACAACCGGGGGCGGCGGATGGCCGCGAATATCTACAACCAGTGGCGGTGGATGACCGCTACGTAGAACCACCGGTGTCACCAGTAGCTGCTTATACAGATGTCGTTGACAATGGATTATCTTCAGACGAATCTTCGATCATAAGCAGCTTGACAACATGTGAATTGAAGGAGGCGCTCAAGTGGCAGGCGAAGGAGCTCCGCCGGTTGTTTGCTGAACATGCTGAACTTCGCCTGCAATGTCTAGCTGCAGGGCGCGACCCACTCGCGAACACATCGGACCAGTTCGTGAACACAGTGCAGCAGACAGTGACAGGTGTGTCGCCGACACACCTAGGGCTGATGCCCATAGTGAACTCAGATGTGTCGTACGGATCGACACATCAGTGTATGACTCATGTGAACTCAGTGCCGCGGTATGCAGTGACAGTCATCACTGAGGTGTGCCACAGGCACACCTCAGTGATACAGTGTCGGGTGCCCCACATGTGGTGGCGCGCCCTAGTAGTACAGTGCCGCAGTACTCAGTGACAGGTGTGCCACAGGAAGTGGCGCACCTCCGGTCAGTGTTGCATATAGAGTCAGTGACAGATGTGTCAAGTAGTGAGACACATCTGTACTCAGTGACAGGTGTGCCACATGAAGTGGTACACCCCCGAACAGTGCGTTCAGTGACAGATGTGTCAAGTAGTGCGACACATCTGTATCCAGTGAAGACAGTGACAGGTGTGCCACATGAAGTGGCGCACCTACAGACAGTGCCCGGGTGTACAGTGACAGGTGTGCCACAGGGATTGGCGCACCCCAGTAGTGCGGTACCGCGGTACTCAGTGACAGGTGTGCCACGTGAAGTGGCGCACCTCCGTTCTGTGCTTCATGTAAATTCAGTGACAGATGTGTCAAGTAGTGCGACACATCCGTGCCCAGTGAACTTGTCGGAAGGCGTACCACATGTGGTGGAACACGTCCGGACAGTATCTCCTGTAGAATCAGTGACAGATGTGCCAAGTAGTGCGACACATCTGTGCCAAGTGAATACAGTGACAAGTGTGTTACCGACACGCCTAGGGATTAGGCCTGAAGTGAGCCCAGGTATGTCGCGCGGTGCGGCATACCTTAGTGCAGATTTGAACTCTATAGACAATGTGAACTTTGTGAAAGGTGCGTCCTGCAATATGGAGCACCTGAGGCCCTTGCCTCAAGTGAACAATGGTGCGTACAACATTCATTGCTCTGCCACCTCTGGTGAGGTGGCCCGCCCGGCGAGAAGAATGTCATCACCGAAAGGGAACGTGAGTGACATGAACAAGCCGGGCAATGAACGCGTCATGATGGGCGCAAACATACACCGCTCGGCGCGAAACGTGCCGTCTACACCGCTAGGCGCGGTTAAAGACCCACACAAGCCGGGCGATCAACGCATCACGGATGCATCTTTTCCTCGGTGTTGCGAGGATCAACTCACCTCAGGAGAGGTGCATCGCCCGGCGCGAAAAGTGTCGTCTACACCGCTAGGTGCGGTGGTAGAAACACACAAGCCGGGCGATCTACGCATGGTTGATGCATCTTTTCCTCGGTGTTGCGAGGATCTACTCACCTCAGGAGAGGTGATTCGCTCGGCGCGAAACGTGCCGTCTACACCGCTAGGTGCGGTAATAGACCCACACAAGCCGGGCGATCAACGCATGGATGATGCAGCCTGTCCTCGGTGTTGCGAGGATCAACTCACCTCAGGAGAGGTGCATCGCCCGGCGCGAAAAGTGTCGTCTACACCGCTAGGTGCGGTGGTAGAAACACACAAGCCGGGCGATCTACGCATGGTTGATGCATCTTTTCCTCGGTGTTGCGAGGATCTACTCACCTCAGGAGAGGTGATTCGCTCGGCGCGAAACGTGCCGTCTACACCGCTAGGTGCGGTAATAGACCCACACAAGCCGGGCGATCAACGCATGGATGATGCAGCCTGTCCTCGGCGTTGCGAGGATATACTCACCTCAGGAGAGGTGAATCGCCCAGCGCGAAACGAGCTGTCTACACCGCTAGGTGCGGTAACAGACCCTCACAAGCTGGGCGATCTACGCATCATGGATGCGGTTTTACCTTGTGTCTACGAGACTTTATACACCTCGGGAGAGGTGATTCGCTCGGCGCGAAGCGTGCCGTCTACACCGCTAGGTGCGGTTACAGATTCACACAAGCCGAGCGGTCTACACGCCCTGAAGGGCACTAATACATTTCGCATGGCGAGAAAAGTGCGATCTTCGCCGTCAGATACGGCCTACGATGCACGCCAGCCAGACGGAATACGCGTCACTGTGGACGCATCTGCAAATCGGAGCTACAAGAGTCATGCAACCTCAGAAGAAGTATTGATTCCGGCACGAAAGAGGCAATCTCTACCGTCTGTCACGGTGAGAGTATCTAACAAGTCGGGCAATCTACACGTCGATGAGGACGAATCAACTGCTTGTTGCTACAAGGAAGATATCACCGTGGATAAGGTGATACGCCCGGCACGAAGCGTTTTTACTTCACCGCCTGTTGCGACGAATAAATCGCGCAAGCCGAAAGATAAAAGCGTCGAATGTGACGCTACGGAACGCCCGAAGTTGGCGGTTTGCTATGTCACCAGAAGGGTGACACGCCTGGAGAAAAACTTGCCGGCCTCACCGAATGTTGAGGTGAGTGCCGCTCGCAAACCAGGCGATCAATGCGTCACAGTGGACGCCTTCACACCCCGCCCAGCGCGAAAAGTGTGGCCTACACCAACTATTGAAGTGAGGCACACGTCCCAGCTGGGCGCTCTATGCGTCGTTAGGGACGCTACATGCCGCTTGATGTCAGCGGTTGAAATCTCGCGTGGCGAGAATATGGAAACTCGTGGAAGAGTAACACGCCCGGCGCTAAAGCTGATAGCTTCACCGTCTGTTATGGTGAGAGCATCATGCAAGCCGGGCAAACTACGCGTCAGATTGGGCGCATTTGCTTCTCGTCGCTATGTATGTCAACTGACCTTAGGCAAAGCGACACGCCCAACGCGAAAAGTGTTGTCTTTCCCGCCTGTTGCGGGAGGAGAAGCACGCAAGTCGGGCACTCTATGTGTCGTAAGGGAAGTACCTACAGCTCGTCGCTTCGAGAAGAAACGCCCGGCACGAAGAAAAGGACCTCCGACGTCTGTTGCACTGGATGTCCCACCCAAGCCGGGCCCTGGACACATCAAGAGGAACGCTTACTCTGTTCTCTCGGCGCGAAAAGTGTGGCCTGCGCCGCTGGTGGCGGTGAGGTACACGTACAAGCCGGGAAAAGTAAGCGTCGCTAGGAACGCGGGATATTACCTGATGTTGGTAGTGAACAGTTCGCGCGTACACAATTATCAAGTAGCCAGAAGGGTGACACGCCCGACTCTACGCATGTATGCTTCACCTGATGTTGTGGTGAGGGCAGCATGCCAGCCGGGTTCAACCTGTCCGAAGTCGACGGGTTACGCCCTCTGGAGGCAATTCACCAGAAAGGTGAAACGCTCGGCGCTACGCACGCAGTCTCCGCCATACATCATGGTGAGAGATGCATGCAAGCCGAACCTTGAGAGCGTCGTGATCGACGCAAAATGTCGCCTGAAGTTGGCGGATCCCGGCCCGTGTGCTCTGGTCACCAGAAGGGTGACTGATCAGGCACAAAGAAAGCAAGTTTCACCGTATGTAGAGGTGAGAGTTAAATTCGATTCGGGTCACAATCGCGTCAGTATGGACGCATATACTTCGCATTTCTACAAGGAACGATCCCCGGCGCGAAAAGTGCCGTCTACACCGCTGGGAGCGGTAACTGACTCACACAAGTCGTGCGATCAACGTATGAAGAATGCAGTTATGCCTCGGTGCTGCGAGGAGCTACTCACCTCAGGAGAGGTGAATCGCCCGGCGCGAAGCGTGCCGTCTACACCGCTAGGTGCGGTTACAGACCCACACAAGCCGGGCGGTCTACACGCCCTGAAGGGCACTGCTACATTTCGCTTGGCGAGAAAAGTGCAATCTACACTGTTTTTGACAGCCTGCGATGCACGCCAGCCAGGCGGAATACGCGTCGGATTGGACGCACACTACGAGTGTTTCCTAACCTTAGGCAAAGTGATACGCCCGACGCGAATAGTGTTGTCATTCTCGCCTGTTGTGAGAACAGAAGCACGCAAGTCGGGCACCACATGTGTCGTAATAGAAGAACCCACAGCTCGTCGCTTCAAGAAGAAACGCCCGGCGCGAAGAAAAGGATCTCCATCGTCTGTTGCGCTGGATGTCCCACCCAAGCCGGGCATTGAATGCATCAAAGAGTACGCTAACCCTGCTCGCTCGGCGCGAATAGTGTGGCCTGCGCCGTATGTTGCGTTGAGGCGCACGCACAAGCCGGGCGTAGTTAGCGTTGCTGGGAACACAGCGGACCACCTGATGTCGGTAATGAACAAATCTCGCGTCCGCGAGTATCGAGTCACCAGAAAGGTGACATGCCCGGCGCTACGTATGCATGCTTCACCATATGTTGCGGGGGGAGCAGCATGCCAGCCGGGTGCAAGCCGTCCGAAGTTGGCGGTCTACGCCCTTTGGAGGCAATTCACCAGAAGGGTGAAACGCCCGGCGCTACGCACGCAGTCTTCACCATATGTCGTGGTGAGATATGCATGCGAGCCGGGCCTCAAAAGCGTCATGAATGACGCAAAAGGCCGTCCGAAGTTGGCGGTCTACGCCCATTGGAGGCGATTCACCAGAAGGGTGAAACGTCCAGCGCTACGCACGCAGTCCTCACTATATGTCGTGGTGAGAGATGCATGTAAGCTGGGCCTTAAGAGCGTCAGGAGGAACGCAACAAGCCACCCGAAGTTGGCGGTCTACGCCCTTCAGAGGCAGTGCACTAGAAAGGTGAAATGCCCGGCGCTATGCACGCGATCTTCACCGTCTGTCAACGTGAGAGATGCTTGCAAGCCGGGCCTCAAAAGCGTCAGGATAGACGCAAATATCCGTCCGAAGATGGCGGCTTACGGCTCATATGCTATGGTCACCAGAAGGGTGACTCATCCGACACAAAGCACGAAGACTTCACCGCACGTTGAGGTGAGAGTTACATGCGATTTGGACCATGAGAAAAGAACCCCGGCGCGAACAATCCGGCCTAAGCCATCTGATGCGATGGGAGGCCCTTACAAGTCGGGGTTTGAAGATATGATGAAAGAAGCAGCTGGCCGCTTGATGTTTGCGGCCCACGAGTCTGATATTCGTGAGGGTATTGTCTACCCAGCTGGAATGAGATGCCCGGCGCGAAAAGTGATGTCTTTACCGTCTGTCACGGGCAAAGACACACGCAAGCCGGTCAATCTGCGCGTCGTGATCGGCGCATCCATTTGTTGTTTGGCGAGAAGAGTGTTGTCCTCACCGTTTGTTGCGGTGGGGGACCCACACAAGCCAGGCAAAACTCACCGCTTGTTGTTGGCGGTTTATTGGTCCCGTTGTCAGGCGAGACCAACCGACCCTACTGAAAAGATTAATGTGGCGCGAAGAAGGATGTCCTTGCCGCTCGTCAAGGTAGTCGACATCCTCCAGCCAAATGGAAGAGGTATCCTATTTGACGCAGTCCCGGATGACCATCTTGTCCAATTTGAGATTCGGCCGGCGAGAAGAAGGTGGTCCCTTTCGCTGATTGTGGAGAGCGACACCTACAAGCCGGACGAAATATGCATCGCTGATGCAATGAACTATCGTTGTTACGAGAGCCTGACCACTAGTTGTGACTTGGCTCCCCTGGCTGAGAAGACGTCCGCTCTGTTAGAGATGAATCCTGATGGTGTCACCAAGGCGACAAGATCCAGCCATGTCTTTTGTCTGAGGAAAGCTGATGAAGATGACGGAAGATGCGAGGTCCCACCAGCCGCGGATGAACAACGGGCAAGAAACAGGACCTCCCGTGGAGCATGCCCGAGACCTTCGAGCAAGACCGTCGTGCAGCTCACGGGTCCGCCATCCTCCCTAGAAGAGTGAGGGGAACCCTCACGGGGGGAGTGTATCGGACGGCGGAGGTTTCGAGAATGCCTATTCCCGCCGTTCATACCTAGCACTTCGCCGTGAGGGAGACGCTACGCTTCGAATGGATTGATATGTGATTTATTGCATGATTTTGTATGAAAATAGATCATTTGAACACTGAATTGTTGAATACTGTAGCTAGAATAAGTTACGTATATTGTTACGCGTGTCTTCAGCCGGTAATAAAGAGAATATCGAGTTGATATAACCGTCTGGCTGAAGGCACGCGAAGGAAATTATTATGATAGGGCCATAGTTGTTTGATGTATGAAATGATTGTAATTTGTAAGTCCTCATACGCGTGGCGTTGCAATCACCGATCCGTACGCGACTGACCTGACGGGCAGTTCGGTACGGAATGGGTGAGGCGGACGGTGGGGAGAGTTACTTACGTCGGCCGTTCGGCGTTTCCCCCCGTTTTTCCCGACCGTCGCGCGGCGACGTCGTGCGTATGGGGATAAATATTGCCCGCATTTTCATAATAAACGGAGTCTACCTCGAACTTCTCTGCGTTTCACTTCTCTCTACTTGACCTTCTGATATCTACTACTGCTACCTTGGAAACGACTTTGGATCACCGCTCTTCACTTGGAACTTCTACCGGACAACGCAGCTCATCAACCTCGACCACTGGCATTCTACACGGACTGCAGGCTGCCTTGCATATAGTTGCGCGATACCTAAAGGCGTGAAGCGAGCAGTACTATTGTAAAATAGTATAGTCTCGTGCCGCCGGCGGGTAGTGACTGTTGCGAGGTGGTAAGCGATCGCTATCTACTGGTGTGTGTGTGTTTGTCTGGGATAAGTCGCAGGTCAGTACTGCTTGACAGTGCGACCTTGGGTGCGCTCAGCAAACACTCCTCACTGGCGGGTAGAGATCGTACCTGGGACGGCGCCGGGCGAAGAAGCTGACGTGGGGCCGGGCGTAGAAGAAGAAGAGGCGGTACCTAGCAGTACATCGAACCACAGTACGCGAACACCCCGTTCGGTACTGTCGGGCTACACACCGAGGCAATCAGCGGCCTTACAACCCGCTGTCGTGCACCACTCTTGGAGCGAACCACCACCCACTGGAGGCCGAGGGCTTCCGATTGGATTTGCAGTCGTACTTAGCATTGCGGTGCGGTACAGAAAGCCAACAGCCTTTGTTGAGATAACTACTTTCTTTTTATTATTTTTTAAGCTCTTAGACATACTACATTGCATGGCAACAATTAATAGTCGGTACAGCGACCGATGTGTTTAGTTACAGCTACTTTCTATAGTTTATTTGTTATTTTATCGTGTTAATTGAGATAATGTATTCATAGTTTTATCATATGATAATTTAGTAATCGCTGCTACTGTGAAAAAGGAGATGTGATTGCGATTTTGGATTCCGTGTTTGTAACAGCTGTTATTTTAGTGTTAACATTAGCAATGTTGGGGATAAAATATGTAGCAGGATACCGCAGCCTGTCAGGGTCCCAGAGGGCATCCATATAAATGTCACCCTACTTACGAAGATTGATCGTACTAATGCGGGGTCAAAAGAGATGCGAGATGCGACATCACCATGGTGACCATGTTTTTAGAAATGTTTGTTTACGACAGATTTTATGAAAGAAAAAATAAATCACGAGCAATATAAAATGTGGTAGAATACAAAGATGCACAACTGAAAATGACCTCCTGAAAATTTGATTTGGAAAATTTTGAATAATAAACATTTTAAATTCATTTCAGGATGGAAAGCGAGTTTCAGTAAAAAGGCAATCGGTAGAAATACGTTTGAGATAATATAGAGAAGAGTGAATTGGAGGTTTTTTTTATTACAACGTTTTTCACAAAAAAAAAAACACAAAAAGCTCATAAGGTTTTCCCTTCTTCCATACGAAGCTCTGCGGTACCTACAACTATTTTTCCTGTTAGGAAGACTTTAAATAAGAACCTTCTTATTAGTATCACAGTATCTTGAACATTTATTGTCACATTTTAGGAGATTTAATTTTCTTTATGTATGATACCTTGTCGCTTCTCGTAGATTATGAACAAAATTGTTTTATTTCTTATCATCTTGAATAATGTCAAAGTATGTAGCTCTGTTTCTAAATTAAAATTTTCATTGTTATGAAAGTAGGCCATATTAGTAATAAGTTACCTACAAACAAATCTTGTATACAATATTGTAGGAGAAGTTTTCTTTGTTCTTTGTTCAGAAGTAGAGTTGCAGAAGGAAATGAAGGAGGGGTTATTATTTGCATATTCATAGCGTCATAATGTCGGTAGCTTGATTATTATATTTAGGTATACGAGTAGCTACTGTGTAATATTAGATCAAGAAATTATATTAACTAGGTACACAGTATCAACGAAATTATAACTAACTTCAGCCACTGTCTACGGACAGTGTACGGTGAAAAAGAGTCATCCCACTGTCAACATTCATTCTTTCAATATGCCCAAACCGACATCTATAATAACTAATTTCTTTATCCTGTCTCTCAGGGTTTTCCGATACTTTCTTCTCAACGACCTCATTTTCGATGCATTCAACACTGATTCGTCTTACTTCAGCCATGTCGAAGTCTCACAAGCGTACGTAGGTCTGTAGGTACAATGTAAAAATCAATTACTTCAAAAGTTAGCTATAGTAAGTAAAATTTACTGAAAGTCTGCAAATGTGTTATTTAGGTAATTATATACTATTTGACTACTGCGGCACCGCTCTGCATTCACGTGGCCAAGTCCATGATAACAGTGTACATAAGAGTACAGTATACCTTCTACACGTAGTAGGAGGAGATAATATACAACACCTACTACTGCACTTCCGCCGGAAGTTGTAATTGCTCAAGCGCTCCTCGCGCCTTTTACGTTCTGATTTTTTATTCCTTTTTTAAACTCGGCATTACATTTAACTTGAATTAGATATTCTAGCAGCTCGCAAGAAAGCATATCAGTAACTCCCCGTTTCGAGATATCCGCATGGGTATTTCGCACTGAAAGTTACTGGCATTTAATATCTACGAACGACAAGTATATTATTATGACCAACCAACCGTATTTCTTACCTCAGAATTTGTAATTATTCAGTCTTTTAGATAAAAAAAAAAACAAGAGGTGTCCGCATAAAATCTAGCAGTAAATTCTTTCACTGCTTAACTGTCACACACTTCCGGCACTGTTTCAATGTTCCTAAAGTTTTCAGCCATACTAGCATAAAGCCCTAAAATCTTCTTCTCTTTTTCCTTTTATTAGACCTGTCGGCCTATACATAAGACTGAAATTGCGGCTCTTGAGACGATGAGGTCCAACTGCACCTCCATATCTTTTGTAGTTTTCAGTCCTCGGAACAATGTCCCGTACTTCTCAAGTTTTCCTATTTTCCTAAAATCATACTAGGACTAATAACCACTGTAATTTTCCTATGGAGACATTACGGAATTACTTTCATTCTCTCGAAAGGATTATACATATTTGGAATCCGCGGTGATAAATTGAACATCGTTTAAATCACACCCATTTTATTATACGTTCCTTCCTAATCTGCAAAATTTTCTACTAAATATTCTTATCATTTTACGTTATGATTTATAGTAAAATAATAATAATAACGACCTTTTATAATACTACTATAATTCTGCCAACTAATCAGAACCGTCACATTTCCATTGAACATTGGAATCCATCTATAATTTAGTGATTCCCCCAGCGTTTTATAAATTGTTATAAAATTGTCGGATGGAGACTGTGTAAGATAGAAAGGGACCTATTTCCATTAATTTATCATTATTATTCATTACAGTATTTGACTGCTAAATTTATACTCTTTCAAAGTACCTATAATGTAAATTCATGATGGCTTTTTGTCTGTTGGAAAGTTGAATTTAAAACAATTTACTTAAAAAATATCCTCGTATTTAGTAGAACTGCAATAATGTTACTTAAATTAACTTAGCTTGAAAGGTTTGATCCGTGTCGTAGATACCGTATATGAAAATACATATGTTGATGGTACTCTATCTGAAGGGCGCGGGAAGTTGGTCTTGAAACTCGTAGTTTTCAGCTAGCTCCTGAAGCTGTTGCTGGGCTGGTCTTTTCGAAGTTCGTCCGTCAGTTTATTCCACGTAATTGATCCCGCGACAGAGAAAGTCCTCTCGAAGAAACCTGACTTGTTTGCTGTGTTCCGCTCTCGGAGTTTGTTGATACCTGTGGCCGCTGAACGCAATGGCCTTCTCAAGGAGTTGTCCTGTAGGTTGCAGAGCTCCGAGTTAGGTAAGGGCGCCATGTTGTTGAGGGCCTTGTATACGGTGAGTCACAGCTTGTATTTCACCCTTTCGCTCACATTAAGCCAGTGCAACTTTTCGAGTTGTGAACGTTTGTGTCCCTATGAAAATCTTCACAAATTATTTCCGAAAATATGGTCCTTGTAAATTTACCAATCTCGGCACGTGATTATGCATACCTAATAATATAATCTGTAATGCCGAGATTCAAATGAAGACTATCTCATTTAAATGTTGAACTCAGAGATCAACTGAGAATTTTGGTAAGCAAAATGTAGGTGATGATCGTGGAAATCTGCAGAATGATCAGCTGTAGCATCTTGTAACAATCACGCATTTTTCGGTATTAATTTTATGTAACAACCTCATCCTTACGGTACTGCATTGGAGTCCTAATTAATGATGTTAGGTATATATCTTCTGTGTCGAAATTCCAGAAAAGGTACAGTTGTAACGTTAAGGGCTTGGTACCGAGAATGACGTCACAGTCATTTCTCACCGCATTAAGGTTCAAAATCGCATGAGTAGGTTCAAAATGGTAAAAATAGCGTTTTTTCCATTTTTTGGGGTTAATTTTGCGCTTATCAGAAAACTTTTATTCTCTAGATTTTAATGCATTATTATCAGTACAAAAAAAATTTACTCCGCGACTTTCGGGAAACGAGTTTCTGTCTTTCGAAAAAAAGGTCAGAGGTGTTTTACAATTTTTGTTTTGAGAAATCTATACAAGATATAAAAAATGTTTTACGGTTATTCCCTAGATAAATGTTCAATGCATCTACCCTATTTTGTTCCAAAGGATATTTAGTAACGGTTGTCGAGATATAAGGTCTCCCGTTTTAAGAAATTTTTGAAATGTCTGTATGCATACTGATATAATAAAATTTATTTATGGAAAGGTTACACAAGGGTTACAAAAAGGCTTGTGAAATGTTTGAATAATTTATTTAGAGAATTAATTATCTTCTCGAGTCTCGCTAATATAATAATCTCTTTATCTAAATGAACCTAAGCTCTGACAGGAAGATCTTTTAAAATAAATAGCTATGAAGCTTACTTACTTATCACTTTTTTCGTTTCTTTTTTTAATTAGGTACCTGCACTAGCGGATCCAGGGGAAGGGCTAGGGGGCTGAAGCCCCCCCCAAACCATAAGTGACGGTACTTTATATACAATA
The DNA here is from genome assembly GCA_963576895.1 of Ceraclea dissimilis. Lineage (NCBI taxonomy): Eukaryota > Metazoa > Arthropoda > Insecta > Trichoptera > Leptoceridae > Ceraclea > Ceraclea dissimilis. The sequence continues at coordinate 6,879,963 of OY756369.1, forward strand.
AATCTGGAGGTTTCAGCCCCTTAGCCCCTCCCAAAACGTTGAGTGACAGTACTTTTTACCATGCGACGAGATTCAGCCTCCCCCAAAATTGAATCCTAAATCCGCCACTGGGTACCTGTATTTATAGTTACTATATCTTGACTTTACTTTTTTTCTTTTAAATTTTACTTCGTCCCGTGAACGGTTTCAACTTTTTTGGTGCTTTTTTTTTATAGAAAGTAACAATATTTTTTTAAGAGTGTGCATACCGACATTTCAAAAATTTCTAAAAACGGGAGACCTTCTATCTCGACAACCGTTAGTAAATATGCTTTGGAACAAAATAGGGTATATGCATTGAACCTTTATCTAGGGAATAACCGTAATAGATTTTTTATATCTTGTATAGATTACGCAAAAAAAATATTTAAAAACACCTCTGACCTTTTTTCCGAAAGACGGAAACTCGTTTCCCGAAAGTCGCGGAGTGAATTTTTTTTCTTGTGCTGATAATATGCATTAAAATCTAGGGAATAACCGTAAAAGTTTTTTGATAGACGCAAAATTAACCCCAAAAAATGGAAAAAAACGCTATTTTTACCATTTTTTCATGCGATTGTCACGCAATTTTGAACCTTAATGCCGTGGGAAAAGACTGTGACGTCATTCCTGGTGCCAAGCCCTTAAGTTGTTTCCTCAACAAGACGAGAAGCATCTTTATTCACATAATGGAGCGTTATGTGAACTCCCTTGGGGAGGAAGCAGGATGGGTCTTCCGACGCTTACGAGTCGGCTTTGGCTGGCTTAAATTTTTAGAATAGAGATATCTATCTGCTATCAAAAACATGAGTTATTTAACTAATTGACTAAATTTTTGGCTTAGTTGTTTAGTGTGCCATATTTTATGCCAGACTTCAAACTCTATAACTTGTTAACAACATAATATCTTAGCGAAGAATTACGACTACCCTCTGTCCCTCTGCCTCTATCAGTTATAAGAGTTTCATACAATTATTACAGTTGTATGTACCATATGAGTACATATGAGTACAGTTGTATGTACCATATGAGTACAATGAAACAGCCTGGTTTCGACCTGCCTCGCAAACTATGGGCATCCCTAAATAGGATCCGAACTGGCCACGGGAGATGTGGACACCTCCTCCATAAATGGGGCAAGAGGGAACATCCCCAATGCCAGTGCGGGCAGATAGAGATAGTGGAACACATTGTGGGGCACTGTCCCATCAAGAAGTTCGAAGGGGATATTTGGGAAATCTATATGAGGTGACGCCAAGGGCAATTGAATATCTGAGAAATATAGAGCGGAGCTCTGACCCAGACTCCCAGATCATTTGCACAATGGTTGTATTCGTATACGAAAGAAGAAGTACTGAACCAGCTACCTTGGTTCCACTACGAACACGAAACATACTTTTCAACTCCGAAACATTCTGCTTTAGGCGAGTACGGTACCGGGTACATGTAACCTATAATCTATTAAAATGTACCGATATCACAAGGTAAATATTTCCATTATCCTTTTTCCCTATAGCCACACAGGATGTGGATCAATGTTGAAGGAAGCGGCTAATCACCTAGTTGGTTTTGATATAAATAATTTATTAAATGTATAACTATATTCTTAGCATAAAAAAATAACACAAACGGAGTCCCCCACATTCCGTTTCATAATAGTGGTTTCTGCGTTGCTACTACGCCATGATGTTAAGAGTGTGCATACCGACATTTCAATTTTTTTTAAAAACGGGAGACCTTCTATCTCGACAACCGTTACTAAATTTGCTTTGGAACAAAATACGGTAGATGCATTGAATAACCGTAAAAGATTTTTTATATCTTGTATAGATTTCTCAAAAAAAATAATTAAAAACACCTATAATCTATTTTCCGAAAGACGGAAACTCGTTTCCCGAAAGTCGCGGAGTGTTTTTTTTTTCTTGTACTGATAATATCCATAAAAATCTAGGGAATAACCGTAAAAGTTTTTTTATAGATGCAAAATTAACCCCAAAAAATGTAAAAAACACTATTTTTACCATTTTATCATGCGATTGTCACGCGATTTTGAACCTTAATGCCGTGGGAAAAGACTGACGTCATTCCTGGTGCCAAGCCCTTAATTGATATGATGTACGAGTATTAAGATAAAACATCCCTCTCAGGTTTCGTTTTATTAATCAGGCGACTGTTGTTTTGCCAACGCTTTCGAATTTGCGAACAATAGATGGGCTTATGTCATTTTAATATCGATAAACACACGTAAATACTCGTAAAATAAGATCTTTCATAATATTGTGTATAGATTCCTGAAGTACATAATATCATAAATTTCATCGCTTGTATGGCAGTAAATTCTCTTTGCAGGTACATCTCGACCTAAGCAATTTCCTTAATTAGGCAATTAATTCATTGCTTTATCGATGGTAAAATCCATCAGTTAATTTGTATAACATTTACTTAATGATATACATACAAATTATCAAAGAGATTATCTCATAAAACATAGTTAGCTAGACACATCGCGTGTAAAGGTAAATCCTATACAAGGCGTGATTATATTACTCGTGGGTGGGTAGGTGTTATATAAAGTATTTACCATAGATTTACGAGTTATCATCTATCGATGATTATCTCTGGTTTCACATTAATTCTGTATTGTGATTCTAATTAACCTAATACACCTGACTTAACTACTAATGTAACTATATCGTGTTGCCATTTACCAACCTATTCACGTAGGTAATAAATGCTAGATTAATCATACAACAACTGGGTACATGTATCAAACCGACTGCTGGTATACTTCATGAGGGATATTTTTACAAATGATGAGTTAATGTATTGTAATTCTTCTTGTTAGCAAAACACGGGAAAAAGACAAAAGCGGAAACAAATGGAAGAGATGTACAGAAGAGGATTCTATGTACCCGCATCTAGAAAATGATGTACCAAATAATAGATTATTGATGGGAATCTATTTCGTTTACGACGATGCAGTTCTCATTATTTTTTTTTGTATATTTTTAAAATTAAAAACATCAAACACAAATTTCCCGTCAACCCCCCAATTACACGACAACAAATTAACTAAGTACGTATAACTGAGCAAAAGGTATAATAAGCGATCAGACATAAACTAGACAAATAGTGCAGGCATGTATGTGAGACCATATATGTATCGTGCACTTCACGACACAAGCTTTTAGATAACCGTGAAGTGCACAAGAAAGTATTTTGGTTTGAGTATAAAAGCTCAAATCATTTTTTCTTAAAAGAAAATAAATTATATGGTGGTAATTTTTGTATAGATGTTTTGCTCTATATATCTTGATGATATTAATATTTTCCTTGATAATCCCTTCATCCGAAATAAGTTATTAGAATTATAGAGATCCCATATAAATACAATGCGGCTTAACTGTGACGTTGCGATTTGATCACGTTCAGGAGGGTGCTCTTATTATTTATTGTGAAGTTGCTTGATCTCTGATGGTGGTATAATAACGTAATGTACTTTGGCCGAGAAATTAGCTATGCAAAATGATTTTATTGGATAAAATATTATCTGTAGCACCTGGACATATACGAGTAAGTATACATACTATTTTGAAGGGATCTTCAGCACGGGTAATGTGCGTGCATGCAATAATGATTTATATTTCAACTGATTTTGGGCATATTCAGGTACTTTGATCCTAGATAAGAAATATCACAAACTTGGACACTTTTAATCTTGTGTCTAGTAGCGGAAAAGTAGAAATCCCAACATGGGAAACTTAGAAAGAGTTCTGAGGAGAATCTCGATTCCTATTTCAACGTTTTGTTACATTTACAATTAACATTATAATTACAATTAGTTCATGATAGATCAGGAGCATTTACAACTAACAAATATAAATGAATTTAAGATAATATGTATATTTTAATGACTTTTCACTACCAGAATAAGAAAAAGCTGAAGAATGTAATTAACTGAAAGGCGGAATAATTCTACAAAGGAACGTTTTACACGCGAACTCAAAATACTGACTTTATAGTATGGAGGTATAAGCAGGTATGCTTTCTTTATGCTTATTGTAAGCGCTTGAAACCTGTTCCTACTTAAAGCATAAGGAGCTAGCAGGCAGCATAGTTAACTATTTAGGTCGCGGTACAGACTTGTTCTACAATTTCTAGGCACGTGCATATTTTAAACAAAGTGAAGCGTTATCATAAGAAAAGCTCATAAGCTTGTAAAGTAAATTCAACAACAGAGACATTTAAAGAGGCTCTTGTTATAAAGGTTGTATAGTACCTGCTTATAACTTTTGTATTTCGTAAGTAGGTAGTAGGTACCCAGTCGAACATTTTCTGGAAAATTCTAATTATTCACAAGACTACGAGTATGAGTAGGCGTATGTACATTATACAAACAACGTTTTCCTCGTAGTTGGTACACAAAAGTTGTTTTAATAATACTCCAAGATATGAATTTCCTCAATATTATTAAGAGATTTTATTTACACATCTACCTACACAAAATTAGTAATGAAGGTATGGAATACTTCATATTTATTATCTTCTTAGTATTCTCTGAACCTCGAAAAACAACAAGCAACCTACATCGAATTCGCTGCGAACATTTACCAAGCTCTGTGTAAACATTATACGTTTCTGAAATCTTCCTTCTCACAAAAAACAGTCGATTAACTGAGAAGGTACAGATTAAAAATTCAGTTCATTTTGCCTGCTGAACTCGGTTGATTCAGTTATTAGAATCGCACACTAGAGTCCGATAATGAAACAACTGTCTGATGGCTTCCCAATTAACAAATTATTTTTGTTAATATACAGGGTGTCCCGTTAATCAACGTCATCCTGTAGAGGGGTGATAGACCAGCTCATAACCTAGCAGAAAATCGAATTATGACCTTAGTAAAAATCGCTCATTCTCGAGATATCGGCATTTTTTTGTTTTTCGAGAAATTCGACACCTTCGATCAGTTTTTTGATCGCCACGGTCACAAAATTCAATATTAAGGGAAATTTTTACAGTGTAAAGGAGTCGAAATTTGCTAATAAAAAACAAAAAACTCGAGAAGCGGAAACGATGTTCTTTATTTCAAAATTGTGAATAAATAGGTTTTATTTTGGACTATAATCAAATATCTGAATTATTCAGGATTACGAATTTTGTGACCATGGCGATCGAAAAACTGATCGAAGGTGTCGAATTTCACGAAAAACAAAAAAGTGCCGATATCTCGAGAATGAGCGATTTTTACTAAGGTCATATTTCGATTTTCTGGTAGGTTATGAGCTGGTCTATCACCCCTCTACGGGATGACGTTGATTTACGGGACACCCTGTATACAGCAAGCATGTACCATAAGTGAAAAAGCTTTTTGTATTAGAGAATTCTGCATCACTAAGAATTAAAATTTATAGATTTTTTTTACCAAAAAACTTTGAAAACAATAAAATTTACTGTAAATTTTACTGTGGGAATAGAGGACTTTATGAAGCATACAATGCTGACTATGATTTTTGGTTTGTTTTGTGAAAATTGAGTTAGTAGTGATATATTCTCGAAAAACCTAAATGAGAGATTTTCTAAAACTTCAATTTTCAAAACAATTTATCTTTTTGGAGATGCGCTCATTACACTTTTTTCATGTTTTTATATTCTATCACCCTCAAAAGATTTTACATGCGGAAACATCATTTATATCTTAGTCGTTCCTTAAGTTCTCCACGGAAACGAGTAGAGTACCATTAATTTGTTGACTTTTCGTAATGACAATGGGATACAACCTACGGCAATGTTAATGTATACACAGAACTGTATAAATATTAGATACGTATTATCATATTGGTATGAGATGAGTTAAAACTAATATTTGTACAAGTATTTCACTTACTTGTATTGAAGAAGTTTATTCACACCGCTAAACCGCGATCCTCTGTGTTGCAAATGAACCAGAAATTTGTTGAAATTATTTGGTTTTATACAACTTTCTATTATCAATATTATAAACATAAGGTCCTATATGCTGTAATTGGGCTTCGGCGCCCTGAATCGTACTCAGCCATTACTGAGGGAATCGTTTTGAAACTGAAGAGATTGATAGATGAAAGTATGGACTACAGATCGGCTGTTTTAGAATCATAGGATTTGGAAATTCCTTGAATAAAAAAAATATTCCTAAGTACCCCTAAAATTTACGAGATCTGAAGATTTTCTCCCTTTTACCCCTTAAGAATTTAGGTACACCCACTTCTTTAATTACATTTTTAGTTATTAGATACACTAAGGATTGTATCTAACTTTTAGAAGGATTTTGGGAGAACAGCTGACCGCCTTTTTCCCACCAATTCGTTCTGGGGTGATGCCATCTTAGGTTTTTTTTCTATTATCAAGAAAAATAAACTTTGATAAACGTTCTTTCCCGTTCTTCTAGCACAGCCTATAACATACTAAACACTTTGAGACACAGCTTATATGAAAGTGAAGTATTAAAGTTGATTTGGACATATTAAAAGAATGAGTGTAATACGATGTCATAAATAGTATATGTGGCTGAAGAAGGGGTATTAAAAAAAGTGGCCATCCCTGGGTATCTTGTATTTATTATATTTATATAAAAGTAAAAAGAATAGATGTACGTTTATGACGAATTTCATGGAAGCGAAGAGTGTATGTGATAATAGTAGGGCGTTATGTTCACTCTGTCTGGCTCGCAAGGGACGCGTCGAAGTGTTTAGTGTAGTACAGTTATACGTATACGTGAATAAAAAATGTAAAGATGTTTAAACACAACCTAGCTACTGTATTTGATAAAGAGTGTAGGTATAAATGTCTTATACCTAATACTACCAATCGTAAAATTGTTTAATTAAACTAGTAGGCATATTATGAAAAGCAAATTAAATATTAAATTCCATTGCATAATACTGATATTATCCAAGTCATGTAGGTATGTAACGTTGTCCCATTGGAAAATTTTGCAAGTTCTACGTATGAATATGTACGTAAATTTAAAGCAGCGACGCTTTTAGGGATGGCTAAAAATTTACATCGAAGTCTCACTTTTTATTAATGAAAATTTGAAATATCGAATTGTACCTTACCTGCTAATGAAATTATGAATTAAAATAGTTTTACCATTTTATACAACTTGACAGAAAATGAAAATCTAATTCTCATACATACTATATGGTACATATATACCTATACACGTAAAGATTGCAAATCGAACTTTTTAAAGTACCCACCTTCTATATGTGTGTAAAGTACCTATCTATGTAGGTACACATGTAAGAGGAGTTTTGTGGCTTTCAGGGGTGGGTACCAACTAAAAAAGTCGACAATATGAATCTGGTTTTACGACTTTCATGACGATATTGGAGAGACGGGGAAAAGACGGAGCCTTGTGATCTTCCTGTGCTTACTCGAAGAACTTTGAAGTTTGGAGTAGTGTAGTAATAGTGGTTACACAAAAACATATTTAACCAAGCCTCCGTGATTTTCACGGATAGGTACTCACTAGTAACAATATAATATGTTGTTCAGTAGTTGTGGTACCTGCCTATAGAAGTAGTGAGGGTTTCTTATCTAATCTCTATAGGTTTACTGTATACCTAGTACCTATAGGTATATATTGTAAGGTAACTACATTAATAAATTATATAAACCCACATACATACTTACATAATAATTAAGTGTAGATATGTGCTGACTTTATCTACGTATGAACTGTGCGGTTTTGGTGACGCAATTAAATTGCTAGGATATTAACAAGTTATTTATATAATTATACATAAATTGTAATACATTTATAATTATATGATATGGCATCCGATTAATAAATGTCTCCGTGGCGTTCCCGTGTTACTAATTGGAACGTTACAACGTTATAAATGATTCTATTGCTCCTGAGAAACGTTTAAAGATTATTTATTCACCAGGTGTCATATCATGAGACTTTTAATTAATGAATAATTAAAAAGCATTTCAAAACGACGTATTTAATTTCTACGCTCATTTACATGACTACCTGCCTAATTATTATTTCCTTCATTTTATTCAATTTCACGTTTCCTCTATACATTTTTTATCATATCTAATATCGATTTTTGCTTACAAGTTTATATGTAGTTACTAGTTATACCTATTTATGTAAGATTAAATTAGAACCTACCAGTGAAAATTCAATAACGAATAGAAAAGGTAAAAATAGTATATTTTATTTATTTATTCCTCTTCTGTTAGCCCACTGCTATGCACTTTTGAATGTAAGCCTTTTCTCTTCCATTCCATTCATCTAATCCTTCGCATTCAGGCTTTGCTATACTGTCTTGTTGAGCAATATCGTTAGACTATCTTTTGGGAGTTCTTTTGACACTTTGGTTTTGGTTTATTTATCCTGCCTAATTTAGCATTACAGACGGTACCAATGTTTTCGAGTGCCCTGTATGAACGAGGCTATCAAACATACGAGATACAAAATATTGAAAACAATATCTTAGAAAACAATGTTCGCTACTATACTGAATGTTTATTGTTAGAGATGCTCGTAGATGAAGCGGTAAGTTGAGTGGATATGCAATTTTGTATGTGCCATGCACCCTTTGATAACATATTGCAAAACCTCACTCTCACTTTACGGGAACTTCAGTGACGCTGTAGAATGAGCACTAAATATGAAATTGTGAACAGTTCTGAACCAAGAGTTTTACTTAACAAGACTCGTGTACTAGGGGTGCTAGAATCGTTTGAACTTTTTAATAATACTTTCAGTACTTTTCCGCATGGATACTTGTTACTAGGCGACGTTACAGTCAATCAAACAATATTTTAATATTCGGTCAACAGCTTGTTGAAAAACTTTTACAAATATATAATAATATACTCCAGAACATGCGAGTACCTACTTAGTATAAGTTCCCTAAAGTTTCATTTTTTTCTAAATTAGCCTCTTCAACTTCGTAATAGGGTATAGTATTTTTTGCTTTCTAAAACATTACTTAATAATGATATCAAACAATATAAAATTAAAGACTTGTGGGAAGTCGATTTATTAAACTCGAGTACGGTTTAGTTATTTTATTACTTACATACTTACGGCTTGTGGTCGACTCCATGATATTATATTACATCTTGTAGCACTCAATGTTCTTTACAAAGAAAATTCCTAATAATTATCGTGTTATTTACCTTGTACTGTGGTTTACTCTACCTAAAACATTACCGTATTACAAAAGGTATGATAACGTTGGTATATCCAAGAATATAGACATATGTTAAGAAACTCCAATAAGATACAGAGCTAAGACCAGCGATCCCAGCCACCTTATTTAGCAATCGTTTTGTAAGTTGCACTCAAGTTTATATAAATTGAAAGAAAACCGTTTTCATCTGTGCTTAGATTATGCGGATCGAATGCAATGCACTATGTTTCAAACGACTGCTAACCAAGTTGAATTGTCTGGTTTATGGCAAAATCACCCGTGGACGGGTGCTTGCCAGATCTAAGTAAGAAGAAGAAGACTTGTCTGGTTTCGGCGTCTTGTTGGAATACCTTAATAATATGTCTACACTGCTTTGACTTGAACTGAAACATATCCGTTCAAATCTGTAACCATGATTTTTATGGACTTTACGCAGGCGTAGACGATCACCATGTTTTTGTACGGAGGGTTGTGGAACGAAGGAGGTTCATCAGGAATAAGACTGGAGAAATGTTAATCAGAAAATAATTTCTATAGACGAAGTCCATCTCTCAAAAACCAGCATAAAGACAGGAAATGAATTTTATTATTTTAAAAGTCATCACTGCGCTGCATAATACATTATGCTGCCTGGATATAAATCTCTTCTACATTATAACATCAATTTTATCTTATACATATAATAAAAATGGATGTATGTGGGTATGTTTGTTCCACCATAACTCTGGAACACCTGGACCAATGTTGACCAAACTTGGTATGCAAATACATTGCTATCTGGAAACGAATACTGTGTGGTAGAAACTTCTGGAAATCCAGAACTTTCTGAGAAATTTTGCTGATGAGGGGATCCAAGGGTTGTGTGGGATCGTGTGTGGTATCGTATGAAAGGGCGTTGGGAAAGAAATTCAGAACTTAAGTCACATTATGTCCAGCTCAAGCCTACAAAGTTTTCCGGGTTGATTTGTTAAATTTACCGTTGCGAAGCGCGGGTAACTCAGCTAGTATTGAATATATTTTTCCACGCGATTGTGATAATATCCCTAGTTAGAACTTAAAATAATTGCGTTATCGAGTTTAATGATATACAATTTATCAAAAACTTATCAACTAAATTACTTACTCCTTATAAATTCTAGTTATCGATAAAAATATTGTATGACTCAAATTGTTTCTACGTGTTGAAGAAATATAATTTTTATTGTATGTAATATATAATTATCGATTAAAATGTATGAACACGATGTCACATCATTGTAATTATATCTAATTATTATCATTCTGATAAATTTGACATTATTGATAAAGAAATCAATACGGATATCTATAGAATAATGAATTAATTAAGTTAAAAGGTAACATAATATAATTACATAATAATTAGTTTGAGTGACCTTTGAATATTTTTTGTTTAAAAGCACAAGTTTGTTCTAAGATGATATGGCTTACAAAAAAAATCGCGCCCTTGGAGGGCCACTGCCCGCACTACTGTACAAAACATGATGTACGCATCGGGCTTCGAGGATAAAATGTAACATCGAAGGATGACAAAATAGATCTTTCTTCGTCGCAGCGATACAAAGGATTATTGGTCTCATGATCATATTTCTGATAAAAAAACTCAATTTTTACAAAAAGTTTATTAAGTGTTAGATTGGTCATATTACCTACGAGTATGTTTTCAACTGGTGTCCATCTGGCATCGGGGTGGTTTAAACAGGTTATAAGTACATCGCTTGAGAAAAATATAAAATCTAAAATGACAATAATATGTTGTAGGTATATGTATAATTGTATACTGTATAGTGTAAATGTAAACTTGATTTTTGTAGTATAAGTACTTATTCTTTATATTTGGTAGTTTATGGATACCTTGTATAAAGTTACTTAGGTAAGTACATAGGTACCAGGCGCGAAGCTACCTAAGAACACGATTCCCATCGAGTTACCTTTTGAAAAAAAAAATAAGTATAATAGTGTCTAATCTGACGTAATCCCATAAAAAATGTTAACCCCGGCGAAATTTACCCTTCGCCACTGATAGGTACTGAACATAATATGTCTCTAATGACGTCAATGGAAACATCTCGACTTTCCGTATATTTTTGATAATATTTTATCCAATATTTTTTAAATACAGAGTATAAAATTTATGTGTCTGTTTACACTACAGTCCCTGATCACATTAATATAAACTAGGAAATGCTCATACGAAAACTCAAGTTATTTTTGGTTCATATTTTTTCCAGGGAAAACTGTTATTTTTTTTCAATTTCTGCTGTTTCCCAAAAATCAATGTATTTTTCATGAGCAATCACAAATTAACATGAGTTATTAAGAAGTGTTTTGTAATAAAGTAAGCACGGGCTATTAAGTATTATAGTTACCTACTCGTACCTGCATAGTGTTTCTTCATCACAAAAATAGTTATAGTAATTTGTTACCTACATACCTACTAATTAATTAGTTAATTCTGATGAAATGTTTACACATCGACATTTAATTTAATATTAGAAATAATTTAATGTTTATCAGGTGACTGTCTCGAAAAACTGCTTAATGGAGTTCTTCCATTAGATATACCTAAGGTAGTTTTCTAAAACATGGTTTGAGCGCCTTTCGCCATTACATTTTTTGGTAGGTGACTAAATAAATCGTATTTTTTTTTAAATATCATGTCTTATTTTTTGTGAGAATCATCAGATTTTATACATGTTGAAATATCAAGTAGACTTTATACATTGTTTGAGAGGTAGTTTTGTAACCCTCCATTTTTTTATTTAAGTTATTGTTTTTAAAAGAAAAAACTTTGAGTTTTTGAAAGACTTTATTGAAGAGGTACCATATGGAGGTACCCGTTTCGGTAAAAGTAACCATAGTCGTACTATGTGCGTAAATCTTCAATAAAAATCTTTCAGAAACTCACTTAATTACTTAAATCAAGAAGACTGTTTTCTCGACAGCGTACAGCGAAGGATGGATGGACTTGTCATCAATCTTATGACTGACGGGGAAAGAGGTGTGGAAAGGAGATCCTAAAAAAATAGGTATGTAATAGCGGATACTACTTTATCATTATAATTTATTAAAGGAATGAATTAGTTATATTATAGAAATTAGTTTTCCTTCTTTACAATGTTGTAATAATATTATAGATTTCCAATACACGTGTTCCAATGTTTCTATACCGAACCTTTGTTTACTATGTACGTAGTATCTAATATCTTTAATGTTACATAATACACCGACCGGTATAGGTATTGTTACATTGTAAAAGCAGAAAACTATAAAATGTACAGCCCATACTTCGATTCATTGCATGAAACTCAAATGAGATCGCTTTAAGTTTTTGGACTTAAAAATATTTTCCTGATGCATTGTAGAAAAAACTGTCAACACAGAATATGCTATACTCGTAAGTCATGTAGAATACTTTTAAATACCGAAATTCGAGCACCGCTGTCTGCTCAAAAAGCAGCGGTGCTAAATAAAATGGTGTATAAAAATATAAAATAGACATGTGAATTTATCAGCGACGAATCCTGTTAGCTTTTTATACCATAAATATGTTGTGAAAAATAACATGTGGTAAGAGGATTAAAAATCATTACAAAAACTATATTACTATAAATTTTAAATATCAGAGTGACCCCCGTTTTCACCAACTTTTACCTAAGAAGGAGACCCCTAAGAAATTTCCATACAAAACAGAGATAATATTCTATTTATTGACACGCAGGCCTACCAACCACACCCTAATTCCATACAAAATGCAACACGCAACTGTTCCAGAGTTATAGGCCGTGGCCTATTTGACGCTCCCAATTAATAGACGGGCCGTGAAATCTTACGATCTTCAATTTAAATCTTAATTACGAATTAAGAAAGTATTATTTCATTAATAAATAATAATTAACTATAATTTTTCATCTAAAAGTTAGATTAGTAAATTAAAATTCACTTTTATAGACTTGAATATTTACATCTTGCCTACCTACCTACCGATTTATTAAAAATAAATTTCCTCAAAATATTCAGGTGTTTCTTAAGTATCATCGTGTAATCATTAGTTTTTATCGCAGAATTAAACTTTTTTCATAAGGTCAAAAAGAATATTATCGTAAATTTTAAGCATTACTTTACAAATGCAGAAATCGAAGTTTTTAATTATAGCAGTTATCATTGGATGCAGCGCACATACCTGCTTTCCATTAACTTCTAAATAACCTTGCCGAAGAATATAATAAAATCTTATGTTTATTACAATATTCCTGTTTTGAAGTAAAATTTCAAACTAAATGCTTAATTCGTGTATGGGGAAATATATATATACAAGGAGTTCTGTGCCATTACATGTGCTAGCGAGATGTGGATGGACATGTCTGAAAAATGACAAGTCTCTCATTTTTTTTTCTACATATTGCAGGAATGAGACCAAGATAAGAATATTTGGTTAAACTTCTTTCTTCTTCTTCTTCTTCGTCAGCCTACTCCCGTCCACTCCTGGACGAAGGCCTCTGCTATTTGATTTCACTCCGCTCTATCCTGGGCTCTCTTGATCCAGTTGGCAACCACGTATTTGACTAGATCGTCTCTCCATCGTAGTGGTGGTCTTCCTACACTCCTGACAGTCGTTCTGGGTTTTCAGATAAAGACCCTTTTCGACCACTTATCGTTTAAACTTTTTTACCTTGGACAAAAATCTAAATGAATAACTTTGATCATATTGACGAAATGAAGAACGAGTGCATGGGTGGCAGAATTGGTTGGAGCGCGGTTCCACCAGGCAAGGAGGTATTGGTTTCCCGACGCAATATTTTGTAATGAGATAATATCTGTATAGGTACTCAAAATCTAAATTAAACCATAATTTTATACGGACCACTATATTTCTCCTTTCTTTCATTATTTATTGAGCAATTATTCAGTTAGTGAGAGTTGCATTGAGGCTTCTATAGAACACCTACAAATAAAAAATGTTTCCTGCCACGAAAACATGACGCACGCTACTGATTTTACGTCAATTGACGTCAATTGTGCAAGGAAATTAAAATTCCAATGTAATGTTAAGTTGATATTATCCTTTCGTCCAAAATAAGGATAAAATCACTTCTACAGCTCTTCATTAAAAGGTGATTTGATATAAGTTTCAAGTTTTAAACATATATTGCATGCATATTGCATGTATATTAGTAATTTTATTGAGTTGTTTGTCTGCAGTATTACGAGAAATGTAGGAATTACTAAATGTGAGTGAATCGTATAGGTTTTATTTTTAGCACCTTGTATCATTAGCAAAAAAACATAATTTATAAATAAATATTACATCTAAATACTAATTGATTGTTGATTTCACATCATTATAAATTGCGTGTCATCTATTTTTTTCATATATTTTTCCAAAATATTATAAAAAAAAGTTATTACTGTTAGACGCAACTTTTTTATTTAGGTACATATTTGGTGTTTTTATATTTTATATATGATTTTTTTATATCCATAGATTTATGTTACATACATGCACTCACGCAAATGGCCAAACCTAGGTTTAAAATTCTGTATGTGTCTTCGCATATTCGTATAACGTACAGTAATATATAAAAAAATCCGCGAGATGGCACATTTTATTTTGAATTTTATTAATACTATTGTATAAGAACACACTCCGACAAACCTTAAGGTTTGTCGTTCTCGAATACTACAGAGTACCTAAACTTGTATTTCTCAAATCAATAATGAATAAATAAATAAATAAATAAATAAATAAATAAATAAATAAAAAAATCTTTATTGAAAAGAAAACATATCTTCCAAATGGCGGGTTTATTGCCGTAGGCAATATCTGCCAACCAACCACTTGTGACATTAATTTGATGTACACATTACATACAGGTGTATGAAAAATAAGAAAAATATAAATAAATATGAAAATAATAATAATGAAGCTTTTTATATTTTTCTATATCTCTTCTTTATTTGATTACCTGTCTACCATCTAATCTAAGATACGCAGTTAATTAATAAGGTTAGTTAATCATTTAAATAAAAGCCTTCACATGTACACTTAATAAAATATCTCGGTGTTCTCATTTCCGACTCTTACTTCCGGCCTGCTGCTGATTTGTTTGAACTACTTTCACGAAGTTTTGCAGACCGTCACGCACTCTGCAACTTGTAGAAGTACTGTAATACAGACACATTCCTGTTTGTAGCGTGATTTCTATTCTACATTTCAACCCTTATACGCTACGTCAATATGTAATGAAAGGGACAAAAAGTGTTGTGTTCAGACAGTCAGGGGTTGACATGGGTAGGCCGTCACCTACTTTTCCACCTCACAAACTCAATTTGTAATACTAAGAAAGACTCCTGATTTTAGGCAACATCTATATCACGTGATTTAATAAAACTGTTCGCTGAACACTAACTGACACGTAGCACGTCTACTTAATTATCTCCAAGGAACACAGAAAGACCACAAGATCCCGTCTGAGCAGTTCTTATAATCAGTTTACATGTCATTCCTCACTGACATGTAAATGACAGTTAAGTATAATCGTTATAATTTGAAAGAAAATGTCTTTGAATGCAGCAGCTCTATCTTCCTAATTCTCTAATATTTTGTAAAAGACAGAAAGTAGTACACAAAGAGATCTTGAGAAGCATCTGATCATTACACGATTAACCCGAAAAACAAATCTATATATGGATCATCGTGAAAACCTGCAACAACTATTGATATGTTAGGAAGTTCATATTATGTATACTAATATGTAGATACTATATTGGACCGTTGCTAGTTTTTCACGCAGGCATTTGAAAATCTATATATCGTAATGAGTTAGTGCTTTTCGCCTTCCGAACGCCGGGTATTGCTTTCATCCGTTTATTTATTTATTATCCTTTGTTTACTATCAGCAATAACAGCTACATTTCCACTATTGTTTCCAACAGTACGTACAATAGAATAGAATATATTTAATACCAACTGCCAACCATCCAGGTATATCAAGTAGGTATTAATTTCACCTTTTGCGCATTATGTTATTGTTCCACAAATAATTTGATATAAAATAACAATATCATTATAATAATATAAGACTAGGGTTGTATCTATTGTTGAAGATGTAACAGGTTGATATCATCAGTACCAGGTACTGAAGGTTTGTTGTTATGTAACAGTAGCTGCTATTATCTGACTATTATTATTATTATGATAAAGTATAGGGATTCAAAACGATTATCGATTGAAAGCAATGATAATCGAATTCGTTGGTGCTTTTTATACCCACTATAAGCTTAAATTCTGCAGGACTTATCGTCAGGTTTTTATTAAGATTTTTTGTTTACTAAATTAATCGAGTATTATAATTGAAAAAAAAAAAGATACAAAACCAAAAGATCGTTTATAGTGAACACTGAGATAAACTAATGTTATCTATAAACTTATCAAACATTGTGTGTATGATGATAAAAAAACGAAAACACCGAAAAGCTCTGAAAACACATCGACATTTTTATGAATAACTTGTAATCCCTAAACCCAAATATATCGCAATGTATTATGTTTGTATATTATAAATGTTATTTTATTTATATTATGATACTATATACCTATAGGTATTTAATAGACGATGTGGGTAGATTGTATGTACAGGATGTTTTGTATATTTTATGTATTAGTATGTGGGGAAGTTACCGACCTGCCCACAATGAGGTTCTAGGGTCAAGGGAACCTAGATATTCTACTAACTTACTTGTATACACGATGAAGGTGTGACAGACGACTGACATAATTGACAGAATTTTAAAAATGTAATTATGATCATTATTTCCCCCAATTATTTTCCCTACTTTTTTAACCGCAAACTAACATCTAGAGCATATTTATTTTCATTAAGTTTAATATATACCATAGTGCCTACTATTCATTTAAATAGATTAATTAGTAGTGAGTCTGAATCAAACTTCATTGAATATGTACTATAGTAAGAAGAAAAAAACATTCTCAAATCATTGTTGATCTTCTTCTCCCAGTGTCGTGTCAGATCCCCCCAACGTTGACTATCACTCGAAAGAAAGTGCTCCTGTCTTGGGCAGCTCGAAACAGCTCTTCAGTACTCCTTATTCCAGTCCAGTCTCGTATATTGCGGAGCCAAGAAATCTGCCTTCTTCCAACTCCTCTATGACCCTCTATTTTGCCCGTAATGAACAGGTGGAGCAATTCATATTTCTCTCCCCTGAGTACATTACCCAAATATGATACTTTACGGTCTTTGATATTTGACAGCAACTCTCTATTGTTGATGTTTACCTTTTTATTTATCGTTTATTTCCAAAACGAAAAACACACGAAATTCATGTAACCATAGAATTACAGTTATTAACATTTATGATGAAACACGTTATTTTAAAATGGTGTTTCTCCGTAATACGGAAATGAGACGAGTAATTCAATAATAACGTGCAATTATTTTTCCATAATAAACGTATGACGTTTTTCCCCACAGTTTCTGTAATGGTATATTCGGATTACAAATGAATGCCCGGCATCGGGCTTCAGCAAACATTTTACTATGCCAACATTGGCCACATCTCGACCTTTCTATTCATGTCGATATATGAACAATTTGGCATCAGAAGTAACGCATTGTCCCACAACCGTAAGCAGGATGCTGCAGATAATATGCAATGATGTGACAATATCTGCTCCAAAAATTTAAGGTTCGTTTGAAAATTACTAGACATGTGAAAGAGAATACTAAACATCATATTGTGTTCTTATTATGTTTGATTTAAATTTTTCGCTTAATTTAAAAATACTGTGTAAGTATATTCTTTTCTAGGGATAATTGAGCAAAACGTGCATAATTTGGGATAGTGAAAGACTACAACAAAAATTAAGAAAAAGCTCTGAATGTTTGTTGTACGCGAATAGTAGCTGCGACTGACAAAATATAGAATCGTCGAACTGTCCTAATTTAGAAAAAAAAACTATTTATTAGTCTCTCAAATTGCTGGAATTAATGAATTTAAAACTAAAATTAGGCAATGTTTTTTGTCAGAAAGATGAAGTATACTGCAGCGCTGCCTGGTGAGAGATTATCATAACGAGGAATAAGTTTTATTAATGTTCTATGAGGGTGAGAATTGGTAATATTAAAGTATTTGCTAGAGGATTCAGTGGTAGTTAGGGCGCAAGCGCGGGGCCTCGCGACGCATTGCGGAGTCCGCGTGGCCCGCGGGGGATGGAGGGTGTGTGTGTGCGGCAGAAGCACGACGACGCCCCTGTCCCTGTTCTAATTCTATCGTCTGCTTTTACTATACCTAGCGCCGTCTCTGTGTAATCGTAAAATAATGCACTCACGATATCACAACAGTCTTTTACATCGCTCCATAATTATTACTCGTAGTTTGAAATTGTTTTATATTATACCTAATAGAATGTTTTCTGGAATCGATCCGATATTAAATATGACTTCGTTATAATAGCTTATAATTTTCCGAGTTTAATTATAACTTTGGGTTAATTACGGATAATAATCTAAAGCAAAATACGACATATTTTATTCTATGTACCCAAGAGTATCCATTAAGTAATTAGTTTTATCTCAATTACATCCCTAAACTTATCCATAATATAGGAATGACGTACAACTTCATTAAGAATTCTGAATATATATAAATTATTTATTTATTCATTTGCCAGCTCGCCATTATGTTTTAAGACCAAAAATATATGAAAATCGTCTGATAATAATTAAAACTTTAGGCAATCAACAATATTCTTACTTAATCTAGCTCTGAAAATTAGTGATTATTTATACGAGTATTTTACTTTTGTTTTATTCGAGGTAAAAAAATATTGCGAAAATAATGAAATTTTTCATAAAATAGTTATATGACGAGTATTTCGTTTTCTTTGGTTGGGACACCTACTATGTACCAGCCGGAAGTGACATTTGTCGCTATAGTATCGACTACCAACCAATCACGTTGTTAAAAAAAAAAAAAAAAAAAACAACCTAACGAACCTAACTCACCAATAGTAGGCCAGTGTAAACCACCCGGCTGGTACATAGTAGGAAACACTCTTTGGTTTAGCTCAGTCTGCTGACATTTCGTCCATAGAAAAATAATCAAAATCTTGTTTTACAAACTGTCTAACTGTCAATTTTGTTAGCGACGGAAAAACGTATCTTTGTGTCAGTTTTATAAAAGTTAAAAAGTAATATTCACCTTTCATTATGAGAAAGAATTTGAAGGTTCGAAAATTTCTCAGGTTTATTCGTCCTAATTTTCTAATACTGTATATTTTTTTCCTGACACTATCAGTCGAAAATCGCGTGCAATGCCAGAATAGAATAAAACAGAATGCCTTTTCTGCTGTCTGTCCAAATCAAACATTTTTTGAAACACAACTCCTTTCTCATAATTTTACGATTAATTATTTTGACCCATTCGAACGAGTTTTACGTATTTTTTCTTCCTTGACGTATCCACAATACAATACAATTATTTTATTAAAAGCAACTTTTTTACATAACGAAACTGTTTTAATTTTCTAACCAACGTCTGTCACTCTAAAAAATATATACCTACAGTATAAAAAAAAACAATCACTTGCATAATTTTCTAGTTTTCATCTAAGCACGTTATTTATCAATTAAGCTTGATTTTATACAAACGTACATAATTCAATTTGGTATAACATTACATAGAATTGAAGGCATTTAAATCCAGCGTTTAGCTTCGTAACTCTGTGCTGTGTAGTGAACTATAATTAATTGATTTTTAATTGCCCACATTTATGAAAATTTATTTCAGCGTAAAGTTATGAACCGATGTATTATTTCAAAATTATTTAAACGGCAAATCGAATCCACCATTTACATTAGTATTTTAACGTATGTAGATGTTACGTATTCGTAGCTATATTTTTTCATACTAAATAGAAACACATTTTTTTATTTTCATTATTATTATTATTTTATTATTTGTGCAGTCAAGCAGGCAGCTATAAAGCTTATATGCTTGAGTCCATGAGCCAATGACATCACAGCTACATGTCATGAAAATATTTCAGGCACAAGAAATGCATACATTAGCGAGCATTGTTTAGGTACAGTAGTGTGCGAATTGATATGAACACTGGCAGATTTATGATGAATATCTTTTATTGTTATAAAAATGTACATAGAGTACTAATTTACTTAACATTTAAAAATAGTATTCAATAGGAGATGTATCCTCCTTTGGCTTGAATTACGGCTTTTACTCGGTTTGGCATAGAGTCAATTATTTTTTTACAATTTTCTTTGGTTTGGTCATCTCGTAATCACACCTAAATTACTGCTTCGATCATCTTTGCTTTTGCTGTGGAATCCATTTTAAGCAATCTAGCCTTGCATATCGCGACCACCAATTCTCAGTAGTATTAAGGTCTGATGAATTACCAGGCCAATCTACAACAGTCACCTTCATGTTCCTGAAATGTTTCAACTTTTTCTTGGAGTTAGTCAGTTATAGTCAGTTACAAACAAATAAACTCAAACATGTTTGATCCAATTACTGTTATTTTATTAGGTAGCGATATTGACGTTGAGGAATGTCGTGATACTATAGATCGACGGGTTAGGTTGACAACGAGGTTTAAATAGGTAGGAACGTTTTCCATACTAAATTATAACTAATAATACAAACCTAATATTTTAAGTAGGTTCCTACTTGAATCCAGAAATAGCTTTTCGAAGAAAACCTTCGCGCCCCACATAGATACTTTATTAACTTTCGTTGTAAGTATCTACCTATACCGTGTTCTTTATTCTCAAGACAAACATTTTATTACCCGACAAGATAGGAGGGCGTTTTCCACTGTAAACTAAGTAGGTATTAAGGGTAGAAACAAACACTGAAATAATATATTATTACAGTATCGTCGGGTAAGTATTTGTCATTCCATACATTTACAAGGCGAAAAAGACACGGAAAATTAATAAACACAAATGTTAAATTTGTGTAGGGACGAAATGTTTTACAACACCTTTTTTCGATTTTGCTTACTATTTATTTATTTTTATTGTTTTATGCAAACACAACAACATATTTTGATACCTACTTACCTAGGCCCTAGGGCCGGCTTAGCTTATTTCGCTTTTCGGTAAACCTTCCCATCGATTTCTTCACATCTGTAATCAATTTCTGCCAAAGGTAACCTAATTTAGCCTGTCTTCCTATTTGCAACAGTTGCCTTACAGGAATCCTCTATTTCCTTTTTTAGTTTTTGTACCATAGATGTTTTGTGTATAGGTACTTACTTAATTTTTAGCCAAGCGCACAGAACTTTTAATTTAAAATAGTCAGGTACGTTTTATATCAAAAATAGCATGTTCAATAATTAATGTCTAATAGCGAAATTGAATCTAGGTGTGTGCTACTTCTATTCGAAGATTTTATAATTCTATAGGTAGACGTAAAGGATCAACTACCTATAGGTACATATTCTCTTTTGTAATTCATAGATTATTCAAAAGGGACCGTTTTATAGAGAGTTTTAACAGAAGGTGAAACGTGTCCATGACAAAACAACTTTCAAGTACTTACAACGTAACTTTATACTTGTTTTTTTTTATGCCTCTTGTTTCTTTAGTAACTATTACTTTGGTCTTGGCCAGCTACTAAAATATCAGTGACTAAATTTACCGTTTTACCTAAGAATATTTTATTTACTTATAAACAATACAAAGGTGTAATACTTCCATTGAACTGTGCTGCATGATGTGGGTTGGATCCAGTGATCATTTTTACTCATCCAATTCTAGTTTCTATACTTCTTTTTCTAATGGTAGTCAAACTCAAAAGTAATCCTATTCCACCGCTTTTATTGAAGAAGAATCGAGTTGAAATTCACTATATTATGAAGCCAACAAACATTCGATGACAATTCAGCCATCACTAAAAAATCTTTAAAAATATTATTTTAATTATACACCCAATTAAAGTACGACCAAACAAATGGGTTGTGAATTACCGACAGGCCTTATCCCTCAGGACTTTGCATGGAAGATCCATTGTCATAGGTGGTGACTTCAATGCTCGCTCTACCTTGTGGCATGACAGACCGTATTCTGACCGGGATGGGAGAGGACGAAGTGTGGAGGAGTTCATATCTTCTCGTGGATTGCATATCCTCAATCTTCCGGGACACCCTGCCACTTTCGCGGGAGTCATGGGTGAAAGCAGCATTGACCTTTCTCTGTGTACGGGGGATCTCCTGTTGAGTGTTTCCGGGTGGAGAGTACACGAGGCTGCTCTGTCGAGCGAGCACAGATTAATCACTGTGGTTTTTGGAGGTCGCCCTCTTGGAACACCAATAGAATTTTGGAAATTCAAGAGTGGGAAAGTAAACTGGAAATACTTCTCATTGGTGCTGCGTCACGAGTTGCGTGACATTGACTCCTCGGAGTTGCCTTCAGATATTGGTGACAATTTTAACAGGGCCGTGGTTAATGCTTCAACGACTGCTCTTGGAAGATGTAAGCCACGCAACGGTAAGAAATCTGCACCTTGGTGGAATCCAAACCTTGGATTACTCCGACAAAAATTTAAAAAGGCTGAGCGTAGTTTTGGACGTGTGAGAAAGGGATCTGTTCCTTCAGATTCACAACTGGCCGCTAGTCTGAGGAGAGACCTAATTAACGCAAGACGAGAATATCGCCTCGAAATAAGGAAAGCCAGAACTACCGCCTGGGAAAAATGGATTAAAGATGTTGAACTGACAAATCCATGGTCGGTGATGAGAACCACGATGAAGGATGGATGCAATGCGGATAAATATCTCTCCAGCATTGTCACAGAGGGACGGGAGACTTTGGGTATAGATGCGACGCTCAGGGCTCTGTTGGATGGGCTCATACCATTGGATTCTTCTTCTACTGATACGGCCCAGCATAGACAGCTGAGAGTGCTCTCCCGCCTGCCACCATTGGATTTGCCAGACTCTCAGATTTCACCGGTTACGCACAATGAGTTGAAGGAAATCATATCATGTTTGGGTCCGCGGAAAGCCCCCGGGATAGACAGAATTACTGGCATAATAGTGAAGAAGGTATGGGAATTCTGTCCGGAGAGCGTGGTGAGTGTTATGCAGAGGTGTATTGAGTTAGGTGTTTTTCCGGGGGTCTGGAAATGTGGTCTCCTCAAAGTCATACCAAAGGATAATGGTAAATCTATGTCAGACCTTAAAGCGTATCGACCCATTACACTGTTGCCTGCATTTGGAAAGATTCTAGAGATACTTGTGAGGAATCGTCTCCTGTTGACGCTCCTGCCTGGGTGCCCTCGGCAGTTTGGCTTCTGTAGAGGTGTCTCCACTGAGCATGCGGTTTTGGAATGCGTTCGGTGGAAAAATGAACGCGATGAGAAGTACGTTCTTGGCGTTTTTCTGGATATTTCCGGTGCCTTTGACAATGCATGGTGGCCACTTATTCTGGCGAAATTGAAATTGCGACAATGTCCCACATATTTGTTCAACATCGTTTCGGATTATCTTAGGGATAGAAAGATTGTCATTTCTCATGGAGGGCACAGAGTGGAGAGGGAGGTTACGATGGGTTGTCCTCAGGGATCTGTCCTTGGTCCATTTCTGTGGAATGTTTTGTTTGATGATCTGCTGACTCTCAGTCTTCCTAATCAATGTACAATTATTGCATATGCCGACGATGCACTACTAATGATTGCTGGGAACACCAGACTCGCCCTAGAAAAAACTTTTGCTACAGCCATTGAACGGATTCTGGATTGGGGAAGGATAAATCGTCTGGTTTTTTCTCCTGCCAAAACCTCAGCGATGTTGATGAAGGGGTCTCTGAGTAAAAATCGTAACCCTACCATGCGGATGAACGGAAAGAGTATCGGGCTTGTCGAGGAAGTCCGATACCTGGGAGTAACCCTGGATCGAAGATTTTCTTTCACTCAGCATGTGAGGCATGTTTCAGAGAAGGCCAGAACGCTGTTTGCTGCTCTGCGAAGACTAAGCACGGGAACCTGGGGTATCCATCCTAAATGCCTACTTACAATATATCGTGCAACCTACATTCCACAGATTTCGTATGCTGCTAGAGTCTGGTCACATAGATTGGAGATTGGCTCGGTGAGTCTTGCTCTTATTAGGGGGCAGAGGCCACCACTCTTAGGTTTAACTGGGGCTTATAGAACTGCAGCTAGTGATGGTTTACCAGTAATTGCAGGGGTTCTTCCAGCTGATCTTGAAGTCAGGGAGGGTGTTGCTAGGCGCTGCCTGAAGACTGACGGGATCGCTGAATATTTTGGTACTGTTTTCAGATCAGAGCCTGGACGTGACGGCTTCCGAGAGGTTATGAGGAGAATCCGTGAAAGAACGATGGATGTTTGGCAAGAGAGGTGGGATTCTGGGAGAACAAGTAGACTGGTCTATAAGTTCTTTCCAGATCTCAGAGTAAGAATGCAGCGTAGATTTGTTCTGTTAGACCACTTCTCAACGCAGCTGGTTACGGGACACGGAGACCTGAAAGGGAAGCTTTTTGACCTGAGCCTCTGTGATGAACCTTGGTGTCCTTGCGGCGGTGGAGCCCAGTACGCTGAGCACATCATTTGGGAATGCGAGGTGATGAGAGAAGCGAGAGATGATATGCTTGGCGGTATGACAGAGGATACTCCTCGACCCATCTGGTTTGGTGAATTGACACTCAACGCGACTAATTTTGCTTGTTTCAGACTCTTTGTGGATGCATGGAAATTGAAATGGGAGGATCTACGTCGACCGGGGCTGGCTCCGAGTGTACTAAATTGAGTTTTCTTCCCTCAGTTGAGCAATAGGTGGATGAACGGCGGCTGAACTCTTTCGTTTGTGTGCGTCTCTTCTCCCTCTCTTGGGATGTGTGTGTTTTCCCCAATGATGTTCCTTGGAACTGGCTGGGCCCTTTAATATTTCCTTTATTTTTTTTTTTTTTTTTCTCTTTTTCTGTTTATTATCAGGCTGTGGTTTCCTTCGCGCGTGGACGGGGGACAACAGGGAAATATGGAGTTCAATTGGTAAGACCCTTTATTTTGTTTTTTTTTTCTGTATACCGTGTATGTGCTGTCTGAATTGTAAAATGTTGTCCTCTAGATTAAGATTTAGTACGTAGTAATACGTAATTGTAAGACGATAGTTTCTAAGAAAAGAAAAATGTAGTAGTGTGTAGATCCTTGCAGTGAGAGTCTCCTCCAAGGAACATTAAGGGTGTTCAGAGTAGTTTCGGGAGGGGTTTGTTGAGGGGAGCCCTTCCGGCGAACCTTGAGCCCTCCTTTGAAAAAAAAAAATGTTTTTGCTTAAAAGACTGGATGATATAGGAGCTAAAGCTCCTGAAACATCCAGGGGTGGAGGTGGGTTTACCCTTAATGAAAAAGGCCTTATCCCTCTTGTAAAACAACTGTTATATAGATGAATACATAAGAGAATTATCTTAATTTCATGAAAATCGAAAACTAATAAATTCTATATACTACCCCCAGCGCCATGGTAGTTGGTCCTTGAACTAAAATTTACGAGTACGCAAGATTTACTACTCTAATGGACGGTTAAATGTTTGGTCCGATGGGTTCGGTATTGGTTTCTTCTTTACATGTTTTTGTCTGTATAAACATTAAACATGTGGACCTCACCAGGGTAAGATAATGGACCTACGGCTAACGGATTACAAAACAATTAACCCATTAGGACGTAAGATTTGTCTTGTGGGAAATCATTGTTTGTGTTGAAGGCAAATATTAGAACAACCATTAGAATATTGTTTTATAGAAAACCTATGTGGAGAAAATTATACAGAATAATTATAATATGAATTCAATTTCCTTGAAAGTATTCCAGTTAGATGAGATAACTTTTCATACTACTTAAATGGAGTGCCTGTCTATAATGTAGTTTTTACTTTATCCCCCGTTTTCACCAACTTTTACTTAAGAAGGAGACCCCTAAGAAATTTCCATACAAAAACAGAGATAATATTCTATTTTTTGACACGCAGGCCTACCAACCACACCCTAATTCCATACAAAATGCAACACGCAACTCACCTACGTTAGGTGCCCAAATATCTCTGCCCAGGCTAGGTGAGTTGCATGTTGCATTTTGTATGGAATTAGGGTGTGGTTGGTAGGCCTGCGTGTCAAAAAATAGAATATTATCTCTGTTTTTGTATGGAAATTTCTTAGGGGTTTCCTTCTTAGGTAAAAGTTGGTGAAAACGGGGGTATGCTTTGTTTCTCATCAAGTTGTGTCAAAAAATATTCATATTGAAAACAAGTTTGTATGGATTATGGATTTCTTATATTTTATTTTATTAAATTTCATCAAACTTTACTAGACTTTGTGACCAGGGGCGATAGTCTTTCATGATTATGTTTTCCGTATAGGTATCAGTGGCGAAGGGTGGATTTCTGCAGAAGAGAAGCTTATTATTTCTTATGGGATTACGTCAGATTAGATACTATTATACCTATCATTTTTTCCAAAAGGTAACTCGATGGGAATCGTGTTCTTAGGTAGCTTCGCACCTGATCGGTATCCACTTTGCCAATTTCTTTTAATTGAGACTGCACCAAGTACATCTCTTATCTATGATGATATGGTTATGGTTAGCCAATGATAGGTCAAGTTAGCCGAAACTGATTAGATTAATTCATTTTTAATATTTTGTTTTGTGACGATCCTATGTGGTGATTTAATTATCATTTTTACTGTTTGTGACGATCCTATATGGTGAAAAGAAAAATGTAAGGTGCCCTTGGGGCGATTTTATCGCTAAACGGCGCCTAAAGTTGTCCAATTATTATTATTATTATTATCTTGCTATTAATTCGATCTTCGACAGTAAAAACTCAAATGAAACGTTTTGTATGTATTTAATGTTACAATAATATCGCGTATCGCATTATCTTATTTTGTATCGTAAAAAACTCGATCTTTACAGTCTTTTTTACTGTTGGCAGAAATTACGTTACAGCTTTTGAATTTGACGTTTTATCGTTCGATACTTAGCCGACTTTGTTGAATATAGATGGATGTAATAAAACCTGGAAATACACTTTTCTTTATGACCATTACGTATTCGGTATGTTTTACACATAGGTGTATTTTATCATATGGCAAAAACATATTACTCAAATAATAGGTATTCTGCGACTTGGAACATAAAATGCATTCGACATGTAATACACTAAAAGTATAAACAATTTAAAACTCTTTAATACAAAGAAAACTATACGCCAACCATACTCCATCCGTACCACAACGGCATTCACCACAAATATATCTCATATGGTAACCAGACACAGGTGTCGAGTGCGATTACTTTATCTAATAATAGTGAGCAAATTGAGATATTCCAAATGCGTCACCAACCTGGTAACACCTTGGTGAAGTTTATGAAACTGTCTGTTGCATAATATTGATAACCCGGCTTGTATAAAACACTCGAAAACAATGTAAACCAAACAGTGGAGGCGTTATTCAAAGATTTCGGATCCTTCTCTCTTCACTAAACAAAAAAAAGTTCTTTAGTTTTACTATGAATCTCGTATACATTAAATTCACATACAATAATGGTACGATCTAAAATAGAAATCTAACTACCTATTTGCGAATTTGTTATTTTGATAAATGTTTGTTTTCCCATATACTAATATAATTGAATTATTTTATTATTATCATATGGAACTATCGTTTGTAAAATTTTTGTCATGTTGTGATTTTATTTATTAGATTTTAGGTTATTTTTACGTTTGAATGTGCTTATTTCACGCACATAATATCTGGTATTATATAATATGTTATGCAGAATTATTATTTGCGATGTTTTCTATTCGTGTCATTTAGCCATTTTAATTTTCTATTAGTTTATAGTCATCATAACAGTTCTGTTGTTTTTCCTAAAAAGAAAAATGACGCACCAATTTAGAAGCGCCTATCCCAAAATTTACCTTCATGTGTCTAGCATATATATAATTTGATAAATTATATCTTTATTTTGTTATTATGTTATAGGTACATTTCGTGTAAAAATATACCTTTAACTAAATTTATGTCACAAATAGTATTTCACTACACATCGATATTTTTTGTGTACAAAATTACTGCACCAAATAGTGAGGTATTAAATTCTTTCATCTATCAGAGCTGAGTTTAAAAACAAAAAAAATATCTACAGCTTAAATATCAGCAATATTTTTATTTTCCCATACACAGAGTGCGAGAATGAGAGCAGGGTATTAGGATGAATAATGTTTGGGAAGAAAATAGATTGATATCTATTCAGATTCCACAAAAACAAGGACTGAGTTCACGACATGGAAGAATTTGAATATGAATATAATTATTATTTCCTTTCATTTCACAATTTATTCATTATCATAGCATTGACGACATTACACTGACAGTTAGCAATAATATCTTTACATTTGTAAGGACAGGCATATGTTGATAAAAACATTAATAATACAATAAGTACTTCTGTACGTTCATATGGTATTTATTATCTAAATGATCTATAGCCTCTGGATTCACCGCGGATTCGCAATTAAGCACAGCTGAATAGTGTCTTCTCCACCTCGCCATCTGCTCTCCATCGTCTTTAAGTATGTCTCCGTTTTCATCATAAATTGGTCTGATATTATTATTCCATGCCCTAAATGCAGTAAAATATGTATGTCTCGGATCGGCCTATTTAGCCACCTGAGTTGGCATAGTAGAATGGAGTTACGACGCGATCCACCATGAACCCCCAGCGCTTCACAATACTCGGCTTATCGAGTTGTTGGCATATATTATCTAAATGAGATTTTTTTCTCTGGAATATATCTAGTTCTGTTTTGTGTTCGTAATATAATAATATGACCAACAGAACGCTGATTCTGTTTTATGGAACAAATCCGATTAAACGGGTTGTTTACGAAGCACCACGGTGTATAGAAGTATAGTGTGAGAACTTTACACGAACCACGGTGTATTTTATTGGTACATACCAAGCTGCTGTATACCGGAATATACATATACTACAGATGTAACTTGTGCGCACGCATACGTTGGTTTGTCAAAATTTTGGTACGAGAATTGTTACAATTAGAAATGACACGGAATCGAAGCAAGAGCAGACACAGTAAGGATCTGACTAAACCTGCAACTACTATTGACAGTAAGGACGAAACAACTCCTCAGATCGTCCGACCGCGACCCATCTTAGGCAGAACACTCAGAGACAGGATAGCAAACATAGAAATCCGCAGAACCTGCAATGTTGAGGACATCGTAAGATGGAACAGGAAAAGAAGGTGGTTCTGGAGGGATCATGTTGAAAGAATCTAAGCTCGTTATGTAAGAGATCTTTGAAGGACGCCGACCACCGGGACCTCCACCGAAAAGATGGAGAGAGAGTTCGACCTTTTCATCACAAGAACGAGACTTGAGCCCTGATTAAACAGATCCAAGACCTACTCAAAGAAGAAGGAGAAGAAGAAATGACACTGTGCTGGTTATTTGCCTCATTCAAGGAAGATGATCTAATTGGATCCACGTTTAGAGAATGTTTATTAAATCGTGGATAAAAAAAGGCACGCAAAAGCTACTCGAAAATAAAGGTGTATGCCTAATGCAAAGAGATTTGCTTTGTCATAAGTAGGTAGGTACTAATCAGTGCCATACTTTGTTTGACATTTCTACTCAAAGTGGTTAAATTTAATAATAATATGCCTTTAGATTATTTAAGTGTTTGAGATAACTCAACTAAGTACGCTTGTACCCCTTTCAAGATTATGGTTCTTTGTGACAAATTAAGTTAAGAAGATTCATCACTGAATTCTTAGGTATTTACAAACTTAAGCATAATGGGATAATGCTCAAGTTGGGGAATATCGTGAAAATGTTTCTATTGTACTTAAGTATGTCAAAAACATTCGAAAAGTCAACAATAACTATTGTATAATGAAGATACGAGCACTAATAATTGAGAGCTATATATCTATGTCATAGAATAATAGTTTAATAATAGTTTAATAACTAGTATAATAACAAACATACTAAAATTACTTATTTAATTGACATCGCTGTACCAAATACATTTAATATTCAAACAACCGTCGCAGAAAAAATTCGTAAATATACAGAATTAGCAGGTGAAATAAAAAATATTTGGCATTCTAGGTCGGTATATATAATCCCATTAGTATTATCAGCTACAGGTATAATACCAAAATCGCTAATAAACAATTTAAAAAAATTAGATTTACCGGAAAATTTATACATAAAAATGCAAAAATCGGTCATTATTAATACTTGCAATATTGTAAGACGATTCCTAAATACTGATATTTCAGGCACAATGCTTGTATTTTAGGCCCCGCGCATCTGAGCCTAATCCTGTGATATCCGTGATATCTGGATAGGTGAATTTTCCCAGTATTAGGCTGATGAGTTTATATGTGAATCATGAATGATAATATGTAGACTCTTCTGGCTGATAATACTGAGAAGTGTGTTGGCAAAGTCATGCCTCCGCGTATATAATGTCGATGTTGGATCTCCATTGGGTACCTACTCTTGCTCCTTAGAAAACTCACCCGCAATTGAAAAGATTTTGACAATTCCCTCCTTAATCCCTCCTTGTTCTTATTTTGTTTTCTGATCTTATACCTATTACTTGTCAGTGTCTACTCCCAGGGTGATAATACCCAGTTGGAAGTTGTTTGATGTTTTGGCAAAATATCTTATTCCTTGGAATTCTGAATTACAAAGGTTCTCTTTGATGGATCACATTATAATATTATAATAATGTAAGTGCCTGCATCTATATAAAACACAATAAGTATACACTATACCTAGGTTATTTACAATAAATTCAGCTTTTCCAAAACTTTCTCATCGTCGCAGTCGGCTGGTGAATTTTATACTTTGTCACGTATCTAATACGATAGGTGGGAATTCTCATTTTCAACATAAAAAATGTATTCGAGTACCATACGAATTGAACTAAGACGTGATGTATCAAATAGCTTTATTTTTGTTTTATTAAATGTTGTGTAATATGTACTGTGACCTATAAGATCTATTGTACTCCTCCCACTCTGCTCATATGATGATTACCCAGTTCGAGCAGCCCCTCTAGTCCCAGGGTCCGCCGCTCGAAGAGGGTCAAAGGTGGGAAATGGTATGATCTATAGGCTGGTGCCTGCCCAAAATTCTCATCCTCTCGTATCTA
Organism: Ceraclea dissimilis; assembly: GCA_963576895.1. Classification (NCBI taxonomy): domain Eukaryota; kingdom Metazoa; phylum Arthropoda; class Insecta; order Trichoptera; family Leptoceridae; genus Ceraclea; species Ceraclea dissimilis. The sequence goes on from OY756369.1 coordinate 6,911,443, forward strand.
AGAGTCATTAAATTATTTGTTTTATTAGAAACTTATAACGATAACTTTGCTATGGGTACATGAACGATGGACGAAGTGCGATGAAGTACCTAAATGTGAGACATTTGAATGTCCTCTAAAAAGATGAGATGAACTTCGCTATAATGTAGAATGTACATGATGTAAGGTGTATGCAAAAGAGTCAGCATTAAGGAGAGTAAAAGTCTTCAAGGGAGGCCTATATCTATATTAGGTGGAGTGAGGGATAGTTGTAGCTTCTCCGTATCAATTTGAAATTTCAATTACTCAAGCAAACGAATATTTTAGTTTCGCGAAATGAGAAACACCAACGTATACCTACGAGTATGTAGAATGTACTCGTAGATGGTAGATGATAGAAGCAGATATATTTGCCACAACCATCACAAAGTATTCCAACTTTCAGGCAAAGATATTTGTAAACACTTAAGGAATTTATGTATGAGAGGTATGTACGTTGGCATTTCATCTGAATTTCAAATAGGACAAAATACACTCAGGTAATTTAGGTAATGTTTTGTACCTACAACTTCAATATATTCTGTTTGCCAGAAGCTTTCTACTTTTCAACACATGTCGTCACTTACATACGATAATGAATTTCTATTTTGTTGTTGTACAAAGTCATTTTTTGCAGCCAGTCGACATGAGATCTATTAGCAAACAATTGCCCAATCCCACCAACTTCCACCTAGGCAGGGGAGCCCTTAGTAATTTCCATATAAAAACAGAGATAATATAATAGATTGAAACACCAAAGTAAAGAGTGAGAGCATGTCATATGAAATCCTACGTGCGACTCTCCTAGTTGGGGAGATTCTGGGCGGAGATATTTGGGCACCTAACGTAGGACAGTTTTATGTAAATTTCATATGACATTATGCTCTCACTTTTTATTTTGGTGTTCCAGTCTATTATATTATCTCTGTTTTTGTATGGAAATTACTAAGGGCTCCCCTGCCTAGGTGGAAGTTGGTGGGATTGAGCAAATACTCGTATGTACATATTATATATCATACTGTCGATTGGAATATAAAAGACAGCTTATTAAACATCTCTTGTCTAACAAAACCGGTAAACTTATATATGAGAATTTTCTAAGTCCCAAGAAAAAATGTCTTGTAAGGGTTCTGGAATTTTTTGTATTATAATTCCTAAACAATACAATATTAAAATTCTTGGTTGTTATAAAAGATTATTATGAAGAGAATATTAAATATAATACCGCGATTATGAAAAAAATGATTACTTTATGTTATCTTATTATTAAATTACTTTGGACGACTTAATTATTCTGATACAATTATGTTGTTCGTTAAGTAGATTGGTTTCCTTCTTTATTTCATTATACTCGCAAACTAATTATTCGTCTTCAGTACAAATCTCTCTTTGGTATTCTTTCACGTGTTGCAGGTACTACAAATTATTATATTTATTTTACTTTCTTCTCATCGCGATCTTTCCTTTTTGGATAGAACTGATGTGTTTTATTACTTTTTCTCATCAATGTCAAGGTCTTCCTATTATAAATAATAAATAAATAAATAAATAAATACTTTATTTCATAAACAGACATAATAAATACATACACATATTATGTAATACACTTATATATTTCATTCATGTATTTCACTTATATATTTCATTTATGTATTTCATTTATATATTTCATTTATGTATTTCATTTATACATCTCATTTACCCAAGTATATAAAATTAGTTATTTTCTTTATGTAAGTAATTATGTTTTTTTTTTTTTTGTTTTTCATCCAATCAATTGTAGCAATCCTTATGCAACCTTATTCATTGAGGAGATAAATATTTGGACTGAATTTTGAAAGAGAGGATTTTTTCTTCTTCTTCTTCTTCCTCTTGTATTAAGTCGGGTGACCTGTTTGTGACGGCGGGCTGTCCTGGGATAAGGAGGTCCAGCTGTCCTTCCATCTCTTGGCTGGCCTTCCGGGTAATCTTCTACCAGAGAGGGTTTCAAGTAGGTATTTTACTTCATAGACTACTATGTAGGTAGGTACTTTGCAATGAAATCAAAATATTGATTAAGCATGTACTTCCTATTATCATTGTGCGGATCTTATCAAAGTTTTTGGAACTCGTTTCGATCTTGAACCAGTATATGACCACAATATTCACAGTTGATTCATTGTGTAGTGTACTCCAAACCACTGTGCAAAGATTTTTATTTCTCATTGCAAGGTCTTCCCAACACTTCAATTATTATTCTTAGAATTGTTGAGTTGTGATCTCATGGACAACCTTGAACAGTATCTCAAGAATAATCGAAGTAATTCAATAATATTCTGATACAATGATCAAATTATCTTTAGATACAAAGATTGCTGTATTGTAGTTACGAGAATCTGACTTAACTGGTCTGTTTACTGTTAACATTTTTTGTATTGTGACTCTGTTTAGGCTCAATAAAATAAAATAACGATTTACTTGTAATTTTGTGAGATGAGTTATCTCGGAATTTTTTCGTAATCCAAGGGTAAGAGTCACCCTTATTTCGTAGATAAAATAATATATTCGGAGAGCATATGATTGTATGATAACAGTAATGGAGAATATTATGTACCAAATATATTAGTACACACATTATAATCATATAACATTATGGAATTGCCCTCAAGTGGGTAATAATATAATGTATTATTTTCTAGCAATGTTGAAACAAAAGCCCGGAAAGATGAAAAAACAAGGCGAAGACAAAATATATTTAGTTCTTTTCGAAAATTACACTTGCATCATTAGGTCCGATTCTATTACTTTTTGAACTGAAACATGTGTGTTTTAAATTTGTTTTACTGCTAAATAAATTTTTAAAAATCCTTTGGCACGCCACAGGCATAGGTAGATTACAAGTGATAATGTAGTATGGATGTAGTGAATTCTTTGATTATCGAAGTACCTAATCAAATTATTTTCACTAACTCATAATTTGATGGGTATAGCTAAGCTGCTAAACAGCTGGCCTCAAATGGACATCCGAGGCAAAATCCAGAGAGAGAAGGAGACGAATGAGGGAGGCCTATATCCAGAGATGGAAGCTGCAGGGCTTATGAAGAAGAAGAAGAAGATAGCTAAGCAGTAAGCACTAGAAATTTGAAAAAAGATGTGAGTTCTACTCGTATCGTGAAGCACTTTTCTAAGACAACAAACACATGCGGTAACTACTTAACTATAGATCTTTCGATCGATCGGTGAAACGAATAGGTAGATTCCTTTGTGGTAATCTACCTAAAAGAACGTCTCATTTCAGTCAGTCCGTATAAAATTAATTCCACTGATTGTTCGTTAATCTTCCCGATGCAGAATGAACAGATAGAATGAATTATTTTTAATAAAAATGAAATTAAATAAGATATTCTCAATTGTATATTAAAAGCTACAAAGGGCGGGTTGCCCGGTCGCGATTTCTACCAGCCGATTCAACCCTTTAATCAAAGTTGTAAAAGTCGCAGTATAATAATAATAAATAATAATAACAAGATAATTTGTATAGCGCCGTTTTGTGAGTATGGACCCACCACAAGGGCGCTTTGTTGTATGGGTTGTGGTAGGTCTTAAATAATATTTTAATTGTTACTTGGTATGAACACATCTCGCACTGAACAGAAATTACGCAAATTACCTACCTAAATTTATTTAATACGTAAAATAAAAAAACACAAGCCTTGACACGTAAAAACGTTAAATTAACTTATTTTCTCTACTTTTACAATAATTAAATCTACCTAGTAAAACTTGGAATCTAATTAGCACATTAGCAACTTTGCAATTACTAAAACAAAGGTGCTAATGAAGAAATCTTAACTCAGTGAGTTTAATTTTAAGGTAAAATAACTCTACCTTAGAATGGTTTTTCGTGGAACGAGGAAATCATTCACACATCAGTTATTATTTTGCAAACTTAATTGTGGATTAAACTTAAGGGCTTGGCACCAAGAATGACGTCACAGTCATTTTCCACGGAATTAAGGTTCAAAATCGCGTGAACAATCGTATGATAAAATGGTAAAAACAGCGTTTATTCGATATTTGGGGTTAATTTTGCGTCTATCAAAAAACTTTTACGGTTATTCCCTAGATTTTAATGCATATTATTCCGCGACTTTTGGGAAACGAGTTTCCGTGTTTCGGAAAAAAGATCGGAGAAGTTATTCAAAATTTATTTTGAGAAATCTATACACGATATAAAAAATCTTTTACGGTTATTCCCTAGATAAATAAGGTTCAATGCGTCTACCCTATTTTGTTCCAAAGCATATTTAGTAACGGTTGTCGAGATATAAGGTCTCCCGTTTTTAGAATTTTTTGGATTGTCGGTATGCATACTCTTAAAAAGTTTTTTTTTACAATAATTGGGATTTATTTAGGAACTGCTGTATACAAAATCTGTTGATTTTTATTTAGTAGATATATCATTTGGCTTCAGAAACATCGTCAAAAGATTAATCGGTCCAAACTATATGACATTGCGTGCAATTATTGGTAACTAGTGACAGGTGAGCATAAGTAGTATGTATACTCATAAGACTGTTAAGTTGCATCTTAAATTGTGACATTCAGAATGGGTGGTGAATATCATCGATGAAATTTTTTATGGTATTTTTGTAGTCTTTTGTATTTTCGATAACCCGACTTTCGGGTCGACTGAAACATATTGCTATTGAAATAAGGCAGCCTTTTGGCGCACTACCATTGTCTTGATTTTGTAAATAGTATGTGTATTTTTATTTGGCCAATAAAGATTTATTTATTTCACGAGACGTTAGAAATCATTTTTTTTTTTTTGTAAAAAAGATTCTTTGGTAGATCATAGAAAAATTAACACCGAATATAAACACTGATAAACTATGTTATGTACTAAGTTTTTTTTCCTCAACAGAGACGAGAGGCATCTTCATTTACATAATGCAGCGTAATGTGAACTTCCTAAGGGAGGAAGCAGGATGGGTATTCCGACGCTCACGAGTCGGCTTTTGCTGGCTTGAGTGATCACTTTATGCCCAGGGCAACGTTCACCCATTTCACCTTTCCAAAGTTCACCCATTCCATTTTAAATATGTTACGTATGTTGTATAAGGGTGAGAAACTACGCCCTTCTTCCATGAATGTGAAAAATGAATTATTATGGCAAAACTCAGAGTCTGCCTCCACAACTGTATTAAATATCCCCACTTTTTATCACAAAAAAACCTCCGTGGGATTATAGCTTCTATACTCACCCTCTACCCATAATTTCTTTACAAAGAAAAACACAAGAATTCTATCTTAAATCTTTCTTGGTTAAAAAATTAAATTTTAGTAAACCGAATTGTACGAAAAATTCTCCATCATAAACAAAAGTATAATAAGTACCAGTTGTGAAAGTAGATCTTTGTATTAAGGAATTTCCTTTATGAAAACATTCATATAAAATCTAATTTTGCCAAGAAAGAATCACACAAGAAAAATAACACGGAAAAAATGTCACTGAAAATATCTCGTGTGCAAAATTATCACAAGAAGAAATAACACATTTTTATTCAAGATTTATTAATGACTTACAAGACACTAAAACTTATATTTTATAGTTATATTTCATGATCTATTCAATATAGTGTTATAAAATTATAAATTATATTTATTTATTTATTAAACCTTTAAGTGAACAACAAATATATATAAATATAAAAAAGGACATAGTACAGATTATAAATCGCTGTTCACTAGGGCGAACTTATCGCAGAACTGAGATTTCTTCCAGTTAACCCCTATTATATTAACCATTCTATTGATATAATTTGTTATTTACTGTAAGTATTGATATTTTTAACTTTTTGTATTCAAAACTTTTCAAAGGCTTTGAGCCTGTTAAAACAATAAATAAATAAATAAATATTAACATGGCAAGCAAATTATGTAAAAAAATGAAAATAAATAAAAATGTGTTATTTCTTCCATGTAAGATTGTTTCCGTAATATTTTTTCCTTATTTTATAATATAATCAAATCTAATACTTTTTATAGTCGTATAATCATAATAAAATAGAAATAAAATCCCAAAGACTCCCTAAAGTTAAAAAATCCCCACATTACAATAATATTATATCTGAAGAACACAATTGAAATATAAAAGTGACAGTAAAAACAGCATCTCATTGTTGTATTTTCTTCCGTAAAAGACTTTTGAAAATGTAATAGACATTATATTGTCATCTCACAATATGAGGATCGGATAGTTCTCACACCATTTCTGAAAATATCGACGCTCGGTACCTCTAGCGACCGTCGCTGTAAGCACTAAAATAGCGGGTAATGTGTTCCGCGATGATTGGGTTATATTTCTTAAAGCTACAGATAAAAAATAATCTAGGTACTATCTACTAAGGGTTTTTTGAGAGGACCTTCGCAGTATCATCTCATCTCAAAAATAATTTTAGTTCGCTGATTGTTTACAATTAGATAAAATTATATAAACAAGCAAGGTGGAATAGTACTATCTTACTAAGTAAGTATATCAAGAATGAAAAGTGATCTAGGCTTTTTAAAATTGAAGAAGGTATGTACATAGGTTCTAAAACATTTTATGCTTTTTGCGGAACGTATATTAAGAGCTATAGATTTTTAAAATTATTATCAATCCATTTTTACGAGAGTTATCCACAAGAGTTTAGTGTATTCAGCGACGGTCGCTAGAGGTACCGAGCGTCGATAATTTCAGAAATGGTGTGAGAACTATCGGATCCACAATAAGACAGTTTTTCAATCTAACTTGTCATTATAAAAAGTAAAGTTACAATGTGTAAGAAAAAAGTTATATTTTCTCTTACATTTACAAGGCAGTAAATACTTAATATTTCATATCTCTCCATCCTTCCCTGAATCACTTATAAAATAGCCCATGGCGTGAACAGATGTTAATAAACAGTTATAGGTACCACCTATTTGAGAAAAATGTTGTAGTTGTTGTGTATAAAGTGTACAGATTGGATATCATACGTACATAGGTAGTAATTTCCTTGCGTAGTTATCTCAGTAGATATACCTACAGCGAAGGATGGAATTTCCATTGACCGATGCCCGTTTTACTGTGATCACTACATCACCAATTTCAATCTATCCATGCATCCACCAGGCCCGTGGATCGAACCTAGACCTCCAACATGATACGCCTGTATTCTAACCGCTGTGCTATGAAGATTGATGACTGAAGCGACAAGGAAAATCCATTTTTGCTGTGTATCTATTAAAATAAGATAACTTTAGCTACTTGTTATTCAACTTGTAAAAAATTCGACATTAGAGAAAAAAATTGTTTTCTTCACTTCACGAAGGTGAGCACATCGAAACTTTAATATAATCCATAAAATCGATAAGTACCTACTTAGTACTTACCCACTGAAAAAATATGTGGAAGTATTCGTATGCTCCAAAAAATCTCATTATATTTAATATCAAATTCATATCGGATTACATTCGTATTATTAGTGTTATTTCTTCTTGTTTTTATATAACCGCCATTCTCTTTATATTGATCGCGAGGTTAAACTTCCATTAATATTATCTTTATTATCATTGTATTCCATCTCAAGGGCATCGTAATATTTCCCAATCGCTCCCGTTATTGATATCATATAAAAAAAGAATTGCACGATAAAGAAATCGAAGGAGAACCATATTATAACATATCCTTTTATTTCTGTGTCATTTTTTTAAGAGTCCCCAAACACTTGTCAGGAATTCAAAAGCAAATTCTGCGCACCTCTTAATTACAATTTTTAAATTTAAAAACTTTCAGTATTGAATTAAAAAATCGTTATTCGATGCCCATTTTTCTGACGCTTTAATTATTATAAACAATATCTGAAATAAATTTATCCAGTCTTTGTATTGTTGAAAAATTGTTGTTGATCCTTGAACTGTTGAAGCCCCTAAACATCGATTGAAGGAGACCTTTATCCCACAGTAAAGAGGAACAAGATGATTGAAAAAGAAATAAATATTAAAACCGTCGATGATATAATTTTCTTGGTTTGGCTAAACTGGAAGAGGCAATCAAACGGTGTTTGACAATAGATACAACCTTGATATTTCGCATGCAAAGCACTCTACTGAGATAATTATGCAGAGTAAATATTTACTAATTCACCCTCTAGATAAGACAAATAAAAATTTATTTATGTAATTCCAAAATTAAAACTATGTAGTCGTCCAATAAAACATAAATGAATATAACGTTAAAAAATATAGGTTTTTTGCTTCATAATACCATCATATTTCAGAGTAATTTATAGCTCCATATGTCACTTACTGGGTTGAGTACAATATCCTCTCATCTATGAAGGTAGAGTTACCTCCGTAATATGGAGATTGAAGGCAAAGGTGAGAGTAAGATGACTGTGTGGGTAGCAGTAGATATACTTATATTGGATACTCTATCAAACTGCTTCCCACTAAAGAGACTCTCGAGTACCCCTTCAGCTTATTTCTATTATAGGTACAGTGTGTACAGGACTGGCTTTTTTAAAAATACGTACCGATTATATAAAAACTTTTATTATAAAAGTAATTACCTGCAATGCCTTTTTACTAGCAAGCGCGATAAGTAATATCCACACACGAGATATATATGATAGCTATTTTAATTAAAAGTATGTAGGTATTAAATATTTTTTCTTACTCAATATTTTGGGAGTTGAAGAATATTATTTAAGATACCTTTGTCAAAAGTTCCTTGCGATTTACTGGGTGAGGATTGTTACTGTATCAGCCCACCAGTTTTCTGCTTTTCCTCTCGCCTTTCAGAGCTTTTATTGATAGCTGTTTCCGCTATTCAGACATATAGGACAATTTACACAATTTATATATGTAAAAATATGTTTGTCTTTTCCGTCTAGAGAAGTATTTTGTATAATAAAATAAAAGTATAGGTACTTATTTAGAATGTCTCATATTAAAAAAAAACGTCAATTATCCAATGAATTGAATGTGTATCACTATAAGCACACCAGTGCAGAGCTTTTGAAGCGTTTATTTTTTGACAGCCCCCATAATATGATGATGGGTTGGTTCTAGTAAAATTTTCTATATTACTCCGCAGTGCTGACTCTATATCTATGGGTGATACATCCCGTACGTTTCGATACAAGATCTCAAGCGATATTTGAACATTCAAAGAAGCCCCTTGTAGCTCGTATCTAGGTCACAGCCTCATTCACACAGCTAAACACTTCTGCTATTGGACTAGCATACATCTGCATTGAGTCTCATCATATGTATCTATATATGTTACATATATCTACCAGCTACCTGCTACCTAATGGATGAGAGGATGGACGATTAATCAGCTGTCCGAAGCTTTCTGCACCTGTATTTCTCATACAAATATAATATAATATATATGAGATTTTTCATTTGCATATGAGAGATGAGTCGCGTTTATATAAAACAACTTTTCTATAAATTTAAAAGGTAACGTTAACGCAAGAAAAAACTAGCACAGTATCGTTATGAAAAAACATAAGTACAGAAGAAAATTCCTCATTCTCTTTAAAGTTAATTCTCAAAGTATGTGGGGGAGGGGTTACTTAATACTGTGCTTGATCAATTTGTTGTTCGCAATCTGAGGGACTGATGTTTTCTTTGGTGATTTCTATTCTATTCTATACCCTCACGCCACCTCCCTTGCGGGGTAGGCAGAGAGAACGGATCGCCAGACTTTCCTGTCCTGACACACACTTTGGACTTCCGTCACATTCATGCAATTCCTCATACATATTTTCCGATTACTTTTACTCAAAACACGTCCGTCCTTGAGTATCTGGTCAACATGGTCCAGCCATGTGGTTCTTGGACGGCCGCGTTTCCTTACACCTCTTCTTTCACCCAGGTAAATTTTCTTCGTTATTCATTCATCGTTCATTCTCTCCACATGACCCAACCATCTCAACTTGTTCACTTTCATTTTAGTCACAAATTATTACTACCATTATAAGTACTATAAGACCATATCTTACTTTAAAGTGCGATTGAAAAAAATTTGAAGGGAAAAATGTTTGTGGATAATCCGACAACATTTCCGATCTAGTTCCTAGATTTCATTCATGAAACAGTGATTCTTTGAAGTTCATCGGATTCCCAGAATTCGACTGACGGCAGGAATTATATACGAAAAAAAAATAAAATTCAATAATGGCGCATTAATAAAAGGATTCTTGATACAACAAAAGTATTCAGTTACATTCGGAGGAAAATCCTATGATCCTTCACGCTCCATGAAATTCTCGGTATGGGAATAATGTATTCTGAGTATTTGCAAATAGTAAGATACTCGCATGTATTTAGAGAAAACAAAATTTCGTTTTGTATGTTTGTATCCATTTATTTTATTTGGTTGTCCCTGGTAGGAGATCCCGACACAAGCGGAGGTGGTGGGAGGTTGTGAGGCAAGACATGAGACACTGTGGAGCATCCCCGGAAGATGCACAGGATAGAGTCGAGTGGCGACGAAAGACAAGAGTGGCAGACCCCACCATCATGTGGGAATAATAATTGCCCAGGGAGAGACAGAGAGAGTATCCATTTATTATTTATTTATCACTAAAATGCTACCTAAAACGAATGCCGAGTGTTTTGCCCGAAGGCTCTGGGCGGAAGTTCATCATAGTATTATTGAAATGAAACACAGTATTTAGTATCTTTCGCAGACTTTGAATTAATTAAATAGGCGACTAGTTTATAACACTTCCGTGTCCTATGTCATGCCGATACAAAATTTGTATGCATTCAAACTTTGTTATAGTAGTACGTTGTATTGCCCTGGTTGGCATTGGTAAACTAGTCGCCTATTTAGTAAATTCAAAGTTTGTGGAAGATAACAAATAATACTGTGTTTCATTTTAATAAAAATACCTAAAAGTTTTAGGTGCTTACCTAATTTATTTAGGGTAAAATTATTTATCGATGACAATGCAATCAGCAGACTTATAGTTCTGTATGTTTTAGAATTTGGTGGGACTTTTCGTTTTACAGAAACTTTGAGAAAGTGACAAGTAGTTATATCTCAACAGATACACAGCAAAGGATGCACCTTCCATCAGACTTATGATTGATCGTCAGCTGGCTTAATGTGATCACTTTACACTTAAGTAACGTTCACCAATTCCAGTCCATCCATCTGCCGCGGCCGGGAATCGAAACCAGACCTCCAACCTGAAAGAGAGAACATTTTAAAATATACGAAGTCTCCATACTAAAGGAATCAGAGCAACTCCGACCATTTACAATATGTCCTTTAATAAAATTTATATTCATGAATACATTGTAAATAAATTCCAACCGAAAACAGACAGATAGACAAAACATAAAACACAGATTTGCATGTAATTTATTTTTTTCAGATTTTGATATATTTGGGTTCAATAAGAAAGATTTGAACAAAAAAATCAAGATATCAAAGACTTTAGATCGTAACAAGACGGTTTTATCCATCTCATCTATTTTTATCATCAGACCTATTCTTATATAACTTAATATAAGAATAGGTTTGACGAAATTTGCTTCTCATTACGAGTAAGGGCATAAAGAATATTATCAATTTAATACATCTGAAGCAAATTGTCATCCTCAACTAATACAATAATTTTATTAAAGAATGTTTATCGTTTGTTCCCAAATCTGTAGAGCATTATTTTATTTGGTATTCTTAAGCCTCGTAAAAACACCTCGTCACAAAATTTAACGCGATAGATGAGCGTATGTGCACAATAAGGATAAGAGGTAAATTCTTCAACTATTCTATAATCAATGTACATGCTCCTACAGAGGAGAGTACAGAGGAAGAGAAGGATGCATGGTATGATAACTTGGCAAGGGTCTATGATAGGTGCCCCCAGGGAGACATTAAAATTGTTATAGGGGACCTAAATGCTAAAGTGGGAAATGACAGCATGTACAAGCCAACTATAGGTATGCACAGTCTCCACAATGATAATAATGATAATGGCAATAGATTGATAGACTTTGCAGCGTCACATAGCATGGTCATTGGAAGTACACTATTTCCACACAAATCAATACACAAAGCTACTTGGAAGTCACCAGATGGAATAACTCGGAACCAGATAGATCACATATTATTGGATAGTAGACATATATCAAATCTTCTAGACTGTAGAACATACCGTGGGGCTAACATTGATTCAGATCATTATCTCGTAATCAGTAAGATTAGAGCGAGGATATCAATGGCTAAGATGCATAAATCAACAAAATCCAATAAATTCAATACAGAATTACTAAAGGATCGAAATAAGCGTAAACAGTATAAGGACAAACTAAATGATGAACTTGCAATAGTGAATAAAGACCAAGAACCAGATAATGTGTGGAAGGAATGCCAAAGTGTCGTTAAAAATGTTGCTACTGAAATACTTGGATATGTTGACCCAAAACGAAGAAACGAATGGTTCGACAACGAATGTGCAGAGGTAACACGAAAGAAGAATGAGGCGTATCTCAAGCAACAGCAGCGAAACACTAGAAGTAACAAGGAAGAATATAAACAGAGAAGAAGAGATGAAAAACGCATTCACAAAAGGAAAAAGAAGGAATGGGAACAGTTACAGATCAACGAACTGGAAAGCCTCAAGTCTCAAAAAGAGTGCAGAAAGTTCTATCAGAAAATAAATCAGCAGCGAAAAGAGTACAAACCAAGAGTAACTGCATGCAAAAACAAGGATGGAGAAATATTGAATGACTACTACTACTACTACTACGCCCTTTATGTCTCCATTCGGGAGCACAGGGAGGCTACCAGGCGTCTCCATTCAGAGCGATTTTGTGCGAGTGATATTACCTCTCTCCACGTCATTCCTAACGCTCTGATCTCGTTGTCATAGGAACGGTGCACTGTGAAAGAGGGTCTTCCGGGGCGTCGGGACCCCTGTGGGTGGAAAAACAGCGCTCTCTTTGGCCAGCTGTCGTTGGGCATTCGCAAAACATGGCCCAGCCACGACCAACGTCTTTCCTGTATTACTGACAGGATTGATCGTTGCTGGGAACGCCGTCGAACGTATTCGTTGGTTTTACGTTCTTGCCATGTGATACCCAGTATCCTCCTAAGACACTTATTCTCAAAGCTGAGTATCTTACGCTCTTGAGCCTTGGTTAAGTGCCATGACTCGCAGCCGTAGAGGAGGACAGGGATCACACAGGCGTTGAATAGGCGGCGTTTTGTCTGGATACTAAACCCGGATGCCTTCCAGATCTTGTCCATGTTGTTGAATGCCCCACTGGCAGCTCCGATGCGAATGGGCAGTTCTGTCCGGAGGTCACCTGCCGGGGTGATGGTGGCGCCCAGGTATTTGAATTTATGACTGAATTCATTGAATGACAGGGTGGATATACTAGAGCGCTGGGCCCAGCATTTCGAAGAACTTTTAAATAATAATAATGGTTCTGATGAAGGTGAACTGGATGATGAGTATGTTGGAGAAGATGATGATAATATACATCCCCCAAATATAGCAGAAATTGAATTGGCACTAAAGTACCTTAAAAATCACAAATCTCCAGGTCACGATGAAATCCCAAGTGAACTCCTGAAATATGGAGGAGCTGGACTGACTGAAATCCTTCATAATATTGTGGAGAAGGTTTGGAACCTCGAGGCTATGCCTGATGACTGGAGGATTGGGATAATATGCCCATTGCATAAGAAGGGGGATGCAATGGAATGCACTAACTACCGCGGTATCACCCTCTTGAACACATCATATAAAGTCTTTGCCAGTGTACTCTTCTCCAGACTACTGCCGTATGCAGAGAACCTGGTAGGCCAGTATCAAAGCGGATTTCGTCCAGGCAGATCCACTACAGACCAAATATTCACTCTCCGTCAAATATTGGAAAAAACCCTGGAGTATAACATCGACACGTATCACCTATTCATTGATTTTAAGGCTGCATATGACAGCATTAACCGTCCGCATCTCTATGAGGCGATGAAATACCTAGGTATTCCCAATAAACTGATCAGAATGGTAAGACTCACTATGACCCAATCGAAATGTAAAGTCCGGATACAAAACGACACCTCTGAGCCATTTTACACAATACACGGCCTACGCCAGGGAGATGCACTGGCTTGTCTACTCTTCAACATAGCCTTGGAGAAATGTGTGAGAGAGTCTGGAATACAAACGAATGGGACAATATTTTATAAATCAAGTGAAGTACTGGGATATGCAGATGATATAGATATAATTGGTAGATCACAACATGCAATGACGGAGACATTTGTGGAACTGGAGAGAGCTACGAACCAAATGGGACTCTGTATCAACTCCAATAAGACAAAATATATGCCAGTCACCAAAACTGTTCCGAACGACCAGACCCCAACCACAATCAACATAGCCAACCACACAATAGAATGCGTAAATAAATTCACTTACCTAGGATCAATAGTGACCAATCTGAACGACACATCCACTGAGATTAAACACCGAATCCTCATGGCAAACAAATGTTTCTTTGGCTTGAAAAAACATCTATCCTCCCGAGTGTTGTCGAGAAGAACAAAGGTCACTATATACAAGACACTTATGCGACCGGTACTGATGTATGGTTCCGAATGCTGGGTCCTGAGTAAAAAGGACGAGACTTCCCTTCTAGTATTTGAAAGAAAAATACTCAGAAAGATATTTGGACCCGTGCGAGACAACGGAGTTTGGAGAATAAGATACAACGAAGAAGTCTACAACCTGTATGATGAGCCCAACATTATAAAATGTATCAAAATAGGAAGGCTGAGGTGGGCTGGGCACGTGGAGAGAATGAATGAGGAAAGAGTGCCAAAGAAAATCCTCCATACAAGGCCACAAGGTCGGCGTAGTGTTGGAAGACCCAAACTCCGTTGGATGGATGGAGTACAGAAGGATGTGGATGCAGTTGGCATTAGGGACTGGAGGAGTGCATGCCAGGATAGAGGGAGATGGAGGCGAATGCTGGAGGAGGCCAAGGCTCATAACGGGCTGTAGAGCCACTGATGATGATGATGATTCTTAAGTATACCAGAGTCCTTACTGAAGGGAGATTATTATAGGTACAATATATTATTATACATATTCAATCCATTGTCAGAAAATTTTTACTACCCTCCAATTATATTGTGGTAGTGAGAGGGTTGTTTTTAAAATTTTCTCTCGAATCAAGGAAAAATTGTGGAACTTTTTCTTAATTTTTATTCATTAACTGAAGAGTACTCAGAGCTAATTAAAACTTAGAAATGCAGCTAAAAATACAAAAGTGATAACTTTTAAGAGCTCTATTAACTGCTAGGAACATATATAAATATTGATAATAAAATACGAGTGAATAAAATTACGACCTTTTTGGTGAAATGACAAAGAAAATGTCATGAAGTGATGAGCAAATCTCAAGTCTTGAAGAAACAGAAGGTGGGGTCGGGTTAGTACTAGCATTCCAAGACAAGTATTATATTTGTTCAAAGTAATCGTCTGTGAATAATGTCAGTTTGCTTTTTAATTGTGATGTCTGTTGTGATTTTAATCATGTCCAACCATCCTAATTATGCTCAGGTATGACCGAATGTCGATTTAAATCTCGTGAGGGTTAGGATCAAATCGTGCAAGACAGGTGAAAATGTCATTGTCGATTCAACTAATGAAATAGCATATATTCAAAAAATACTCGTAGTTCATTGCTTCATGTGGTCCATCTCTTATTGCGGATACTCGCTCCATAAATGGAAGGCAAGAGGGTCCACCTCTTTGTGATAATGTGCCCAGGTTGGAACTCGTATATGGTGGTGAGGTGACCGAACAAGGAGTCTGTAGGGGTTCCTGAGATCTCCACAAGGTGACGCTAAGAGCAATGGACCACTTGAAGAATATTGACGCGGAGCTGAAAAAAAGAACGGAAAGAAGAAGTTCTTTTCATAACAGTGTGGTATTCTAATAATCTTCGGTTATTTCGTGTATCGTTCTAAATTTACGCCCTGAATTTCTTCACATCATTACTTCAGTAAGACCAAAACCATCCTTGTATGGTTCTGTTATGGTTATGACTCATCACTATAATCTAAAGTACCTACGGGTGTGAGTTGAATAATCTAGATGTCTGAAAATAGCTCATCATGAGTCGTGGAGTGTCGCAGGGTTCATTAGCATATTTAATGGAATGGAAATACGGAGAAACACTCCCTTCTAACACATAGCAGTTAGGGATGATAAGTATCACACAATGCATTTTCATAAACATTTATTTTTACACTTAAATAACCGCGTGAACTTTATTTTATTGAAGATAACAAATAGTTATTTCGTCACAGGAAATTTACCAATCATGTTGTCTTTATCGTATTTATCTTAGGAAACTGAGTGTAAGACAAAAGATAAAAGACAAAAGAGAATATTTTTCTACAACATCATTTTAACAAGCACATCTTGCTTCCGCCAGGTTCATGTATCCGCCAGGTTCATCCGGAAATGAGTATCCGGTCGATATGATCTATCCAGGTTGCCCTGGGAAGGCCACGATTTCAACATCCCATCTTTCAGCCACATAAACTGTTTTTTTATGACCTAACATCACTCAAAGCATCTTAATTTTTTCGCTATCATTTTCTTCACATCACTAGTCTAACAAACGATCAATTCTCTAATTAGGCAGAACCATATTCCTCATACGATTTATCAAAATTTTTCAATTTCTCTTACTCAAATATTTCCGACGAGTGAATGTTGGGTAAAAAGTTCTTGGCCAACTTTACTACCAGTGTGCATTTTCAATTCAAAGAGACTTATGGTGAACAAAGATCAGGAGCAATTCTATAAGAAACTTCTAATACAGTAGTATCAAAATGTTAGTAGTTGTTGCTACAATTTTTCAATCAGAAACTTGAAGTAAGTCTTAAATCAATATTATACAACAGCAGAGGATTTTTGTGTTTGGTCTAATAACATGGACCTATTGATAGATTTTTCTTACAAGAAAGTATGTAAATTAAAGTATTAAGAGTGTGCATAACGACATTTCAAAAATTTCTAAAAACGGGAGACCTTCTATCTCGACAGCCGTAACTTAATATATGCTTTGGAAGAAAATAGGGTAGATGCATCGAACCTTTATCTAGGGAATAACCGTAAAAGATTTTTTATATCTTGTGTAGATTTCTCAAAAAAAAGTTTTAAAAACACCTCTGAACTTTTTTCCGAAAGACGGAAACTCGTTTCCCGGAAGTCGCGGAGTAAAATTTTTTTTTTGCACTGATAGTATACATTAAAATCTAGGGAATAACCGTAAAAATTTTTTGATAGACGCAAAATCAACCCCATAAAATTGAAAAAACGCTATTTTTACCATTTTATCATGCGATTGTTCACGCGATTTGAACCTTAATGCCGTGGGAAATGACTGTGACGTCATTCTTGCTGCCAAGCCCATAACATCGACATGCGTAGACAGTTTATTCGATGAGCCTTTGTTGTATGTTAAAGTATAATAATATATGGAGTGTTGTCGCCTCATTAACCATGAAGTTTCATTCTCTTTGATGATCTCCTTGTATTCATATTCATTTTAATACTGCGTCAGGCACAATGTTTTCTATTATTCTAATTAGTTGGAGCCTATCTACGTAATCCTTGAATAGAACTAATAACGCTATTGAAATAATTATGATATACTCGTATCAAGTAATTGATTAGTTATGTTTTCTAGTAAAATTGGATGGCTGACGTTGAAGAGAAACATATACTCTGAATTTATAGTAAGCCCCACATTTGAGCTTAAAGTCAGGGGTGGGGCTTGTCGGGGGACTCCCTTCTGGCTAAACCTGAGCCCACCTCTTAAAAATATTTTACCAAGAAGTGCGGGTAAAGAGGACGCTATATGCGACTGTGCTACCCGGGTATGCGGAGGGCCTTAAGCCCCTGGGAGTCCTTCAATTTGAGCCTAAAAGCTCAGTTTCTCCACGAAAAAACAGTTTTCCGGATAGCTTATTTTTTGCCGTATTCCCACCTTTTTATTTATTTATTTTCAATCACATACGGCTTTATAGGCCATTAGTACAAAATATACGAGTATTATAACAATAAAAATGTAAATCAAAACATAAACAAAAAACATTGCAACACATATATACGCATCCAAAACCTGTAATGAACTGGGTACATACCTATATTCAAATTGGGAAATTTTAAATATTATGTCACCTGAAATAGAAAATGAACCTACGTATCTAACAATAAAACTAACATTAAATGTACAGTTGTTGTCGATGACATACATATTTTTTTAGTTAACATTTTTTTCTCAGATTTATTTTTATCGTTGCTTAATATTCGCGTAAAACGTTGAGAGCATACAACTTTAATAAAGAATAATAAACTTCGCACTTTGTGAAAAAGCTTGACAAAGCTGTGACGTCTAGGAATTTATTAAATATAAAGCGCGAGTAGGTGGAAGTATTAAATGTTAAGTACGTAACCATCAACATGGCAATATTAACTCTGAAAGGATCATGAAATATCCTGAAAAATAATGACACATATATAGTAATATTGCTCATTCTTGGAAAAACTTGAAGAACTAGGTATTATCAAGTCTTTTACAGTTCATCTCAGGAACACGTCGAATACATAAAACTTTGATATTCGGAAAATATTGACAACCTACAATAATCTTATCAATCTATAGTATTTGTCAGTTGATATTGATCTAATGAGTTTCTTAAGCACAAAACAACGCTGTATAATTTGTCCATAGTGTCCATGTATTATTATGACTTTCGATTTTTAGAATAGATCACTCGCTGTTTTTGAAGGAAGTTTGCTATTCAATCAACAAAGATAATAATGTTAGATTTTGTGTAGCAAATAAATACCATTGAATAAATTTGCTTCAATCACACAATAGAAACAAAATATCCGAAATATCTATTTATTTTCGCTTATTAGAAAGGCACAATTATCTTCAGAAGTTGAATGACCAGATTGTCTAAGGAGTGGTGAAAGGGCTATGAGAATTGTGGTGGATGTGAAATGAACTGACCAAATACAGAATCAAATCGGAATAATACTCCATGAAGCGATCGATGGACTCCAATGATTTTTAAATACTTAGTTAAAACTTATATCAGAAAGAATGAACGAATGAGAAAAAAAACTGCTTCTGTTCAGGAATTTTTCTTTGTTCCAAGGAATACCTGTGTGTTAAAAGGATTTCCGTTTGTTTATTGCTTTAGTTAAGAAATAATAAAAACTGTTTCTGCTTTGTGTTATTAAAAATTTAATATCGTGTTGTGTGTATTTTTATTCCCCTGTTTTATCCTTGACTTATCCGTTGCAGCTTTTATTGTATGTATTATATTATCAACTACGTACGTACATGAAATACATTAGGTATATTAAAAAACACAACTATTTTTATTCCCGCTTCTGCAGCATGACCGGAGTTGCTATGCACTTTTAATTATGTTGAAAAGCCATATACTTTTATTAGGAAGGTTTTTAGTAATATAATTATTTATTTATTTACTTTTGGTGAACAAAATAGAGAGTTACGTTAACATTAGAAATAAAATTATAACACTTGTTCACTAGGGCGAGCTAATCGCAATACTACGATGTCTGCCAGCTAACCCCAACTATGTAGATAGTAAGGAGCAAGCTCTATATTGTACCGTGTAAACCGATACTTTCTTGCACACTTTATACTAAGCGTGTATCGATAAGTGCAAATTACGTCGACAGTGTAGGGATCGGAACCCGGCACCTGTTTCCACCACTTACCAATCATATATTTTTTTCACGATTACTTAATCTAAAAATTCTTTAGTGATTTTGATATTTTTCTTCACCTTGATATTCTTGCTTTCATTAGTAAAATGTGTATTTTTTTCTTATTACAGTTTTTACAAGGTTATGCAATGCACTTCAGTCAAGATATCACCTGCATACTTACTTGCTTGCAATACGTCTATTTCATAATCTTATTTTCCATGATTGCAATGTACTTAGACGGCTTTGTTATAAATGTTCCTACTTCATGAAATGTTAAAATGGTAATAAGCATGTTATGTTGGAAATGTTACTAGAGTAAAAAAATATCTATGAATATCCGTGTTTAAAGGTCACATATTCTCAAAGTATTATAACTGTTACAAACAAATTATAACACAAATATAACTTTTTCAAGAAAACGTTTACCGTGAACTTACTCAAGTGTCCGATTGAATGGGTGAGATTGGATGTCGCGAAAAGCTTGCGTCGTTAAGCTCAGAATACATATCAGAAGTATTTTTTTAATGTATCTGGGGTTATCGAAATAAACCCAAATACACCTTTCTACACTTCACAGTAAGCTTGAAAAACTTGTGTCGTAAAGTGGAGATATTTATCAATTTATTTATTGAATATACAAAATTAAAAATATTCTTTTCTCATAATGTACAAATTACATACTTATATTAAAATGACCCGTGAAACAAAAAAATACAGAAAGTAGCTTATTGTCACATTTTCATTAATGCATGTATGCATACTGAATAGGTACCTAAATTTTTACGTAAGTATGTCAATGATTATGGTCATGTTGGATGATTTGAAGAGGCGCCGTTTGATGGATCGTCCATCTCATAGGCTCCAGAAACTGGCTTCTGAATATGGTGATTATCTGGTCTATCTATCTATACCCTCACGCCACATCCCTTGCAGGGTAGGCAGAGAGGACAGAGCGCCAGACAGCCCTATCCTTACACACACTCCTAGCTTCCGTCACATTCATGCAATTAGTCATACACGCTCTCCGATTCCTTTTACTCAAAACGCGTCCATCCTTGAGGATCTGGTCGACATGATCGGACCAGGTCAGTCTCGGACGGCCGCGCTTTCTCACCCCTCTTCGCTCATTAAGATATATCTTTTTTGTCATCCTATCATCATTCATTCTCTCAACATGCCCAAACCATCTTAGTTTGTTTACTTTCATTCTTGTCACTACACCAGTCTTGCAGTCACTCATTTCCCTAATAACCTCATTCCTTATCTTATCTCTCAGTGTTTTCCCGCACATTCTTCTTAATGACCTCATTTCTACTGCATTCAACCCTGATTCATCCTTCTTCATCCACGTCCACGTCTCACTAGCATACATCAGGGTCGGCACCAAGACAGCATTGTGCACTAGCACTTTTGCTTTCATAGACACATTGCTACTACTAACAATCGGACCGAGCGCACCATTCGTCCTAGTACCGGCCAGCTTCCTTCTTTCAATGTCTCCATCACAGCGTCCATCTCTAGTAAACAAACTTCCCAGATATACATACTCATCCACTTGCTCCAGACAGTCATTACCAACCTTTATCACACAATTTGTCCTTATTTCCTCTCTTTCGAACACTAATACTTTCGTTTTATTTACATTCATTTTCATACCATTCATATCGCAGCTTTCGTACACACAGGATACTATCCGTTGTAACTCACATTCATCATCAGCCATCAACACTAAATCATCTGCAAACATTAACGCACATACTTTCACTCCATTTAGGTCCACACCAACATTCAGCTCATTCAGAGGACGCATGCAGTAGTCGAAGAACAGGTTGAACAACCAAGGCGACATGACGCAACCCTGTTTAACCCCTTTTGTGAGAGTGAACCACTGCGACAACGCAGCATTCACCCTGACACAAGCAGAGCTCTCCGTATATAGAGACGCGATTGCGCCAATCAGTCGGTCGCTCACCCCATATTCCGACAGTACACGCCACAGTCTTTCTCGGTCCACACGATCGTATGCCTTCTCCAGATCCACGAACGCGCAGAAGAGCCTCTGGTGTTTAGCCAGAAGCTTCTCCACGACCATCCGTAGGGAGAAGATCTGATCGGTGCACCCCCTGCCACTCATGAAAGCACCCTGCACATCCCATACTTTACTTTCAGTCACTTTTCTTACTCTTTCAATCAATACCTTTCCATACAGTTTGCCCACAGAGCTCAGCAAACTGATAGCCCGATAACTGCCGCATTCCAACCTTGAGCCTTTCCCCTTGTACAAAGGGCAGATGACTGCCCTCCTCCAATCCTCAGGAGTGCAGCCACTCTCCCAGCACAAGTTGAAGAGCCTCAGGCACCACTCGAGAATCTTCGGGCCACCTTGCTTGATGAACTCTATGGCCACACAGTCATGTCCCGCAGCTTTACCATTCTTTGCTTTTTTCAATGCAAGCACAACTTCATTCATACGTATTTCCTCGTCCTCAGCAATATTTACATTCATACTATCTGCTACATTCGTCTGGTTTGTACTAGTACCACTTTCATACAATTCTTCGAAGTATTCTTTCCATCTTTCAACAACTTCTTCTCCATTCATCACTAAATCACCATTCTTATCTTTGATGCAATTCATACTGTTTTTCTCACTTCCAGATCTCTTTCTTTTTACTTCCTTCCAGAATATTTTCAAATTCTCCTCGGCGTTCCTCGATAATTTCATACATTCCTCTTCTTCAAGTTTTCTCTTTTTCTGGCAAACCATTTCTTTCACTTCTTTCCTACACGCTTTATATATATTCTTCTTTCTTTCTTTCTCACCTCCATCATCTGGTTTCGCACCAAGCACATCATTCCACGCTTTCTTTTTCCTCACTACAGCATCCTTCACCTCATCATCCCACCACGCATCACCTTTTTTCCTTCCTACCAACGCTTCTCCACATACTTCTCTTGCACTCTTTACTAGCACCTCCTTCATAACATTCCATAGTTCACTCGTCGAGCGTTCCTCATCATCATGTACTTCTAGCCTTTCGTTAGTCAGTCTTTCATATTCATCCCTAACATTCGTCTCTTTCAGTTTTTCGACCCTGATTCTCCGGACAGGCTCCAACTTCCGAGCCCTCGAGCGCCAACCGGAGAAAAGATCAATCCTTGTTATCACAAGGAAGTGATCCGTCCACAGTCCGGCGCCCCGAAATGCCCGGGTGTCCTTTGTCGTCTTCCGGAGCTCAGAGTCCACACATACAAAGTCAATCATCGACCTTTCAATACGATCAACTCTCTCTCTTTGCCAAGTGTACTGGTGGATCTCCTTGTGTGCGAAGAATGTGTTCGCCACAAAGAGATCCAACTCCAAACATACTTCTAACACTCTTTTCCCGTTATCATTCACCCTATCATCGCCATGCAATCCCAACACTCTCTCAAAATTCTTCCTTCTGACACCGACCCAACCATTCAGATCACCTGCCAATATTACTTTTTCATTCGCTCTTCTTTTATCCGCTGTCTCCCGCACTAAGTTCCAAAACTCATCCTTCTCATCATCCAAGGCATCATTCCCTGGACCGTAACCTATAATAAGGAACAGCCTGGTCATGCCTACCTTGAAACGAATCCAGATGAGTCTCGGTCCTACCAGTCCATACCCATTACGCTTCACCATACATTCAGTCATTCTTTTTGATAATATAGCACCCACTCCCTGACGTCCATGTTCATTTTCAGGCACTCCAGACCACATCTCTGCCATTCCATTCACCACATCACAATCTCTATCCTTTCTTTTCGTCTCACATAAACACAATATATCTAAGTTCCTCTCAAGCAAAACATCACGCAATTCATTCATCTTACCTTCCATATCTCCTCTTATATTCCACACACCAATCCGGCATTCTGCCCTCCTCTTTGCGCCCTCCCTGGTCCTTGACGCGGCGTGATGGGTGGCGAGCCTCATCGACTCCATGCGTCAAGACCACCACCTAATTTCTTACATCTTAGGACCTATAGGTCCCGTGTCTTGGTTTCCCTCCACCATGTTAGTAGAAATATATATATATACAAAATAATATAATAAGAATAGAAATATAAATAGAATAAATAGAACTACCACCACCAGAAGTATCCCACTACCAGCCGTTGAAAGTCCTCAAGGTCAGCGTTTTCGTCGGAAGTGGCCCTGCGAGTCGGCACTGAGTGGGTTTTGAGTAAAAGCACTCGAAGACACACAAACACGATTTTGACTGGAAAATCACTGAAGGAACGACACAGAAGGTGGAATACACGAAATAGTATTAACGACAATATCGAGAAGAAACACGTGCGGTCACGACGGATGGTAGAGGGCTACTGATTTTGCGTTCAGTGGACGCCTGGGGACCACGCGTATGGAATAGTATGATAAAATATCAATAAAGAGTATCAATCGAGTCAACAGAACACAGACCATAGCGCATATTTTTTTCTCTGCCGGTTACTCTTATAATTGTATTCCAGAGTGATAAAAGTTGACCGTTAACTGGTGATAAACATTGAACTTGTCATTATTAAACTGTGCGAGTGTTTTCGAGTTGTTTGTGCATTGTTTCACATAAATATTAAACTTTTTAATCAACCATCTTCTACAATTTCTTCAGTCAATAAGTGCCATAATACCTTGCAATTATAATCTTTAACGTGATTGGTCGACGCGAGCAATCCCATTTTGCCAGGGGTTTTCAAGATGGTTATCCAGTGCGACAAATGCAATAGCGATCTCAGTCCAACCAAGAGCCTAAAATGTACAAGGTGTATGGCCTCTTATCACTTCAACTGCGCGGGCAGGACGATAGAAAATTTTAAAAAGATGTCCTCCATATCGCGGGCCTCTTGGAAGTTCCCCGAGTGTAAAAGCAAGGACCCAAGAAGTGGTTCTCCGGTGGCGACTGCCCCGGTAACTACTACCCCGGTAGCTGCTGCCCCGCCTATCGCTGCAGAACCTTCTTTACAACCTGCAGAACAGCGTGCGTCACAGTTCGACGCCATTTTTCAAAAGCTCAGCAGGATTGAGAGCGAGGTGTCGCCGCTCGGGTCCCTGCTGGGTGAAGTGTGCGAAATAAAAAAAACTTTGGAATATGTCAGCGGCCTCTTCTCCAGTCTGGAGAAGAGAGTTGAGAGTCTGGAGGAGGATGTCACCAGACTGAATTCACTGGAAAAAACGGTGGAGATGCTTCAGGAGCGCGACGATGAGAGGGAGCAGAATGCCAGGGTGAACAATGTGGAGATAAGGAACCTGCCGGTGCGGAATGGCGAGAACTTGTTTGCCGTTATTAAATCCCTCAGCGAGAAGATTGGCTTCGGGCTTGTGCCGGGTGAGATTGATTACATCACTCGGGTGGCTACGAGATCTACCCAGGCTAAGCCTATTGTTATGCGCTTCACCAGAAGGTGCAGGCGGGAGGAGTTTGTGTCATTGGCAAGGAAGGTGAAGATCACCTCGGGCGATTTGGGCTGCTCTGGTCCAGAAACTGCGATCTATGTGAATAACCACCTGACAGTAAAGAATAAACAGCTTCTCTCAAAGGCGAAGGCAAGGGCTCTGGAGGTTGGCTTCAAGTTCACGTGGGTCAAGGACTTCCGAATATTGGTCCGCAGGAATGAGAGTAGCAAGCCTTTTTTGGTGAAGCGGGAGGAGGATATTTTGAAAATGAACAAGATCGTTCTGCCGGACTAATTTGCTGCCCTTCCGTGAGATTGTTGCGTGACCCCTGCCTTTCTACAAAATATTCTTTAAAATGTTTAACTGTAATTAGTTCTCTATGTTGGACTTCTTATATCTTCCCACACCTCCTCCTTATACTTATCCTTACCTTTAACTTCCTTATACCTTATAAAATCCATACAA
Source organism: Ceraclea dissimilis (assembly GCA_963576895.1). Taxonomy (NCBI): domain Eukaryota; kingdom Metazoa; phylum Arthropoda; class Insecta; order Trichoptera; family Leptoceridae; genus Ceraclea; species Ceraclea dissimilis. The sequence continues at coordinate 6,937,165 of OY756369.1, forward strand.
CCATCTATCCTCTCATTTATATGCTCCATTCTACTAAGAATTTGGATCTGGTGATGATTGATAGGAGCATCAGTGATTTGCTACCCATATCTTGTTCTTATTGTACTATTCGCCGCTTGTTTGATTTGTCATGTTTGTGTTTTGCTACTTTTTCCTTCCTATATGAATTGCATTCAAGAATAAGTGTCACCAGATTAATATCCTCAATTTGCTATAAGAGATTATTCAGCATATTGTCTTCAATGTACTGTGGACACTCTTCTCAGCTCAAAAATAAATACTTACACTTTCCATTGTATTATAATACTCTTTGCTACAGTAACAGATTGATATATTATTGTTTTGCCTGCAATACTCTTTACTCTATAAATAGGTTGATATTGATGTGTTACCAAATAAAATCACCATATTTTACTATAAGTTTTATTATAACTATAATAATGTGTATTGATGCTTGCCTACCACTATATCACAATTGTATTTATTGTATAATGTTGTTCTCAATATTTGTGGAATCGGGTTCCATTTTTTCACTCTTTTCGGAAACATTCTATTGTCTTCACATTGCATACACACACATTAATATTATGATATATCATCTTATTGGAATGACTGACACTGTCCATATTGTTGTATTGTGTGACGCACCTGAAATTTATACAAATCTCTACATAGATTCCAGGTTTTCTTTGTATCTTAATGATACTTAATGATCTATTCACCACAGCACTAGAGATTACAAAACTGAAAAATGATCGAAGATTGATTTATCTATCACTTGATAACGTATTGTCATTCTTGTTTTTACATTGTAAATTGCTACGTTGTCTAAATGAAATTTATAATAATTTATTATCTACCTTTCAAGCTTATAATATGTATATTATCTTACTTATGAAGTGTCGTGCATACCTGTATGTTGTTTCGAAGTGTTGCTGTCTCTCTCCACCTTATATGCTATTCGTTTTGAGCGTACGCTTCTGTGTGTATTTCATATCGACACATTATTGCTGTCTCCTTCACTCTAATATTCCCAACGCTCTGTACTGCTTTAAATATAATTTTTTCTTGTCTCTCTCGGACGCTCGACTAGTACAAATACTAAGTTATACGGAATGTCGTACTAACCATTTCGTGATTGCACTTTTTGCGAATTCTTTTTCAATTTTTTCCGTTTCCATAGTGGAGTGTATTCCGGTGTTCTGCCGCGGTATGATGATACCTCTTTACCCACATGTCCGTGTGTTACTTATTCTGCCATTGCTGTTGTTTCATGCTGGTTTTCATATTATTATTGTTGGATTTTTACTGGTCCGCTTTGTTTTCATAAATCGTGGTCTTCTTATGGTATATTTGGTATTAACTCTGCATTCACAATAGAGGAACGTTCATTAAAAATTTATTATCAAAATGCCCGTGGGCTAAGAACTAAGACGGACACTTTCTTTAGAAATGTAATATGTAATGACTACGACATATTAGCAATCACTGAAACTTGGTTGGTTGATTCCATTCTGGATGGTGAGATCCTTGACTGTAGATATAACGTATACCGGCGTGACAGGAACATGAGGGGAGTCTCCATGGGAGGGGGTGTTCTTTTGGCTATCAAAAAAGAATTCGACGCGATTAGCAATCTCGCCTGGCACTCTGGTGCCGAGGATCTATGGGTCACTTTACGTCTTCCTCCGGGATCCGTCCATACAAGCATACACATATGCTGTGTATATCTGTCGACGACTTTTGACTTCAATTCCAACATTACAAGATTTTCAAATGAGTTGAGTTCTAAGATTTTTGGAAATCCCGGTGATGGTTTTCTGATTCTGGGCGATTTTAACCTGCCAGATGTCACCTGGAGTTCGGAGGGCATTGGATGCTCTGGTCTCTCCCCGTCTAATTATACATCTTCAATTAGTTCACTTTTTATTAATAACGTCGAGTTCTGTAATCTTGTCCAGTATAATCACGTCCCTAATTCCTCGAACAATATTCTGGATCTTGTCTTGTCAAATATTGATGTTGTGGTCGATCCAGTGGTGGACCCACTCGCTCTGCCTGTGGACAAGTTTCATATGCCTATTACTGTGAATTTAAACCTGTCACTTCCTCGGGGCCTTAACGAGAATACAAATGTGCGTCTACTCTTTCATAAGGCCGACTATGCAAATATTAACGATAGATTGGCGCACACTGACTGGTCATGTCTCGACACCGCGCTGTCGGTTGATGGAGCCGTTTCGTGTTTATACAACATTTTAAATGACATAATTAGCGACGCGGTCCCAAGGCGAGCTGTGACCAAGATGCATTATCCACCCTGGTATTCGCCAGCTCTCATTAGGGTCATCAAAGAAAAGCACAAATATCACAGACGTTATGTTATCTACAAACGACCGAGCGACCGGGAATCCTTTATTATCCTCAGAAAGAGACAGAAGCATCTGGCGAAGGGGTGTCACGACGACTATGTTCGTAATTCCGAAATCAACATCTCCAAAGATCCAAAAAACTTCTGGTCCTATGTGAAATCTAAAAAGGCGTCGAGCACTATTCCTAGTGTTGTACATTTGGATACTAAGAGAGCGGAGTCGGGCCAGGAAATTTGCGACCTGTTTGCTGATTTCTTCCATTCGGTTTATGAGTCTGGCGATGGAAACTCTGAACGCGATACCCCACCTGCTAAATCGCTCGAAGGAATTGGTTCAATATCCTTTACCGACGAACTGACTCTCAAATGCTTACGCTCACTCGATTCCAAAAAGGGGGCGGGTCCGGACGGAATACCCTCGGTCTTTGTCTGTAATTGTGCTGTTAATCTGGCTATTCCACTAACAAAAATATTTCATAGATCCCTCAAGGCTGGCATATTTCCTGCTGAATGGAAAAAAGCCTACATCACCCCTATATTCAAGTCGGGTTCTAGGGGTGAGGTAAATAACTACAGGCCCATATCGAAGCTCCCAGTGTTTTCTAAGGTCTTTGAAACCCTTGTACTTGATCAATTGTTCCCCGTTCTAAAAAAATCCATTACTGAGGTTCAACATGGGTTTTTCCCGGGAAGATCCACAGTCACTAATCTCGGCGTATTTACCAACATACTGTCAAATTATATGGACAATCAAATACAGGTTGACGTTATCTACACTGACTACAGTAAAGCCTTTGATAAGATTGACCATAGCATCCTGCGCGATAAATTAGAGGACTGTGGAATACATGGGAACCTATTTCGTTGGCTTTCGTCCTACATAGAAAATAGATCTTTGGCAGTTGCGCTCTCGGGCTATACATCTGTCTGGAAGTCTGTGACCTCTGGTGTTCCTCAGGGATCTATCTTGGGGCCCCTGCTGTTTTCACTTTACATAAATGACATTCATGCATGCTTCAAAAACTCCCAAATATTATTATTCGCTGACGACATGAAAATCTTTAGACCCATCATTGGCCAGGAGTGTTGCCGGGGGTTGCAGAGCGATTTGAATGCACTCGCTACCTATTGTACGCAGAATAAACTATTTATGAATACGTCCAAATGTCATACCGTCACATTCACTCGCAACCGAAATAAAATCATTTACAATTACAAATTTGATGACACATTAATTACAAGGAAAGATCATATACGCGACCTGGGAGTATTACTGGACAGTAAACTGACATACGAAAAACACGTAGATAATATTGTATCCAAGGCAACTAAGTGCCTCGGCTTCATTCTGAGAACATGTAAATTCTTTAACAATTTCAATACTTTTGTTCTCCTCTACAACTCTTTCGTCCGTCCTCACCTTGAGTATTGTTCTCAGGTGTGGAATCCGCGGTATATCGTGTATGTTAACAGGATTGAGAGGGTACAGGAGAAGTTTATGAACTTTATTAACTTTAGGTCATATTATACATTCAAATCTTACGATGAGATCGAACGACATTTTCACCTGCCAAAGCTTATGAATCGTAGATTAATTGCTGATCAGATGTTCCTGTATAGAATAGTAAATTCCTTAGTCGATTCATCCTACTTACTACGTCAATTAAATTTCCATGTTCCCAGTAGAATTGGCAGACACTACACCCTGTTCTATGTCCATGATTCTAACACCAACTCCAATCAAAATGAATTTGTTAACAGGTCTTGTACATATTACAATCGTAAACTCTCGGGAAATATTAATCACGCAGATTTATTTAATACGTCTCCTTCAACATACAGGAGTTCATTGAGAAGATATTGCACCTAGTGTGTGTGTGCGTATTTATGTATGTGTATATAAATATATATAAATATATTTTTGCATTGTATTCCATTTCATAACGATAATTTGATCTAGTATAATATTTCCTCCCCAATCCAATCCCTCTCCTCCTCCTCATTCCATTCCCATCCTATCCTTTCATATATTCATATATTGTATAATCAAAATATCTATTAGTTAAGTTGTTTTTGCTATGTATGTGTGGGTCTAAGTTTGTGTTACTGTGTTTGTGTGTTGTTATTTGTGTACAAATGTAATTGGTCAGGTTTGTTAATACATATTCCTGTTTAATTGTACTGTTGTGACTGTATTTGTACCATAGATAAATAAATAAATAAATAAATAAATAAATGGCGTCTGAAAAACAGAGGACAAGATGGCGTACGAAGGCAAAAACCAGTAATACTAGGGGAAAAAGCTTATTAATTCCGGCACTGAGTGGGTTTTGAGTAAAAGCACTCGAAGACACACAAACACGATTTTGACTGGAAAATCACTGAAGGAACGACACAGAAGGTGGAATACACGAAATAGTATTAACGACAATATCGAGAAGAAACACGTGCGGTCACGACGGATGGTAGAGGGCTACTGATTTTGCGTTCAGTGGACGCCTGGGGACCACGCGTATGGAATAGTATGATAAAATGGCGTCTGAAAAACAGAGGACAAGATGGCGTACGAAGGCAAAAACCAGTAATACTAGGGGAAAAAGCTTATTAATTCCGGCACTGAGTGGGTTTTGAGTAAAAGCACTCGAAGACACACAAACACGATTTTGACTGGAAAATCACTGAAGGAACGACACAGAAGGTGGAATACACGAAATAGTATTAACGACAATATCGAGAAGAAACACGTGCGGTCACGACGGATGGTAGATTATCTGGTCCTTGAGTAAATACACGGGAAGTCTGAAAGCATTTTTAACCTACCAGAAAGAACGCATTTTGAGGATTTGTGTCAAAATCAATATAAAAACCATATACATATCTATCTACCTACAATAGTCGTTAGTACTTATTTTTCAAGAAATATGTTTTCATTGAACACGATTTACGAGTAGAAAACAATGCAACACAATATTTCAATGTTCGTTGTACATTGATATAAATATAACTTCATAAATAATGTTATAACATTATGCAGGCTTTTACTATTATAGTTAGCTGGTTGTGTGCTGCGGCATTGCAAGCCATTCTATGGAATACATAATATAGTAATCCCGACATGTTATATTTAAAATCTACAATCAACTCCACGTTTATTACCGATTATAGATTTTCATATAACAAATACTTTCACTTATTATGAATAATTTTGGTGTTGAGAGCTTACCAAAATATTTTGTCTGCCGAAGAACTACTCAAACGTCATACAAAAATACATACAAGAAGAAGAGATATTAGATACAAACAATATTGGCTTCTATTAAAGGTATTTTAACAATTTACCCATTTAGGATACGAAAGCAAGAGAAATTTCTGCCCTTCAGAGAATTCCATAAAAAGCATTGATCTGATGAAATTACATGTAGTACTAAAGGCCAAAAATGCTAGCTGCCAATTTTATATACTGTTTAGGGATTTTGGCATTTCCTCATTTCTAGAATTATTAACGATTATATGGAATATGTTTTTTATTTAAAAAAATACATTTTTCTTTAAAATGCTTTGCTATACAAGAGGAAAGCTTTCATGGAAAATAATGTACAAAGAACTCAACGGTTACGATACAATGAGTCTTCAAGTGATATTTATGTTAGGCGGAGACCTTTTTCTACACAAAAAAAAAGTTTTCTTAAAAGGGTTTTAAAAAACAGACAGATATTTCCGTAACAATATTGAGAAAGGAGTAAGGTGAGTTACTGAAACTGAGCTAGTAGGAATAGCTCTATTAGGTTCAGAGATTTATATAAAACGCTAGTATGGGAAATATAAATTGCCCGTAAAGAGGGTTGAATACCAACCGTTTATAGCGAAAATATTCAGCTTGCAAAAGCTTATCAAGGAAAGGCTGTATTTTAATATTGTCCCGTCAATCTACGACGTAGTTGTGAACACATTACATGTGACGTTTGACGGAAAGGCCTTGCATAGGAAATTATACTCGTATAAAAATAATATAAAAACAACTTCGTTCTGCATGACACGATTTTCTCTATGATTAGCATCGTAATATTTTACTAGTCACTTGTTCAACTAGTTATGTTATCGTTATACAGTAATTCTTTATAATGCCTTTCTTACGTTTTATAAATAAAAATAGGTAAAAAGTTGCTTAGGTTTAGAGGATTCCTTAGGTTAAGAAGCAATAGTATCAAAATTAAGATTCTAGAATATATTATTCGCTTCAGTAGAGTCGACTAGAATCCTTTTAAAAAATCTCTTGAACATGCCATTGCTATATAAAGTTTTTGTATTATTATATTTTCTCAAATACATATTGGCGAATATTTGAATGAACGACCATTGGATTTTCCCAGGATTTCTCTCGGAATATTTACTTTATCGTACAAGACCTTATAGATTATCTGGAGGTGGAAGAATAAATATTATTTCTAATATAAACTGGTAATATTGATTATTAATATTAATTTATACATAAAAATGCAAAAATCGGTCATTATTAATACTTGCAATATTGTAAGACGATTCCTAAATACTGATATTTCAGGCACAATGCTTGTATTTTAGGCCCCGCGCATCTGAGCCTAATCCTGTGATATCCGTGATATCTGGATTGGTGAATTTTTCCCAGTATTAGGCTGATGAGTTTATATGTGAATCATGAATGATAATATGTAGACTCTTCTGGCTGATAATACTGAGAAGTGTGTTGGCAAAGTCATGCCTCCGCGTATGTATTCATATAGTAATTCTTTATAATGCCTACTATAACATAGTTATGTATTCATATTCAATATTAAGTTATTTTAATGGTATTTCTAACATTTGTGTTATACATTTTACTCAACTGAAATTGATTTCCATAACCCTTTCTCATGCTATATTATTTATTTCATTTTCATGAACATTCTTTAAGTTATGAAAATATTTCGTATTTTTATCATCGAGAATGGAATAAGACTCGTTTTAGACAGGAATTTTTTTCTAATATCGGGATTCAGGCAATACTAAACAAAAAATATGAAACTGGGCTGGAAATGCTGAGAAGAAGAACATAATATTTTAATGTCATTTATCTGCATAATAATATTTTAATAAATATTGAAATTTTCGACAGACGGTACATGGTGGTGGAAGTCCATTTTTAAAGGCAGGAACGAAAAACCAGTGTACAACTGTACACTGTATATTTTGAAATCCACACACTACTATAGTGTTCGAGGATTCTCACAGGACTTTATTGTCAAACACCTAATGATGACGATGAGAATCCTCGAAATTAGTCTATGTAATATAAGTCATTACGTGGATTTTAAACTAGTCTATCAGTAAAGGCTCACTGTATAATTCATCAATCTGTTTGGGGGTAATATATTATAAATAGTTTCATGCACTTCAGTTTAAGTTTCATGATAATTTTGACCGAAGTGTAACTTTACCTCTTGGGTGTTGAAGTGCTCATGATGTTGCATAAATTAAGGCGCTCGCAATCTGAAAAGTTGCCTGAATTTATTACTCCGAAAGCTTTGCGCTCTACCATTAGAAGTTTTCCCACTTGGAATAACATTCATCTCTTTCAGATTGCGATCAATTGCAAAAATAACTTAAGCATTCTTGAATATTTATGGATTGAAGAAGAGGGAACTTTTATTCTATTAATACATTTAGAAGAATACCTGATGTTAGTCGGGAGATCGGGATATCGTTAAAATTACAAAACTCTCGACTTAAAGTGTTTACGTAAGTTTTTTCAATTACTTTAAGTACTTCCGTTCGATATCATACAACTTAGCAACCTTCTGTTCTGGTGCCTGGGTTCCTCACCTGAGGGTAAAACAGATGTTCGGCGGGGGTAATAAAGCATAAATAACAGATTAACTAATTACACTAACATTAAAAAACTTGCGAATCCGAAACAATATCAACCTTCAAACGTAATATTTCAAGTGCAATTTATAGTGATACTTCTTTTCTTCCATTACAGGTCCGCACTAATTAATAAGATCTATTTGTATTAACATTGTACCTACTGTGTTCATAGGTAGCATTTTCATAGGCGGTGCAGGGGTAGCATCAGATTCATTGACACAAGGATACAAGACTGAAAAAGTTATTACTATTGGTTAGTAAGATTACCTATTGGTTCCATCTATTATTTTGTTGCTCGCTCTCCCCTGGAAATGTCCAATACAATATTATTAGTTGTGTGATTTGAAATTTGTATTACGATCAAATAGGATTAATTCCTTGTGCTACTTTATTTTGTGTTCTCATGAATACGTATACATGAAATTTCTGTAGAGGATTTTTGATAAGATATTGTAAAAAAAGCTATATTAATATACTGGCCCACGTGTGAACTTTAAGTAAGTACTTCAATTGACGTCATATTCTGTATAAAGCCATTGTATAGCTCATCCGCCCTTGAGGCGATACTTGTAAATTATACCTACATAATACATTTCCTAAAAATTGCGTTCCAATTATCGTAAAATAAATTATAAAAAAAAAAACAAACTTGTAAAAATACAACAAAGCAAGCAAAAGCATCATAGTTTTTTTCTTTATCCTTACGAGTCCTACTCTTATTTCTACCACTAAAACATCATCTAATATCCGAATAAAGGGGTAATCAGAAAATATGTACAGAAAAAAACAAACAAAATTCTTTTTATGAAAATATTTATGGAAGATGCATTTCGAATAAATTAGGTGGCGAAACTTATTGCTGAAAAAGGTAGCTAATTGTTGAAGATTTTTACTGTGAAAACATGGCTGCTTCTGATTTTGAGTGAACTGTGTGTTATTTTATTTCATCGACACGATTGCTTCAGTTCTGATAAAAAAACACATGTTTCACCCGAAAATCAGAATCAGTCAGATTATGAGGTGCAGAACATTTGACTCTTAGAGGACACTAAAAAATATATATAAAAGAGTGGGGCCTAATTTTACTACCCGGGATCTCAAGGGGGGTGGGCATGATATCTCTCGTCCATTTTCTTAAATGTTTATTTAAGATCTTTGATCAATTCAGAGTTGCCTATTGTCATTTCAACAATTTATTATTGATCTATATATTACAATATTGATATTAATAATTGTTATCTAATTAGGTATACCTACCTGCCGATTAATATTAATCCCCTCCAAAATACGAGGTCTCCTCACATTGGAAAGTAGTTTGGAAGTAGCTATAGTGTAGCAATTTGAATATGTAATATAAATGTAATGAATATTAATGCTTAAATAAACTATTTTGAATTCGAATCTGAACTTATTAATCCACTTAGATAAAGGTTTTTGTATACAGCTTCAAGGACATGCAACGACTTACCAGATGATATAAAGCAAATTTCAAATATGCGACAGTGAAGAGAGTGGTAATGATAGTAATCGTGAGTGAATTTGTGTGATATATGAACGGTGACCAGTGTGAGTGCAACTTATTATTATATTGAGTGTTGCAATATTTTAAAAATTTAAGTGTATTTTATCCCCCTTATACTAGCTACATTTAATAATATGCTGTCTGGGGGCGGCTAATTAACATTTGTGTCTTTTTTATAGATTTTTTATAGGTGAGTGACCTATAAAAACCGTCTCACTGGTGTAGCTGCTTAAGTCCGGACTCGGAATGACATAGTACAAAAGTTAACAGGCACTGGGTGGGGGGCGGGGGCTGATATTCTCAGGACCTCCTCCCTAGCCTTGGTGTACTCGACCTCTGAGTATTGTACCCCGGTCTGGACCAACAGCTCCCACACCGGAACTGTGGACACTCAGCTTCATAGAACTATGCGTCTGGTGAGTGGGACAATTAAGTCCACACCTATGGAGTGACTCCCCGTTCGGTTCTCAGCAATATTGCACCACCCAAGCTTCGGAGAAATGAGGCTTCGGAGAAATGAGAATTTAATTAGCATTATGTACCTATTCATAAATTACTCAAATGTATAATAAGTATTTTGAGAAATAAACCGAATTGAATTGAATTGAAAGTACGAGTACTTAGTATTCTTACTTATTATTCTACTTTGTGAAAACACTATCTACTTTAAAAGACTTTTATACAAGTTATTATTTATTTATAATAAAAACACCCACAAGAGAAACAGCTCACTTTCCATTTTATAGTTTTATCCTTTCAACCCACACTCAATATTTTAAATTAAATACTTTATTACTTTCCTAACCAGGCAAATGTTGTGCAAACGAAAATCACGAGCACCTATTCAATATTTGCGTTCGATGTTTTAAGACATATTTATCAATAAAGAGTGAACTGAACTTCAATAAGATCTCGATTCATTAGGCACGTGAAGCTTTCCAGTAAAATTAATATTAGCAATACAGCTACAATTTCATCCCCGTGTTCCTAAGCTTAAATGACAGTGGGATGAACATATGGCCAGACAAGGTGTCATTAGACGGGCAACCAGAATTCTTCGAAGTGTTGGACGACCTCCCAAAGGGTTATTTGACGACTCGGCTATGCGATTTCTTATACTCAAACATTACAAATGAAAATTGGTACAAAAAAACAAAGATTTGTGCCGTGTATTGAAACAAGAAATGTTTGATATTTTACACCACCTTCTTTCAAATCGTTTGACATTACTTTGCCGTCATTTGGTTGTATTATATTGTACAATACAGTAAGTAGTTATTTATTTTAAGACTATCTCCCGTGGCGAATGTTTTCGATCCAGGAAATTCATGAACCATTACTACACTTTCGACCACTTATTCCGCCCATTTAAACTTCTTTAGTAATCCAACCATCACTATAAAATCACCAAAGTCTTAGTAAATTGCTTTCATTCTAGTTACTGAGCCCATTTGGTTTAACATTTCTCTAATTAGAAGAGTGGGTGGGAAATTACTTAGAAATTTCAGGTATACGTTTAGATTTTCTAAGCAGTCTTTCAAGCAATAGATTGGTGTCTAATATCGAATACAAATATAGTCTTTCAGTATAGTACTATAACAGACTTTTTAAACCCAAATCAGGGATGTAATCGCCATCTAGGGATCTACAATAATGCCACAACCCTCAGATTACATCCACAATGAAGCAAGCAACTTAATCTTACCATCATCTTAATTGATGCTAAGCTCTTGGGAGTGTGTTCATTGCTTTGAAGATAATGAGAAGTGCCGTTCCATGATGAAGAAATTTTCCACCAAAATAATTTTCCTATCTGAATTTCCTTTGATAAGATAAGATATTTTTGAGCTTTTTGTATTATATTTTGTTGTTATATTTTTAAAGCGAAGATTTCTGGCGCCCACTCACGAGATTTTGTGACGTTTATATACCTATCTTGGATCTTAATGAAAAAGTTTTAGATTTGATTGTCATCCACAACAAACAGACCCTGCTTGATGTTTTATGTATTCTGGGAGATTGGTTGCGAAGAAACAACGCATTATTCCATTAGGCATCAAGAGGTACTCGCCTCTATATACGCTATTGGAAAATGTATTAAAACAATAAAATCTATTGATCCTTATTGGAAAAGAAATCATATTAGTCACGCAACAATGGGATTCGATTTACCTACTCAAGTACTTTAGACATCAATAAATTTTATTTTTCTTTCAATCTGTAAACATACATAGATAAAGGTTGATATAGGTACTCATCGTATTATTAATAATATGTTGACCCGCAACGCACTCAACTGTTAATCTGGGGAAAGAGTGCTCGATCCCCGATGTCGATTTACTCCACTTCGCGAGACAAGCTTTTCAAGCTTGCTGTAAGCTCAAGTATTCAAATATGTAAGCATTTAGGTTTATTTCGATAACTCCAGATTCCTTTTCTTTAATAACCTGTATAGGTATATTTCACTTTATGAAATGAATATTAAAAAGTAAAGTACAAATTAATTATGTTTTTTCGAATTTGTACATTTTTTAGAACATTAAATCACATCAAGGGAAACTACTTTAAATAATAACACTGCTTTCGTTTTCGCTTCATTTTTTATAAACATTTTCTTCTTCTTCTTCTGCAGCCCCTCAGGTCCATTGTTGGACATAGGCCTCCCCTTTGGTCCTCCACAGCTTCCTGTCTTGGGCACACTGCATCCATCCACCACCGGCACATTTCCTAATATCATCAGACCACCTTGCCTGGGGTCTCCCGACGCTTCATAAACATATGAAATTAAAAACTAAATAAATACTAATAAGTATATAGCTAAACAGTCTAGCCCTGATGATACCTCAGTAGAGGTGAAAGTATTCGGTTCATTTTGTTCTATTTAGGTTTCCACTTTATATAAAATAATAAATATTAAGCTAAGACATTAAAGGTACTTATTTAAAATAATTAAAAAGGGATTTACACAGGGTAACACTAGAACCTTGGAATATATTAAAAATCCTCTATTTTCAAATTAAATCTTACTTATTTGTAAAATGAGTTATATTCCTTTATCTCCAACAAATGATTTTTGAAATTGAGTTGAAACGTGAGAAATGTCGCTTGAATTTCCCTTGCGAGTTGTCGTCATTTCGTCTTCCATTTCGACATAATATATCACGTAATATAAACACAGTACCTCCTCTAGTCTCTACAGAATCAAACAAAGTTATCAGCATGAATAATATATAACAATTTATACCCAATGGTTGCACATTGAGATTGCGAGCTTTTGACAAACTATTGCTAATTTGTTTTCATTTTCGCTCTCCGATGCTTTAGGTCGGGGCTGTCGAAACAGCGGCCCGTGAAGGTTTTCTGTGGGATCCGCCAGTATTTTTATCGCATGTAGAAAATCATACAATTAATTACAATTATTGCATATTGATTACATTTTTCCATATTTTGGAACAGATACACAGCAAAGGATAGATCTTCCATCAGGCTTATGACTGATCATCGGCTGGCTTAATGAGATTATTTTATACACTTTTAAGTAACATTCACCAATTATATTTCAGTCCAACTATGACATGTAGAAAATCCCGATTTTCTAAAAAAACGTCAATTGTGATTTACAAACTAATTTTTGGAAATAAGGTTTTTGACGCTTTTTGTGGACTATTTCGTTTTATTTTTAAAAAAAACTTTTATAGTAACGCTAAAGATTTTAATGCTTGTTTATAACTTCGAGGTTATTATGTTATTGGTCTTGTGTATTGTATATTTTTGTTTTAATGTACATGTCAATATTTGTTTTTGTGACTGTGTCTGTTCCATGTGCATAAATAAATAAATCTAGAATACGATTTTTCTGTGCGACATTAGCAAGGGGGTAAGGGGGTTATATCCATGATTTTTTTTCACGATTGTAAACAAGATGTAAAAAATCTTTTATGGTAATGCACCCGAGAAAGATTCAATCTATCAACCTATAGTATTTCTTAGTTAGCGTTTTTAGTTTTAGACCTAGAGATATTTGTTCTGCAAAATACCTTTTCGGCGACGCACACTACATTATTAAGAGTATGCATAACGAAATTTAAAAATTTCTAAAAACGGGAGACCGTCTATCTCGACAACGGTTACTAAATATGCTTTAATTGGAACAAAATAGGGTGGATGCATTGAATATGTATCTAGGGAATAACCGTAAAAGATTTTTTATATATCTTGTATAGATTTCTCAGAAAAAAAAAATAAAAACACCTCTGATTTTTTTCCGAAAGACGGAAACTCGTTTCCCGAAAGTCGCGGAGTAATTTGTTTTTGTACTGATAATAAGCATTAAAATCCAGGGAATAACCGTAAAAGTTTTTTGATGCAAAATTAAGTCCAAAAATGGAATAAAACGCTGTTTTTACAATTTTTTCATGCGATTGTTCGCGCGATTTTGAACCTTAATGTCGCGGAAATGACTGTGACGTCATTCTTGGTGCCAAGCCTTTAAACGAAATTATATTATTAATGCAATCAAGTTGTTTTTTCTTGATGAAATATTAAAGCGAAACGCTTTGGTCTTTTCAATATACATGTAGATAGATAAACTTGGTAGATCTTGGTGTAATATTATAACGCGTTAAATTAACCGTAATTTATGCGGATTATTATTTTTAATTTCCAAGTAATTAAGTTTAAGAGCCAGTGGTGAATTTCCATTTTGGTCAAATATCGTGAAGATGACTTACTTGTTGTAATATCGCAATAATTTGATTTTAATTATGAATAATTGTTACGAGAACGATTATTGTTAGTAAAAATAGCTTTCTTATAATGGAATTTGCGAGTAAAATATATATTTTAAATATCTTTTAATTAACTACATCGCAAAGTATAATTCAATCGTTTACTTATAAGTAGAAAGGTTTTTATTAAATGCTGTAATTAACGAAAAGAAGTACCTATTGAAAACTGAAAAACATTAATAAAAAAATATATGTTTTTGTTCATTATCCTTGAAAAGCCGATAATAGAGACTGAAACGTCAATGAAAACGTGGATAAAATTCAAATTTATAATATTTTTTTTAGTTTTAAAAATTTCATTATTTTCGTAATCTCAATACAACTGTTTTACATCATTGTAGGTATAAAAACCATATTGCGATCTAATGCCTCATCCACATGCTGTCCGACCTTCCACGAGTCCCGCGCGAATGAGTAAAAAGGCGTTAACCGTCGGTTATGTATATAGTTCAAGACAATCACCTCGTCCGTACGTCCTTTTACTCATTAACACAAAACTCGTGGAGGGTCGCCGAGCGTGAAGCGGCCGCATAACAAAAACATTGAAGTAGATACTAATATAATACAACATGTTATAGGATATCGACTGAATGACAAAAAATGGTTATCTATTGGTAACATAAACCTATAGAGTTTCATCCTTTTTGTCGTGATCAAAACTTTTATCGGATCCAAAGTTTTTGACAGTCAATTTGAAGAAGTGAGAAAAGTAATATGTATGATAACATAATATTATACTGTGTATAAAAAACATTGTGATGTTTACCACCTCGTAAAGAAAAATGCGTCGAAGGGGATGGGCACTAAAAAAAGTTCAATATACGAGTACTTATATATTAATTTTTTTTCGTTGAACAAAAGATAACTCCAAAATTCCTTTCGTTTTTTCCATGCTTCGATTATTTATTTATCTGATTGTAATAATTATTTACTGAACAGTGTAGATACCAGTGGCGAAGGGTGGATTTCTGCAGAAGGGAAGCCGGGGCTAACATTTCTTATGGGATTACGTCAGATTAGACACTAATATACCTATATTTTTTCCAAAAGGTAACTCGATAGGAATCGTGTTCTTTGGTAGCTTCGCGCCTGGTAGATACATACAGTTACAAAAGAGAAACGGTACACACAACAAAAAATCATTAGAAAATTTTGATTAGATTTTACTATATCTGCAGTGCAGTATCATCTGAGACCTGGAGAATGGGCATGTTACGTGTCTGGAATGAATGTCTTGGATAACCATAATCCAGGAAGTTACTACAAAGATTTTTTGTATGACTATCAAAAATAAATAAGTAATACGATTTCTCCCATCTTATTTATTTATTTATTTATTAATAAGCAATTGAACAGATAATAACATATACAAGTATAAACATTAAATCAATTAAACTATCTCATTTCAACCATACATCACGTAACAACCACAAGCGTACATCTAGTCCATTCATATAAAAACATTCAGATAGGTTCAATAAGTCGCAACAAAAAGATAACAATGAAAACAAAACACATGCATTCACAGACACAACAATTAGGTACAAACAGTAAATAATGAGTGAATAGTAGAAAAATAAACAAAAATATGGGACCCTTATGCCTGACTTACTCCTGATAATCAATACTTCACAACTGCTTGTTGAGTAAATAAAATGACAAACGATATATCTAATGTCATGCCATCTGGTGATTCGTGTACGAAGTACTCCACTATTTTTCATTACAACTATTTTCTAGTGAGTAGATATAGTATGTGCGACCCCCCCATAGAGCATTATTTTCTTTATTTACTTCCAAGAAGTCACGGTACACGCAACAAGTTATGTTTGTCTGTGGACACAAGAATAGTAATACGTATAGTAATATAATACTTGTGCAGAATGAGTTATTATTATATAGAAAATGTAATGTTATGCGACGCCACACGATCCAGTCGACTCACGTATTTCATTATTCTATGAGAAAGAAGCTCAACTTGGGATTAGATATCACAATATAAGTGCTATATGTTTACTTGTCCATCAGATACAACTGACAAACTACGGAAATCAGCTGATCCAGCTTTCCCTGGTTGGTGATGCCTTCGTTAGTGTTTTCAGGTGAATCGCGTGGGTAAAACTTCTTATAAAACTTTCTTATCACATGTACTGAAGATTACTCGACCCGAAGAGAAGAAAGCTCACCAACAAGAATGTAGGGCACAGATGTACAATACGAGTATTAACCCTAAACACTAACCCAAACATCGCAAACAAGCATACCTCGGACTCAGGTTCAGTATGACTTTTTAACCACATTTTTTTTAAAACCACCATGTATTTTATTTCACGAAGAATTCGTATTTATAAAGTCATGGGTAGCAGAAAACAAGTTTTTTTTTTTTATTTTGTAATCGTTTCATGTTAAATCGATCGCTACATCAATCAATAAATTCATTTCCACTTATCTGTATTTTCGTAGCTTTTTTACGTTTAGATAAGTTTGGAAAAGAAAATCCGGGCTAGCTTTATAATTATTATATTTTCTTAGTTAAATGATGTCTCTAGAAGAAATGATTTTCAAAGGATTTCCTTTAGACATTCGTCACTTAAGCTCTGAGCCTTTCGAGTGTTATAGATATTACGAGTATTTACTTAGAGAAAATAAATACGACACTCCATATAAATATACAAGAAAAATAAGAAAACGTATAAATATACCTATAATTAGGAGAACAAACAATACATACTGATATTCTCTTTGTTTGATGGAAAAAGAAACAATAGAGACTGGTATCATTTGCGAAAATACTGTCGTAGAAAATTGTGGATCACAACACTGTTAACCCACCCTTTGGTATGTGATCTCATCAACATGCAGCAGGTACAAGGAAATATACGAGTACATAAGTTAGTTGTAAGTTAATTTAGAAAAAATTGAACCTACAATTACAAATAAGGTTTACAATGATTTTTTAATCGATATACACATATTGGATAACATGTTCCCTTACAGCCCAGAGCTTAAGAGGACCAATTCTATGAACTCTTAAAATTTTCTAACAATATTTTCGACAATCATGGCAATCACGATAAGGAAAAACCAGAGCATAATGTGTACATCACCGTAACAAAGCATATACAGAATCAAGATACCTAATGAAAAATTAAGAAAATAATAAATACAGAAATTGAGAATGGCTGGGGTGAACCTCTGCAATAAATAAAAAATATATGATGACTCTAATGATTTTTTTTTTCTTGTATATTATTATATATTGTAACAATATAGCCAATATGCCTATTCCGGAAATAGTCTCAGAATATAAATAATATGAAGACAGAAAAGGATAAAGGGTTGAATTGTGAGATTTGTAGGGGTTTATTCAACAGACATGAAAATGAAAAAATATTGCCTTCAATCTATGTATATACTGTGAACTTCCATGTTAAAGGTCACCAATATATTATCATTTTTTAGGATATCGTCGGCATTCAGAAACGCGATCGACCATTTTTTGTGTATGAATAAATATTCCGAAGAAAAGAGAAATATATTTAAATCAGACTTATGAATTTTATTATTATAGGATTCTACTTTGTCCCAGACCCATTTTGAATATTTTGTTAGCTGTTTTATTATTTCTTTTTTTTTTATTTATTGGACTGGAAGAGATTACATAGGTTACTGTGACAAGCCTGACACTCTTGATTTGACTTTACCTAAAATTTTATAGTTCTACGAAATCTCATTCATGTTTGGTCATGGTGGTAATTGTTACATGAGGTGTGTCTAAGGGAAGTAGTACCTATCTTAAAGTGAAATAATAATCGTAGTTGTAATAGTTAGAAGCGATCTAAATAGGAAATCACTGTCTTCATCCCCCCAAATCAAATCCCTACAGTTTCAACCAATTGTTCCACTTCACTATAATATTATTAAGTACATACAATGTACTATGTATGTAATGTCTTTGCCTTATATTACCTACGTAAAGTAAGGCTTAAAGCTTATTAACTGGGACAAACCAACTGTGAGATTATAACAAAGTAACCAATCTGGGTGTAGCTACACATAAACCTACGAGTATATTATAATGAAAATATATAGTGGGTTGCCCTAATAGCTTTTCGCATAAGTCCAGTAATTCCTATTTTAGTTTTCACAATTTATTTTGTGATTAATTGGAGTTTTTACACGTCATAGTTGGGTAATATGCAGAAAGCGGGAAAACATATATAGTTATCTCAACAAATATAGAGCGTAAGATGAACTTTCCGAAAGGCTTATGAGAGAATGAAAATAGAATCGGAGCATGGGTATTACGACAGTGATTCACGACATGTGCCATTTATAATTCATTATTTACTGCTTATTATTAGATACATATAATTGTTTCATATCATCGTATTATATATTTGAAATGTCAATAGGCCATGGCGTTGGAGAGACCAAAGTCAGAGTTGAGATAAAGTTCGTGAGAGCTCAGGTATTGGACTGCCTCAGGAGACAAGTTATGGATGTCTTTCATTGTGCCGCTGAACCTAATTAACTGACTTTCTTCGACGATGTGGTTAACGGATTCCACCCCACCACGAAGGCAGTTGGGAATGTTGGGATTGTCCCTCTTGCCCCATCTGTGAAGGAGAAGGCCACACCTTCGAAGATTTAATACGTAAGATTACAAATATGGAGTTACGTGAAACGCCAATTAAGGAACCGATAGTATATTCAAGTAAATAGACCTAGGATTATATTACCAAGTAATACTACATATAGTAAGGTACTCGTGGTGTATAACTACTCCATTGTTCTACTTTCAACATATTATGAAGCCTCACTATGACAATTAAAACAGTTAATTAACCAGTAGTATATCCTCAGAACTCATTATTAAAATTCAACATGCCGATTGATTGTTTTACCATATGTATGAACATTGACAGTTCGAGTTCCAGGTTTTGAGCTGCCTTTGGGTACAGCAGAATAGACCAAGGCAGCTGCAACCATTCGTTCTGGACGTGGAGGAAAAGAGACAAACTTATTATGAGTGCAGAGCTAGCGCATAAGGCACATATGTAGTGCAGGACTATGCCAGTTCAAAAAGTTGTGTGGCGACCTGGAGAACATTCATGAGGCGACACCGGAGGCGGTGTATTGTTTTTTGTTGTTTATCATCCATAGGCCCATCGGGACACCTGGAATCGTCATTTGAACATATTATGTGAAAAATAATTATATATAAACATTAGTATATAAATATATAGAATTATATATCAATGGAACAGAAAATATGATCCAAGATCAATGCTGATTGGAGTGTAAAAGGTTTCGACCAGCATTTCGTCAATTAGTACAAGAGCTAACGATACTAGAGCCAAGACTGTAGTTTTCTTCAGGAAACAACCCACATGAGTGAAGTTGAAACATACCTATATCTAGGAAAAAGCAATCTGCCGATCATATAACAAGGTGTAGACTTTAACGTTACTCTATTACTATGCGAAGAAAAGTTCCCCCATAGTATTCTTAGAGTTATAATTGAATGTTGTACACTAACTCTTCATTACTTTACAAGACTATTCAATTTATTCAATACTCCACTACAAGTAACATTAAAGAAATAGGTTACTGAGAAAAATATATCCACTTTACAATAGACTCGTGTATTCTGATATACGAATGTATTGATTTTCTAATTGAAACACTAGACTACGATTAAAAATTATAAAATATTGTTTAACAAGAACTTTTCTGAAAGGAGTACTTTGTGTCTTTCATCGTTGTCCACCATATTCTTCACACTAGTTATGTGAGATATATTATTACATACTTACTTAAGTAAATAAAATTTTGGTCATGAATCTTCATTACAAATATACATAACCCGAACTACTAGATCCCACCTCACAATCTGTTTGTAGTCCATGATCCGGCTAATCTACTCGAGAAATAGATAAGTATTGCTCTTTGAGCTCAGAAAATTGTTTTTCCCTCTTTTGGAAGTCAGGAATCTAATGCCGAGTGCGTTGGACGACTCTTCCAGGACACATTGTGACACATGAAAACATTTAGTAGAACTCCTACAATTGTTTCAGAATATTACATGCTAGAGGCATTATTGTATTTGCCTACTTCATATATTATTCAAGTATGAAATAGTAATTAGTCATGTAGTGCTTTTAAATGACCATAAACAACAGTCTGTGAGTAGCAATGTAGTAAATTGTACAGAATTTCCTACATGTGATTGCTGCAGGTATATTATTTACAATACATTATAATGTCTAATATAGTAATGTAGATAATAATGTTATCTGATTGCCTTGAATCGATTTAAAGTCCGCATTGACGTCGTATCATATTACATGCGGATATTATATTGTCGTGCCGTGTTGTAAACTAACCTAAACTAAATAACTACTGAACATTCAACATGGTATCATTCTGAACTGAACTAATTCTAATAGACTTCAACATGAATCATACTAACGTCAAACAAAATCATCTCGTGACTATTGGATTTTGAAATACTTATTATTTTAGTTACGTACTTATAGGGTACTAGTACCCTATAAGTATAGCAATTAGATTAAAAAATAAATCACCTTTCTTTTTCTATATTTCTATACAAACTTTATTATAGATATACTCGTAGATAGAGACTTAGGGTTATTCAAGTCTCGGCTCCAACTCTCCTTATCCATTCTTACGATCCCCCAGCTTGAGATGAGTTGTAGCAATTGTGGCGAATCTTTCTTGACCCAGCCCTCTAAAAAAACTGAAGAGAGATTCGTAATTTACTTCCGGAATTCATCTAATACTGTTTCGAATATACAAAACAGTTTTATGTATAATTATATTAAAATGGATTAGATGAGAGAAGACAAAAGTAACAGAAGTGGGCCAGAAAATAACCTCAATAAAATGGACATATAATTAGGACAACAGACGACTGGTGGATCAAAAGAACCATGGAATCGTGACAGAGAAACGGACACTGAAACTCAGAAGCACCACGGTGAAGATGATACGATGGTAAAAAAATGAGTGGCCGGATACCAGGTATGAGTTATGGATGTCGGGAAGGGAGACCTATATCCAATACTGGCGAGGGCTGATGATGATGATATTAAAAAGAGTCAACTGTTTCAGTGTTTAATGAAATAATAGTGTCGTGTTGGGATTATGTACGTCCACCTTACACATTAAAAAGGGTGAAGTACTCAAGTACCCATATATCGTAGTACTTATAATAATAATATTAGGTATGAAATAAAGATGTAGCATTAAGACCGCGCCGCGACGCAATGAACTGGCGTCGAGATGTCGATATTATTACTTCTACTCGCTACTACTACATTGACGGCATTACTGTTACTTACCACTGAGAGCATAACATATCAATATATATATATATATATATATATAAAACTATTATAATATACAGTTTTCCTTCATGTTTGGATGTAAATACATTTGCGGCGTAATTATGAAAAGCCGCCATTTACAACTGCAATAAAATTTAAATAGCCATAAATTTGCATTTTATTTAACTTTTATTTTATAATTACAGAGAAAAGCAATTACAAATAGTAAAATTGACGAGTGATTCCCAGGAATCAATTAAAATTTTAATGTTGGTACACATTATAGATTAAATAAACATAGTATTATAGAAATGTGTTTATTCCCTTTTCGGAGAAGGGGTTTTATTGTATTGTCAAACATTAATATATATTAGGGTCGTCCACAAAATAAGAGTACTGTTGAAAAAATAAAAGTACGGGCTGTGAGGATCTTTTTTGCCAAGTTTGGCATTACTATATGGTAGTGTGATTCCTCCTGATCACGACGAGCACTGGCTGACGTCTGTAGTATAAAAACTTGTCTTATAGTGACCGTTTCTGTAGGACATGTCGATAAAAAATCCCGCCAAGTACGTAGTGCGTCCTAGCATCGGTTCTTTCTCGCGGAAGGGAAAACACCTCTATGTTTTGGGACCGAAAATTGATCATTTTGATCGAATTTCTACCCGATGGAGGGGGTGATTAATGCATCAGGATTCTGTGAGACCTTACAAAAGCTCAAGGGAGCAAATCAAAACAAATGAAATATTGACGAAGGAAGTTTGGATGTTTCACGACAACGACCGCGCGCAAACGGCTTTCACAACCAAGGCGCTTTTGGACTCATTTGGTTGGGAAATTTTGAACCACCGCTTAAAAAAGCTCTGCCACAGCTTACAACCTGCATATATCGGGATGCCAACTACGTGAAAAAATAGCTGACATATGCATCAACACATCCCTACATTTTTTTTCAAGTACCATTTTTCAAAAAAGAATTACAAGGTCAGTACTCTTACTTTCTGGATAACCCTCGTATTATATGACAATATTCCACTTTGGTATAACCGACATAGTTTTTGTTAAACAAACCTCGAAAAAATTAACGCTACTTTAACCAGTTAAACCAATTTGATTAAAATTTGAGCGAATTCATCGATGTGGTCAAAAATCTATTTCTTCTAATAAAATACGAAATAGAATGTTGAGATGTAATCCGACTGAAGTAGTTAAGATTGTATGGTGAGAAAAAAGACCTTTTTTCTTTGTTCGACACAATAGAGGCGTCGTAATAAATTAAAGGTTTCTAATCTACGTGCGGCGATAAGGTGAAACTTAGAAAGAAAAACAGAAGAAAACACTTTTACACCTTTACAAAACACGCTATACCTTTGTTCTTTTTACTCTATTTTTATGTACTAACACTTGGAAAGGAACACCACATCGTAATAATCTATACACAGTACACATTTTACCTACATTCTCGCGCAAAAGTAAATTATTTGAAATAATGTAGGCAGGTATTGTAAAATTATTTAAAATCCAATCAACATATGGTTAGGTAATCTGAGAGGACAAATGATGTAAGGATAACAAAGGACTCTTGAGAACAACGAACTCGAACTAAATATTTAAAACCCTACCACACAAAACTGTCCTATGCCCAATCCCACCAACTACTAGGAAGTAGAGTCCTAAGAAATTTCCATACAAAAAGAGAGATAATGTTCTATTTATTTAGTAATAGAGTGTGAGTCCTGCAATAAATCCATATGAAATGCAACATGCAACTCACCTACTCTGGGCGGAGATATTTGGGCACCTAACGTGGCAGTTGGTAGGATTGGGTAATAGACTTTTATATTACACATGTATTTTGTCTTAACTGTTTAAATATATATACTATATAGGAATATAGGTAGTATAAGCTTAAGAATTGTTTAATGAAAAGTGGATTATACTTTTAAACTTCGTAATAGTAAAGAGAATATAATCAACATAATAAGTATTGCAAACAATCAGGTTTAAGAAACAAGTAAGTATCTCCTTGAAATTTTAACTCAAAGTAAAGTAACTTAGAAACAATGAGCTTAGTAGTAAGCTTAATATTATTTTAAATGTTGCTTAAAATAAACTTGAAGAAATAATTAAAGAAGTTAAGACATGGATTTGACGGAAATACAATATCATCACGAGAATATGCCACTAAAGACATTTTTCAATGGGTATTATGTAACTCTTTCAACATACATAATTAATCACCTACCCACTCATTTCTTTAGCAATTTCATTACAACAACAATGTTTAACAAAAATATATTTTCGTGGATTATAGTAAGTATATACCTAATTTGTACTTAAGTTAATAAACTTAAAGTTGGTGATTTAGCTAGAAGTCTTATTTGATTTAATCAAACTAAGTGAACATAATATAAGTGTCCCTGCAGAATATGAGGTGTACGTCAAATTATATTATTAGTTTTATAGCTACATAGTACCCATAGTTTAATATATTTTATAATGTATATTATGCTTATCTTCATACTAACTTTTCGGTCCTGTTCAATTTAAGACGGCCACCCTTTCTCAATTCTCTTCTTTCACTCGTTATAATAACCTTTTGGCTTTTGGTCATTCCGTCATCATTCATTCTCTCAACAACTTCAGACCACCTAAGGTTATTCACATTCATTTTAATTACGTTTCAGTTTATTACCTTCATTTAAATAACGTTCGTTTAGTGGGATTGACCCAAATACAGGTTACACCTAGTTGGGCAATCCCGGTGATATTGTATTGATATTTTATTTGTGAATAAATATATTAATAAAAAAAAAGTCACTCGCATATCTTTTACTTATTACGGCTCTGCACCCGATTTACGGGTGATGCTGCAATCTCGCATATCTTTTAGATAGTAGTAATAATCATTTTCTGTATTAAAAATGTTAAAACACATCTGCACCATTCAAAGTACGACAATTTTAAGAAAGAAGTGCAAAATACCTGATAGATACTTTGAATCTTAAACTATTAGCGATGACGTTCTAACTGCTATTATAAAGTTCAATGACTAATAATTGGGAACTGGAAAAATCGGCGTTATTCATCGGGAAATGTGTTATTTTTTGCAAAAAGTGGTGTTATTTTTCATAATTTTATCAAAATGTGGTGTTATTTTTCATATATATGAATATAAAAAAAATTGACTGTGAACAATTTGTTATAGAAAAATCCTTAAAACGATAATAGAAAACAAAAATATTCAAGAAAATCAAAAAACACATCTTTGGAAGATTTGTTTTCAGTGTAGTTCTTCTTACTTTCATAGACGCATTGCTTTTGATAATATTTCAATTACGATGCTTCCGAAATAAAGATCGAAATTCGGGTCAAATATGCGTAAATTCACGTTATTCCTATAAAAAGAATGCTAAAATTCGCGTTATTTCTATAAAAAACATGAAATTCGCGTTATTCGTGTAAAAAGCACGAAATTCGCGAATAAATTCGTTTTATCGCGATGGTGAAATCTATCTCTACTAATTACGAAAAGTCTCTACTAATAATGCATCTATTACATATTTTACCACACCGAAGTACGTAGATACTCATAAGTAATATATTTTGTATGTGCATTATATATTCATAATAACATCTGATATATTCAGTGTCGTGTATTTAGTTTAAAAATTTCATAGTTCGTAGAACATAATTGTTGTAATAAGTAAAATAGCTACAGTTACATACAAAATATATGTGACCTCATAATAATATAATAATCGTCGTCCACAATAATAGTCGGCTCCCTGGTGATTCCCGCATAGGCGTGTGCTTGCTGTAATATTCTATATAGTATATTACATATATTGTATATATTATATGATTATTATATAGAGCAGCCTAGTGCCCCCCTCTCTCCACCCCTCCTGTCTTCCTGTCGTGGTTATAGACTCCCCCTAGTTATCACCCTCGTCCAGGTGTATGTAGTAGCAGTATACCAGACTAGTACCGTAGCGGTTGGCCATTACAGGGTAAGTGAAGGTTATACAATGCGACATGATAGTGGAATGCAGTATTTTGTCATACATACATAGAATACTTATTATATTAAAATAATTTTAATCTAATTTGAGACACAACTAAATTATAGTAGGTATATTAGAACTGGATTTTTCTACATTGCGCAGATGGAAACACATTACAGTTTTTTCTTCAACAAAAGCGAGACGTATCTACACTCCTATAATGTAGCGTTATGTGAATTCCCTTGGGGAGGAAGCTTGATGGGTATTTCGACGCTTTCGAGTTGAGCTTTGGCCCTTTAAACCTTACCTTATGCTCAGGGCAACGTTCACGCATTCCACCACATCTTGTCAAGTGTCAAATATTTAATTTTGGAAGTTGTACATATGGAACAGATGGACTGTAAAATGAAAAAGCTCTAAAAAAGAAAATACTGCAATTTTACTCGAATTATATGAGAAACGAATTATATAATTCTGTGTAATAGTGGTTGCGGTAAATCAGGAGTAAATTTCGTAAATTCCGTACCGTCACAGTGTAAACTATGTTTTTTTGTAAATATCTCGTTGTGGTAAAGCCATTTATCTTCCTTATGAACTTTAAGCTAAGGGCAAATAGACATTTTCGAATAGCAAACTACCTACGTTGTCTAGAAGATATCTAAAAATGTTTATTAAGGCGATGCTACATAGGCGATGTACGTAGCTTCTAAAGAGCTCTATTAGGTACAGTGATTTATTTCACAAACCATCCTCAAAAATAAACTACTATATCACCACCAACTTTATACTGAAAGGTTTTTTCTCTTGAAAAGTAAAATTGTCTGAACCATTAGGTAGAGAAAGGACGCAAAATCAGAAGCAGGACTGCAACTCAATGAGTTGACAAGATGAGGAGGGAATGAAACAACAAGACTGAGCGACATCAGGGGTGACGAACCTCGTAATTAAAGAAAACTGTGCTACACCAATATTCAAAGGTAATTTTGATTCGTACAAGTTTTCGTCTACTTTTGGTACCATTCCTCGTGGAGGTTCCTTAGTCCTATGCCAAACTAATCAGAGTTGAATGAATAAAACGTGATTACACTATTTGAGTAATAATTGTATTAAGTCACAATATATTTAACAATAATCTTAATAAATCCCTACTCTATTTTCGCTTATCTTCTTACATTTACACTAACATGTGATTTATTGTCACTTATTTTCAAATTGGCGATAATAATAATTTTATGTGATAATTTTATTTGGAAGAGCAAAAATTATGTTAAGTAAACAAGAAAAAAATGTTATCGTAGGCTGGTCAGGAAACTTAGGAGACATTTGGGCGTCGGCCAAGTCACCTTACGGCACTCCATAATGCTTTAAGTATCTTCGAAAAAACATCAGTTCCCTTGAAGTCTGTTCTCATAATAAATAATTGTTATTGAAGCTTTCAATGTTCACCACCAAATTAAAAAAGGTAGCTTGTAGCATTAATGTGAAAACTTATACACGTTATTGAAATTGACATTTTTACAATACAGTAAAATAAACTGTTTCAAGCTATCTGCCCTTAATTTTACAGTACCTACTACATATAAGAGAAAAGTTTTTCTAAAAGTCGTTTCAAATGTTCTAAGTATCCATAGAAATCGTTTAGCAATGTCGTCGAAGCTTTGATAATTACAAAATGTATTAAAACTTTTTGAATACTCGTATCTACAATTCAACTAAAATTGTAGCGTTCGTTCTACAGTTTATTTTTTCCATTAATGTAAAAGGCTTTCACTTAATTTCCATTTATTGTTGCGTAATTATTTTATCGATCCCCATTGTTCTTCTAAAGTTCTGTTAATTTTTAATAGTCGCTTAGTACAAATTGTTATTATAATTTATAGATTATTGGTTGAATGTTTACGAATAAAATTACTAAATTACTCTAACAAAAAACAAGTAGGAAAGTATGTACATACGAGTATGTTATCGTTAAATCAGGGCGGAGTGAAAAATTCGGTATTAGGAAACCGAATCAATATCGACGTTACACGACATAATATTTCAAACTCCCTCTAATGAATTTTAAATTCCATTCCATCCTCTTTAAAAATGACGGATTTTCAAATAGGTAGTACACGAGTCTGCATGAAAATCGTTTTAGGCAGATAACAAACATAGTACGAGTACGTTTTCCTTTTTTCAAATCCCAATCCCAAATACAAAAGAAATGACAGGTTCTTTTTGTTTTACATACTGAAGTTAATTTCATTCATAGAACATGTCATGTGAAATGTTGGCTACATATGTACAATGTACATACAATATATGTAGGAACTTACAATAGATAGACCGAATGGAAGACCGAAAGCTAAGTTTAATTTTTAAATTAATAAAACTCGATTCGGTTTACTATTGGGTTTACGGTTGGCGATCGTTACAACGGTTATTATGATTAATTATAAATTATATTTTACATGGCCTACCGGAAGTCTACTCGCCTAACTATATGTAGTATTTAATTATAATAAGGTATACCCGCTAATGAATACCAGAGCGTGCAAAATGACATTTAGAAACTTTTCTGGGTGTGACTACTGATGAAAAGAGCACATAATTCTGATGTGGCGTTATTAACCGTTAAAATATGGATGTCATGGTCATATATTTTAATAATGAGGCCGCCACCATTTAAGTAATTATATAAAGGTAAGCCACTCTCCGATCAGGCGGCGATACTGGTGTCAGGCAGTGTTGCCAACGACTCTTGGCCTAATATCGCCGTTTCTCATACATAAAGTAGCCTAATGTCGCCGAATTTCATTTGTGGTACAAAGTAGCCCAAACACCAAAATATCAATATGAATAAAATGTAATTTTTATCAATTTATGATAAAATGTATTGATAAATAGGCCTAAGCCTAATATAAAACAATGTAATGTATCTTAAAAGAAAGTAAAGTAAGTAAATAGGTAGCATTTTAAAAACAAAATTTGGTTGCAACACATATCTCTTATATTAATATGGGTACGAATTCTATGAATGGCTGGAATCTTTGAAATAGCCTAAAAGGCGACCAGTTGCCTTTTAGATTTTTTCGTCGCCGATTTTCGTTCTGAGTAGCCTAAATGGCGATAAATCGCCTACGTTGGCAACACTGGTGTCAGGTTGAAGGAAATCATATTAACCAAACCGTTATCTCATCAGTCATATAGAAATCTTTTACTGTAGGTATGTAGTTTTTTATTATTAGAGGTCAAATAATATTGAGTTCATTATGTTTTTGAGACGATGTATTTCATATAGTTCTCAGTACAACAACAAGTATACTTTTATGACGTAAATAATGTAAATATTCTTGTAATAAAATGTTCCCATAGTATCTATAATTATTATACGAGTATTATTATGGAAGGTTGTCTGGGACGGTCAATAGGACGGTATTGGGGTGAATCACCCTTTTGTTTTGTAGCAAAAACAATGTATGAAACCATAATACGCCATTCCTCTTAAATCTGCTTATAAACATAAAGAAAATAACTACCTATAGTTTAAATAAATTTTATTTATTTATTTTAAATAAAAAATTATCTATCTAACGGAGCTTGACACCCTGTTTACATACTGCGTGACGATGACTATTTACCCTACTTTTTACATATTTTACTTATACATGAAAGTGTTCAGGATTTTTTTGGCATTTCTTTCCGCACAGTGCAAAGTTTTAATTTTCTTTTTTTTTTCAATATTAGGTAGGTGATTCCAACGCACACTGACAAAATATTAAATGTGTTGATTTTAATAAAGTGTCGTTTGCATCCAATCGCATTCAATTAGAAAACTGTTCTTTTTGTTCCTCCTCGCTTCCACAATCACGTGACCGTAAATCCGCTTGTTGCTGCATCCCCCCCATATGTCTCTCTTACCACAGAGAACTCAAACCACAACAAACACCCTCAACAGCTGTCTCTTTCTTTCTAATACAACATCACTCATATTACGTATTTCCATCCCTCTCTATTCAGACGATCGCCCTACACCCAGTGCCGGTCATGTTCTGTAATCCCCTACATTTTCAATATGAAACTAACTACGCCTTCTAAAAAAATGCCATCCATGGTGTATCCCAATAATGGGGTAGCCAGTAAATTCTCTGTTTTTAACAAACAACACAACATTCTCGCTATACAAAATTAATGTGACATTCAGAATGGGTGGCAAACATAATTTCCGGACAAAATGAAAAACGTCTTATGGAAGTCTTACGAACGCCTCACCCTTACAGAAGACTCGAAAAAACATAAAAAAAGTCAGGGTCCGATATATTTCATTAATTAAACCTGGGTGATGGACATGGTTTTTACTTTTTTCAGAACACAACCAAAACTTTTTAGATTAGACATCAGCGACCTCTGGTGGGAGAATATAAACTGAGTTTGGTTTCACTTGAGTTTTGTTATAATCATATTCCTATTTCCCCCCGTGAAACGTCATACTGTAGCGCTAGCGTCGCATCGGCCGCGGCAACCGGGCGCCCGGGAAAATACCGCTCTCCCATTTACCAACCGAATTGTAATAAATGTCTACTATTTTGAAATGTTGATAAGCATTTATTAATATTTCAACTTGGTTTATCAAGTAGTAATATAATGCGGTTGCATTTAATGAAATGAAATACTTACTCTTATTTCAAACATCTTTCATCTCTTTTTAATAATACATGCCAAGCCATTTTGTCAATATTTTCCAGAACATGTTCTAATTTAGAATTCAAATTTACGATGACATTTTCTCAATACATATTTTACTTGGGAATAAGAGCTGAATACAGGATTACGATCTTTGCTGTAAAACAACGTTGCGAATAGAAATGAAGTTAAAAAAAACTTTAAGGGTATAAATAAATGAATCCTAAATATATGGAGAGGTATACTGAATTTAAATTTGTTGTTATCTTATTCAGTATTCATACAGATATTTTTGTATCTATGTACATCTATATTACAATATGTTTTACTTGATATCATAAATTTTATCCGACTTTAGTTCAGTGATGAAACCTACATTTAACGTACTTAGAGATACCCTTGTATGTTGGTTATCAAAGTATTGTAAGTCTTCTAAAACTCCGGTGAATACGCTTTTAACCTAGTGAACCGTGACTGGTATTATTATGTACTGACGTTTATGGACTACAATGATTGTCATCTGATACAGTTGGTATTAAAACTAGACTTAAGAGTTTGCATACCGACATTTAAAAAATTTCTAAAAACGGGAGACCTTCTATCTCGACAACCGTTACTAAATTTGCATTGGAACAAAATACGGTAGATGCATTGAATAACCGTAAAAGATTTTTTTATATCTTGTATAGATTTCTCAAAAAACAAAATTAAAAACACCTCTGACCTTTTTTCCGAAAGACGGAAACTCGTTTCCCGAAAGTCGCGGAGTAATTTTTTTTTCTTGTACTGGTAATATGCATTAAAATCTAGGGAATAACTGTAAAAGTTTTTTGATAGACGCAAAATTAACCCCAAAAAATGGAAAAAAACGCTATTTTTACCATTTTGTCATGCGATTGTCACGCGATTTTGAACGTCATTCCTGGTGCCATGCCCTTAAGAGTGTGAATAAGGTAAGGATGACGTCACGACTCTGAGAATTCCCGTAGTCTTTACACACCCTCTTTAGAATGAATTATATTTTTAAATACGAGTACCATTTTTCGTTACATGCTGTTTTGTAATTAAGGACTTGGCACCAGGAATGACGTCACAGTCATTTCCCACGGCATTAAGGTTCAAAATCGCCTGACAATCGCATGATAAAATGGTAAAAATAGCGGTTTTTCCATTTTTTGGGGTTAATTATGCGTCTATCAAAAAACTTTTTCGGTTATTCCCTAGATTTTATTGCATATTATCAGTATAAAAAAAAATCTGCGCGACTTTCGGGAAAAGCGTTTCCGTCTTTCGGAAAAAAGCTCAGAGGTGTTTTTTTTTTAAAAAGAGAAATCTATACAAGATATAAAAAATCTTTTACGGTTACTCCCTAGATAAAGGTTCAATGCATCTACCCTATTTTGTTCCAATGCATATTTAGTAACGGTTGTCGAGATAGAAGGTCTCCCGTTTTTAGAAATTTTTGAAATGTCGCGTCGGTAAGTCATTTTTCACTTTCACGGGTATTTGATTTTAGACACTGCTCAAACTTTACTCAAAATATGTAGTTTGAGAGTTCTGTTGTGTAAAACTGATACCTGGACGTAGGCAACCTTACTAAAATATTGTTGTGATTTGTACTAATTGGTATGATTGTTGTGATTAAAAGTTTATTTTACTTAAACCCATCAGCTGTTGTGAAACTCTCTTAAGAAAATTATAATCTTTCTGTACCACTGAAACTTTAAGTAATTTGTATATTGTTGTTATATTAACGTAAATCTCAGCTTTCTTTGTTATGAACTAAGAACTTAAAATCAAGTGTGCCTACTTTCCACACTTCGACTTATTTTCGCTCAATATTTATTTATTAACAATTCGGAATGTTCTCATTCAACTGAGAACGAAAAGATTTTTTTTTTCACCACGATGAGAGCCAGATCGCGGTCCCTGATAATAAAAAGACATGCTCTTCAATACAATCTCTTATGTCCAGCAATCAGTTTTACACAGGAGAACACCTTTAATACATATTTTGAGTGACATACCGCCGTTTTCACCAACTTTTACCTAAGAAGGAGACCCCTAAGAAATTTCCATACAAAAACAGAGATAATATTCTATTTATTGACACGCAGGCCTACCAACCACACCCTAATGCTAGGCCTGCGTGTCAATAAATAGAATATTATCTCTGTTTTTGTATGGAAATTTCTTAGGAGTCTCCTTCTTAGGTAAAAGTTGGTGAAAACGGGGGATAGGCTATTAAAGTACCAAATACCTATCACGGTTACCAAAAAAAAAGAGTTTAATTACAAAACGATATGTATGTAATAGTGGTTGCATCTCAAACCTAAAATCCAGATGCAGGCATACCGGTTGCAAAAGCTAGTCAAAAATAATTCATTTATTTATTTATTAATTATGACATAAACGGCCATACAGCCTTTGAAAATATACACAATATAATTAAAAACAACAAAAATTTCTCATAATGGGTAGCATAAGCGAATGTAGTACTAAACAAAAAATCATATAAATACATAGATATAGTGTAAGGTCGATAAAAATAGTAAAATATGTAGTTGAATTACAAAATAAAAATATTGAAACGGTACAATACAATAATCAACCGATACTTAGACTTAAATAAATAATATGTAAATACAAAATTACACAATAGATGTAAAGTTCATTGGATAAAAGCAAATAGGTAAATAATATCAAGTCAAATGGGTAAAAATCTCATGAAAATTACTATTTACTAAAATGTAGATATTGACGTTTTTCTATGAAATATTACTTTTTGAGAAAATAGCACCTTTTTATCTAAGATTCATAATAATATAAGGTAAATTAATATGAAATATTCATCTTAGATAATACAAACATTTGAATAGTTATACGTATTGCAACGATTATTCTCTTTTAAATAATACGTATAACTTTTTACAAAGCCAACTCAAAAATGTTCACAGAGCATAAAGCATAAAGCCATCATATTTCAGTTTAATCTTTCTTTGTGCTTAATAATTCATCCAGTTTTCAAAATTTAAAGTTTTTAATTACTTTTATTTATTTTTTTATTTATTTATTGAATCAACGGCTTTAAAGCCTTTTAAAGATATATAAAACAATATACTTATTGTGCTACTTATAATAATATCATACCAATACTTATACTCAAATTAATAAAAATATATATAACAATAGCAACAATACCTGCAGTGCGAACTTATAATATTCCGCCACTATGATAATATTAACCACATATATAATATAAGTAAACAGTGAGAACAGCACTATACTTAGTACCAGTTATATTTATACATAGGTAGGCGCCAGGTAGGTACCATAACGTCACCTCAATGCACTATACAGAATTAAGAGTACGCAACTAGGCACTCGTAACAATAATCTTTAGTTGATGCTGAAGTACACATACAAAAAAAAAACAAATTCACAATACAATCTAACTGTAGGTAAACTGATAAATTATCTATAGGTATGTGTAATAGCTAATAGCATACAATACAAGTTATATCAAAAATGCAAACTTATATCGAAAATATGTGGTATTTACAAACGATAAAACATAGCAATCTATAAATAATAATACAAATATCTTTTGTAATTCGAACATTAAACTTCAGGTTTGTACATTTCTTTAATAGTATTTTTAAACGAGGGCAGATTTACATTAAATATGTCTACATGTATAGGTAGGCATTCATTCCCCAAGCGATGCAGTCTAGGTATCACCGTATTTTTTAGGTAGTTTGTGATAATTTGATTGTTACAATGAAACAAGTCAACACTTCTAGTACGTCGCGCGGGTACACGAATATCTATCAGCTGCAAAAGATCAGGGCTGTCAAAAAGAGAATGAACTATTTTATAAAGGAACACTAAGTCGAAAACGGTTCTTCTATCAATCAATTTTTCCAATGACAAATGGGATAACAAAAAGTTGTAATTTAACTGTAAAATTACGAAAGTTTCGTATTTTAGTCTTCTATCGGTATTATATTCAAGACTTGAGTAAATCACAGCATTACAACGACTTTTCAAATAAAGGATCAGAAGTGGCACTTTCTAATATCTGTATTTCACTAAACTCATTCTCAGCTCACCTTCACGAGAGTTCGGTACCATAGATGTATAGTAAAAGTCACGGTGTGAATAACGTGTCCCATCTCAGGATTCAATCCTTTATAGTGTTGATTTTTTTTCCTTGTTAGGTCAGGGGACCGTATATCCCCTGCGTCACTGCGACCAGAGTAGGTCTATTGTGACAATAGAGTTGATTACTTTCATTGCATTTCACGATATACCTACAACAATTCTATTATATTCTATTATATATTATTATATTCTGCGGCGTGAGGACGCCGCGTCCCTTGCGGGGTAGGTAGAAAGAACAATTGCCAGATTACCGTATCCTTAGACAGACTTCTTGTTCACATTCATGCTTTTTGTCATACACACTCTACTATCCCAAACAAATTATGAATCCTGCAAGAATTGTTGGTTCTCTAAAATAACTCAGAAAATTGTATTTAAGTTCCTGCAATCTCTCTTTTTCTTCGGCTTTTCCAGGATTTCTTCGAATTTCCATCAAAAAACTGTCCGTCTTCTTCAGTTCTCTCATTTTAAGCGAAGGTCTTTCGGATGGATCACATCAGAGCAGCATATTTTTCTCTATCAATGATATCAACGGTATCTCATTCTCATTTTTGATCTATTTTGTTTGATTTAATAATGCTTAGAAAATTGTTGGCTTCATTGCTAAGAAGCACCTCAGCCTCAAAAGCTAATCGTGGGTTCAAGTTTTAGACGTGGAAGAATATTGCTTGTTGCAACAATGAAAAAAATTGTGCTTTCTGTCCTTAGTTCATCGTGACACCTTTTCCGAAAAACTTTTTGTATAAATCACCATACTTAAATGTTAAGAGAAAACGATACTTCCCAAAGAGAAACATCAATCCGAACTGATAACGTTTAGATATTATGTGATACTTTCCATGATATCAAAAGTCTCATCTTACATTGCAAAGCTCTAATGGCGGGACAGAATACATCTTACATTTAAACATTTCTACAATATGGTATAATGGATGTAATAGTTTAAGATTGGAAAGGGTTGATGGGATTATTAAATTCTATGATAAGTTAATTAGACCCAGGCCAATTATTATTTTCAATTAACCCTTTACTTACACACCAATACCCTTCTCCATTCTATGCCCAATACATATAATAATAATATGTACTGTACAAAGTACGGGCTACCATTAGGCGGTATTGTACAGTACTCGCACTATACTTGTTATATCTATTTAACATGGTTTCAATTAGGGAACATTGTACGAAATCTATAGCGTGTTATGCCTTAATTATGCTTTTGTGCTCGCCTTCAAACTACGAAAGTTCTATTGAATAGAAGTCTAATGCCCAATCCCACCAACATACACCTGGGAAGGGGAGCCCTAAGTAATTTCCATAAAAAAAACAGAGATAATATTATTTATAGAATAAAGAACATCAGCCAGCAGCACCAGCAGAGCCTAAATCCATATGAAATTCTACATGCGACTCTCCTAGTTGGGGAGATTCTGGGCGGAGATATTTGGGCACCTAACGTAGGAGAGTCGCATGTAGAATTTCATATGAATTTAGGCCCTGCTGCTGCTTCTGGCTGATGTTCTTTATTCTATAAATAATATTATCTCTGTTTTTGTATGAAAATTACTTAGGGCTCCCTTCCTAGGAGTAAGTTGGTGGTATTGGGCATAAAACTGTTGTGGAATATTTAGGTTGCAATAATGTAGTTGTGTATCCTTCGGTAAATGGGATAAACTGAAAGAAACGCAGTAATTTCTCCCCAGCGAACAATTCTGTATGATTTATTATATCATCATCATTGGCTCTACAGCCCGTTGTGGACCTTGACCTCCTTTAACATTTGCCGGTATCTCCTTCTCTCCTTGCATCTACTTCTTCAGTCCCTGATGCCACGTCTATATCTTGCTGTGCCCCATCCATCCAACGCAGTTTGGGTCAACAAACGCTACATACGTCTACCTTGTGGCCTTGTATATAGGATTTTTCTTGGGTCTGTCTCTTCATTCATTTTCTCTATTTATTATATACCTGATTTTATCATATGCACTTTGTTCACTTTAGGAATAAATAACGTAATGCACATTTACACACCTGTCCCGAGTTACCTAATACTGAAAAAATCGTGAATTTATCGACAAGATTGATTAACATTGGTCGTGTATAAAAGACTAGAAAGTGGACATGTGGCAATGTTTCATTTCGGCATTGTCTGTACAAAGAATTTTAGTTTTGTCCTGATTCTATTCAAAGCATGTGTATTTTTTACATTAGGTATAAGGTGTTCACAAACTAAGTTATGTATTAAATAAGTATTGTATTAATTATAAATTAGCACCACAGTATATCCATCTGAGCAATCAACAACAATGTTCGATAAATAATTGAGTACACGTTTGGAACAGTCGGTTGGTGTGCGGATTTCCAATCTGAAAGTGCCGGATTCGAATCTGATTTATTCTGCTCTTCACGGGACAAGCTTTTAGCTTATCGTAAAGTGTGGGGCAAAGTATCTGGGATTGTAATTCTTTATAAAAATAATATGTTTCGAAAACTGCTATGCCTTTTCACGTTCCTCGTGGAAACATGGGAAGATCACGAAGCAGCTCCTTTTTGATTTCAAAAGGTTTGGTAAAAAAAAGCATATCCGGCTTTGAGTAGGTGTTAAAAAAACTCGTTTTGCCTAACCCGACATCATCTCAAAATATGGATAAGTAATGGACCATTTTGTCTCTCACAAACCCGGTTATGTCGATAATAATTATTAATTGATTGGATTGTTATGATTCAATTTCGATCACGTACACAAAATGCAGAATCGATTTTCGACCGACGCCGACGGTAGGTACATGGTGGAATTTTGTTTTTAGGGTGAAATTGAAAAACTAGTTAATAGTTTAAAATCGACATAATGTCTCTTATTTCACGCGACTAATGTTCGAGGATTCTCATCCTCATAATCAGGCGTTTGACTTTTTTGTTTTGGGAACAAAACTTTGAATTTTTTTGTCAAACGCCTGATGATGAGGATGAGAATCCTCGAACACTAGTCGCGTGTAATTAAAGTGACGTGGATTTCAAACTATATACTAGTCTTTCATTTTAACCTATACAAAATACATTGACGGCTTATAAACATATAAGGAGGTAGGATTTCACTAAAAGCAGTGGCGTAAATAGGATTTCATTTCGGGGGGGTCCGATCTAATATTTGACTTCGGGGGGTGGAGGCAACAAAAAATTGAAAATAAACGTACAGTATTAAAATTATAATAGCGCCGCAGGCAAAATTTTTTTCGTGAATGTAAGTGATAAAGGTCGTGTTTTGGTATTAATACTGTGTGCAGAAAATACAAAGAAGAATAGCACCGCAGGCGTTTTTTTTTAATAATGGGTGAAGTGATGAACTTGAGTAACTTTCATGTTTTAAAATAACATTTTTTAAAGAATTGTTCTACATTTCGTGGGGGGGAGGGCGGGCCTCTTCGCCCCCCCCTCTATATACGCCACAGACTAAAAGGTTAGTACCTGTCCAGGTTCAGCATAGTATGATAATATTGTTTTTCCATGATATAAACTGTAGGAGATTGTGCGCACGCGTGAGTAGCGTTGTACAATATTGTGTTTTGTATTCATTTGTATTATTATTATCTCTCGCCGTAGCATTATCCGTAGCACTAGCGTTGTTCCTTTCTATTAAATAATCTATGTCTACTTTCTCCAAATCTCAGCCTCCCCTGAAATGTGGTTCGGGATATACATAATAAATCTCCTTTATCATGCGTTCAATTCAAATGAATAATTCCAAATTCAAATCGTTTTGTATTCGAATATGCTTTGTTATTTTTCACAATGCAAATATGTACCAAATACCTACGTGAAATATATCGTTTGGGTGTAACAAATGAAAAGGAGCTACGATATACGATTATTGTTCATTTGTGGTACTTCTAGTGTTATGTTGATACAAGACAGTTCAATAACTGATATCTTCTTCCTCTGCCTCCTTTCTTTAGATCAGTTGATCTGTTCTGACAAAAAGCTCCTCTGCCCCTGAGACGTCGAGAACCAACTATCCCTCCATCTTTTGGGCGGTCTTCCAAGAAAACGATGACCAGGTTTCGTTGGCTGCAATGTAAGGGATTCTGGAGTCGGCCATTCTGTTGATACTGATATCACTAAAACTAATTTGACTAACGATCAATTCGACCAACAACCAATTCGCCTAATTGAATGCTATTATGGAAGTCAACTCACATCAGTACGATGGTTCGTATGAAACCCTGAAAACTTCTACTGAAATATTCTAAACATGTGATGGTTGTCGTTTCTAGACCGTGTTTGAAAAGTTACATCAATAAATTTTATTGTAAATAAAAGTGTTGAAATAAACCCCACAGTTTGATATTCTAAACAGTGTAATTATTGTATAAAATACTTGCTCCATTATGTCTATATTAAATTCACTACAGCTACGTTATAGAGCTACTCTATACAGTCTACTCTACGATAACATACCATGCCACTACGATACTACGACAAAAACTACGAGCAAGCTACGCCATACAAACTGCATATTTATATGATAATTTCGTGTGTGTTTTTAACTCACATAAAAATTAACAAAGTAATACGCTGTTTTAATTTTCGTAGCATTTATTTAAATTAGCTAATGTGTTTTACAGTTAGATGGTGGATACGTTACATAATTTTCGTAACTGTTACTCGTATTTTCTTAAAAGACTTAAAAAAACACTCGTCAACAACTAACTCTATCGTAAAAATCTGCGTTTTAAAGAGAATGCTTGAGGAGAGTTTTAACTGTCAGAACTTACTCTAGGTACGATCTAGAAAATTTTACCAAATGCTATTTAGAAACTACCCACGGTCTCCCATACAAATTCAAATTCACGTGAGTTAGATGTGACATCGTATTTACAAAATACGAAAAAAAAATACTGTCATTTATACATAGCACGAGTGATTTGAGTTACGAAATACCATTCCTGAAGTTGTTTTTGTATTCCTTCAATCTTCTTCAGCTCTGCTCTCTCCACTGCTGGATATAGGCTTCTTCCAAACTTTTCCATTCTTATCTTTCATTCGCCCATCTTTTTTGCGGCCTTCTGACACCCCTTTTGACGCCCATGGTCTACATTTCAACAATCTGAGCGTCCAACTATCGCTGATGTCCTGTCTTTAATGTATCACGCCCATTGCCATTTTAATCTGGCAATAC
Organism: Ceraclea dissimilis; assembly: GCA_963576895.1. Lineage (NCBI taxonomy): Eukaryota > Metazoa > Arthropoda > Insecta > Trichoptera > Leptoceridae > Ceraclea > Ceraclea dissimilis. The sequence continues at coordinate 6,977,092 of OY756369.1, forward strand.
GATCCATGATGATTTTTTCATTTCTCTTCCCCCTATATGCACCCCTTCAATACATGATTTCTTTACTTTATTAAATTTAAATCAAGCTGTTCTTGTATACATATTGAATACATAATATCCCACGTGTACCCGTTCTCAATTTTCCTCAATCCATATAATATAACCATTATGTAGGTAACACGATATTTATTTTCTGTTTCCTGATATTTTATTTTAGCCTTCAGCAGTAGAAGGTATAGTATTGTGGGGGTATGTAGGTACTCTGCAGTAGTAGGTGGTAGCTGCCAGCTACTATCATCATGCGATACTAAATACATGTTATTACAATTACAATAATATAATAACCATTTTGAACTAGGTACGTATTACAAATCATTAAAAACGATGAAAAACAACACAAATAATTATGACTCATTTTGAAAAACATGACTTAGTAAAAGGACATAATTACAAGTAGGTATTCTAGTATGGAAATATCGATTTTCGTTTTCATTAAATTGACGATACGTGTTTATAATCTTTGTAAAATATAACAATGCTACACAATTGACGATCTACTCGTAAAGCACTTTCGTAAGACTCCAAACATGACGGTGTACGGTGACCGGATCCCCTCGATCGCTCGGTGCTTCCCGATTGGATCCCAGCTTGAGCTGGACTGAGAACGGAGCAGGGCTGCTGCAACCACTCGCTGTGGAAGTCGGGAAATAAGGATAACCCTGATTGTTAGTGTGGTGCTGAGCAGACGATGAGAAGTGGGGGACTGCCTGCTCAAAAAGTATAATGGTGACCTCCAGAACAACCATGATGCAATGCCGGAGCGGAGACGGTGGATTACCTGGCGAAACTATAGTTTTTCTTCAAGACGCAACCCACATGGGCGAAAATAAAACTGGAGCCGAACGAAGTGGTACAATGTGTATTAATAAACTCACGTGAATTTTAATCACCTTCACGTGACTGTCATCCGAAATTGATACTTTGTTTTGTATCATCTCAGGGTAAAGAAAGTAAAATTGTATCCAGCAATATTAAATTTCTAATATTATGAAGGTTTGTCGACTCTAAAAGGTATTATGATGATCATAACATAATACATATATCATTATTTTCATTAGTTATGTATAGGGAGATGTTAACCGCTCGTTATGTAAATTATGGAAAATAATTTTAATGGGAACACCTTTTACAAAGTAAAAAATACAAAGCGTTCTCACGATTCAAAAATCCTTGGAGAAATAAACTGAAAATTAAAAATTGTAGATTTGTGGATTCGGCTCCATTACGTTTAAATCTATGGTGAACTGCTGTTTGAAAAGACTAGTGGATGAATTTGTGGTTGAGAGAAGTACAGAATGACCAAAAATATGTAGTATATGATTGAAAAAAGATGTGTTAGGAAACGCGGCCGTCCGATATTGACGTGACTCAATCATGTCGACTTGAAGCGTTAAAATAATCCCGTCGAGTTTCCTTGTATTAACTTTACTTGTTTGATTTCAGAATGCATGAACTCGACGTTAGTTGAATCGCTGAGTGATTAATTTCTAAACTTTTAACGAAAATTGAAATATGAGAACGATTTTTCGGTTAATTAAAATTTCACGAGTGTATTAAACATGAAAAACGGTTGGAAACCTGACTGTAAACCTTTTCTCTTACAAAATACAAAGCATATTATTCTATTATACATTCTGCCCTCAAGCCCTGACTCATACCACACAACTAGTGATGGGCGAAATCATTACGATGAGTTTTGTCTCAAGACCACAAGACCAAATAACAAACAATTTTTAAGAAGTTATGTCAACAGATGTACAGCAACGGACCTTGGGAATCGAACCCAGACATCTAGCCTGGTATAGATCTCTCGCGAGCTTAACAGCCTTTTTTGTAGTGTTCGTGAAAGGACGGTTATACCTGCCTAACGCATCAGTGTGCATTCTCGTTCATTGTGCGCTCACTAATACTACTATAACTCCGTGTACGCACTTGCGTGTAGTTACACTGTCTTACACTACAAAAAAGGTTGTTAAGCTCGCGAGAGATCTATACACCTTTATTATTACCGCTGAGGCTAAGTTAGTGACTAAGGCGAGAAGAAAGTGAATATATTATAGGTACTACTGGCATTCACTGACTGTCTTGGTATTTAGTGAACAAATCTTCAGTCTTTTTAATTCTTTAACATAGAATTTGACCCGCCATCTACCCTAAAAGCCATTTATAGAATATACGGCGGTAGAAACAAATCTCTTGCAAAAAAGGAGCGACCATGGAATTATTACAGATTTCAGACCATTCATTATTCACTATTCGAGACCAAAATCACCCTGGTCTTGATATTTCACGGTGAACATCACTAAACACATCTTCCTTTACGTAGTACTATATTTAAATATTGAAAATATTATCATAAAACAACCCTTTTATTTTTTCAGGCTAAATCTAGAACAACACGAATTCACTGCGGGAGGTCTGAAAAGGTTAATATTAATTAAAATATTATTTTTTGTATTGAAAATGTGTATGTGGAACATTTTCAGTTAATTATTTACGCCGACTGGTTTTGTGAACATTTTGATTTATTATGCTCGTACATGTTCTCAGTTCACCAGCATCCGGCTAATCGACTTCCGAAACAAGAATCCGGACTTTTTCCGGGCCAAACAATTTCTGCGGAAATTGAATCAATTGAGTCTTGAAAATTCGTTAAAAGGGGGATCTATATTTGAATATTATATAAGTCCTAATAGTCTTGGCGCATTTTAATCAATAATAGTTTATCTCCCTATACTTACTACTAAATCGCCTATGACCAAAACCATGTTTAAACACGGGAGAACTCCCAGGCTACGTATTTTGAGAAACTATAAATCAGAATCCTGGCTATCAGCAACATGCATGCAATAGTGGTTACATCAAACCTAAAATTCTAAAATAATAAACTAAACACATACGAGTAAGTAAGCATACTATTACTATAAAATATTTTGTGGATTGTACCCAGGAATTTGGTAGCGTCTCATAATTTCCAGTAAAAAAAATGTATTTCAATTCCACTGTCGTAAAATTTGAGCTTAGAGTTTTGCTTGAAAAGTTTATTGCTAAGATATACCTACGTATTTTTTACGACTAAAATGTATGAAAATGATTGTCGCGTGTATATTTGAGATTTACGACTGTTAGAGAATACCTGACTATAAAATAAACAATTTGCCATCATAACCATAAGCAGTGAACATTATTTGATTAGGTTGTATTGCTTTTACGTCATGGAAATTTGAAGGCCGTCCAAGCCAGGAATGTCACCCAGAAAATTATAAGACCTCTACCATTGATTCGCAACATATAAAGTGACACCCTGATCTTACCCACTACACATCCTCATACATACTCGTATGTAGCTTTACGTTTTTCTCTATTAGAGTTTTTTTTTATATTCACAATTATAAATCAAAATATGATTCTTTCAACCAATATTGAAAAAATATTGATTAACTACTTATTTCTATGTTTAGAAGTTTAAAAAAAAACATTGCTTTTAATAAAACAAAAAAATCTTTAAAAAATCAAACTTATCTCTGCCTTACTTGAGCTTATCTCTGGGGCATTATGAAACTTTTAAAAAGTGAAACAAAATATTTAATATCTCCTACAGACTTATTACATTTTTTTTTTCAGATTTTAACCTGGTATGTACAGATAATTTTTATTTATTTATTTATTCACTCTGCAAACAATTAGCAAACCCAATAAAAGATGCATACATTCGAATCTTCTTCTTTCTTCTTTGTCCTGCCCTTCTGTCCCGGTTCATCCAGGGTCGGGCCTCCTCGTACGTAGGCGCCAGGATCTCCTGTCCTGGGTTGTCACTGTTGGTATTCTCTGCGCCGCCAGCTCCTTTTCAACATTGGACCACCATGTTGCCGGAGGTCTACCCCTTCCCCTGGATTTCGTGGGGAAGATGCATACATTCGAATATGTCTTATAAATAAAAAAAAATCACTAGGGTGCATCTCGATGCTGTGATTTTTTCAGCTAACCCAAATTTAAATCGAAAATTGAAGAGATGACCTTAATAAAATTTATTCTATTAAATTAATACTAATAATAAGTTGTGTAATGTGTATGTATGCACTATGCAGTTATTCTTTATTATCTAATATTATATAATGTAGTTCTACTATTATCTTATGTGACAAAAGCGAACTGCGGAAAATCCTCTAGCCAAATGTCATACAATGCATTATGGCACAGATACCTGCCTATATAATACTGATATACTTGATATAGGAGTTTAATAGTGATGCGACTAATAATGTCTCTGAAATGCGAATAATTCTCTGAAAATTAAACACCACTTATAAACATTGCTAGAAACGATAATAAATATCGTACCTATGTCTAAATCTAGTCCATATTCGCTGGATTTATCTATGGACATTGCTAGATAACATATGTAAGTCTAGTACAATATTGACTAGACTTGGACATAATCATAACATATATCTATATATACTGTAAATATTAATAGTGATTATTGTCGGCTGTCTGTACCTACAAATTAGTCTTTACAAACCATTTCTCATGTACTTTTGATCTGATATTTTATGTTTTTTGTCAATATTTCAGATGTACCTACATTAAGTTACTTATTTTTGTTGTTGCTTGTATTGTACTTGTACAAAACTATTGTTAATGTTAAAGGCTTGCGCCGTAAATAAATAAATAATCAAGTACATATTTTACCGTTAATAGGGCAAGGTGTGAACCGTGCAGAATTGTTTAGAAATTTATAATGTTGTACAATGTACATACACACCTGGCCTGTAGGTGAATTTCTGTGTAAATAAATATAATAAAAATAAAATAATTGTTGAAAATATTCGCAGTGAAAACTTGACATGACTGCTTCTAATTTTCGGGCGAAATGTGTGATTTTATCGACGTTTCGACATTCTCGCTTGTGCGAATAATACTTTAAAATTTGCAGTTATATTGGCATCACTAAATATTTTGCTTCAACGTTATGCAATATTTGTTCACCACTACTGTCTACACAGTGCAAACAGGAGTATCACAGATTTCATTTTAAAATCAAATAAACTCACCGGCGGGGCTTAAATCTAAAGAAACACGTAGTGACATGACGTTTTGAAAATTTATCTCCTTTTTAGCCTCACAGTGATATAAAGATTTGCAAATAGGTGTATAAATACAAACAATTTTATGAAATAAAGTTGTGTAGGTATATAATGAAACGTTATTCATACGCTATGGTGAATATTGTTATATAAGATTGATTTCTTTCAACAACAACGAATATTTTTCTAATGATCACTGGGAAACGAAAATTATTTATCTTACAAAATAGCAAAATTTTCTAATATTGTGAAGAAGTCTAGAAGAATCTAGTCAAATGTTTTTTTTCCAACGAAAGTTCCAAGGAAAGATCCGATTGGATACTTAATGTAATATCGCTTAAGAAGCGTTGGAAATCATTGGGTATCATAGGCCATTACGATTTTCGATATTATAATCGTCAACTAAAAAATAACGCTTTTTTAGGTCATGAAATTTAAACAGAATTTCTTAAGTACTGGAAAAAATCACTCATTGGAATTTTCACAAAATTAGAAAGAAAATAAGAAAATTCTTCTCTATTTTCTCGTACCTTTAAGTTTTTTTTTTACAATTAATTAAAAAAAATGGATTTGAAATTTTATATACGGATTGTTGTCATTAGACCCACTGCGGCTTCATGCAAGCTCATACGTGCAATGGGCATATAGGTAATAGGTATACATACTGTGTGCAATGTATATGTTAGTTGGGTAGGGGGAGGACATTAATTGGTATAGCCATTGGCAGCAGTGTTCTGGTGTCTGGTGCCAAGGAGTAGGCCATATAATGCAGCGCTTAATGCCAACATTTCTTTGGGGAGCCTGGAGCGTATTATGTATTATCATTCGGACTGGTGAAATTGGAAATGTTCGCAGTCGAGCAGAACGTATTGTAAATTATTGCGGATATCAATATCATTATAGGTACTATACGTATGTATAACAAGAGATATTTGTTTTAGAATCTATGTATGCCTGAAGCAATCTTGATGCACAAATTTAATGACAATTTCATTACTTCGAAATATGCATGTAAGATGTACCTACTTTATAAAAAGAGAGGCGCATGAAGACCACAAAAAATGTGGACAGATGAAATTGTCTAGGTAGCAGTAGCAGATAGCCGAAGACAGAAAACATTGGAAAAGTTTAGAAAAGGACTATTCCAGCGGTGGAACGAAAATGGCTAAGTTACATACCTGCATTATTATGTTGGCTGACTTCTGCTACGGCATTTAGAGAAGAAAATCATTTGGAAAGTTGAAAAAAGTATGCTACTGAAAACGCGGTCGGTAGATAGATAGCTTAGGAGAATGTTTAGTTTGTTGTAGATATTATTATATATACTGTCCCGCTCAGAGTTCATCTCTTGTCCCAGATGGAACCGTGACGTCAGAGAGATGCGCAAAATCTCCTGTGTATTTTCCTCTATTAGTAGGTAGCTACATAATATCTGTACAGCCTTCAACCACCGCCTCAATACCTGGACTCTGTTGCAACTTTCAAACACCGCATCCAAGTGACGCATTATATCAGAATTCTGATTTAACTTTACAGAAAATACAAAGTAATACGTACAAATGCAGCGTATACACCAACCCGAACACTTTTCTGCATTAAAGTGCGCCAAATACCAACATTCGTATCTGACACATCCCGGTTAAAAGATCTCGCTCAAACCAACTGAACAATCTACACCTCCCTCTCTCTCTCTTATTCTTAGGAAGAGAGGACAGAACGCCCTATCCTTACACACACGCACTCCTCGCTTCTGTCACATTCACGCAATTCGGCATTCACGCTCTTCGATGAGAATTATCATTAACATTTAATAGTAATTATAATATACTATCTGATTTCTTATTATGTGAGAGTGTATCTACGTTGCATGATATATTACTGGGGAAAAGGGGTAAATTATTACCGTCTATTGAGTTTACTCATATATACAATAAGACCACCCTTTATTCTCTCCGTTAGAAGTTCCAGATGCATTTTACAAAATAATACAGAGAGATGGTACCTACATAATTAAGTTAAATTGAGTTTGAAATATCGCAGTTAGAGCAAATTGACCTTCCGAAATCTGGACTAAATGCTCCCGTCGACCCAGATCTGACCTAAATACAACATTTTCTTAATATAGCAACATTCGCTATACTCACTGCATAGTGCATAGGTGCATTAAGTATTCACCTAATTGTGATCTGATAGATAGCTACATTGTGGCATACAGTCGCTAATATTGCAATAATACATATATCGATTTTTCGGTAAACGTATTTTTGGATTCACGCCTAAAGATTCGCTATTGATATTTAATCACAATCTGGGGTGACCAGGTACAACTGGTACAAGTGTGGCAATTTTTTTTATCTCAAAAGTTCCACACTGCGCGCACACACGCACACACACACACACACACCCTCACACACACACACACACACACACACACACACACACACACACAGACACAACAGTTGCTTAATCGCACTTTTAATAGGGACATTCAGAATGAATAGTAAAGCTTGTTTATGCAAAAGCTAAATGAGATGGTGTTTTGCTTCTCTATTTTAGATTTCTTTGTGATATTTGCTATTTAATAATTGTCAGCTATATTTTGTTTTTACAGAATTTAATAGGTGCACGGACGCGTGTTGAGTGGAAGTAATCGCAAAACGTGTATGACAAACTTTATGAACGTTCAGGAAGCGAGACATGTATCCAAGGACAGAAGGGTGTTGCGTTCTGTCCTCTCTGCCTATCCCGGAAGGGTACGGAGTGATACGATGGATATATAGTATATTATTAGGCACGTGCAGTTATTACATATTAAGTGTGCAGGAAAGCATTTGGGTTTGTGTATGCAAGCCCAGATCCTTTTTTTAAAAAAAAAATGTAAATTTCCTTCAAAGTAACTAACATGGTTACATACATAAATAATAAGAAATTAGTCGTAAAGCGGAAAAATCACGTTAATGATATTTACTCGTAAATTCATTTGCATAAATAAACCTGGAGACCACGCGGTGAACAAAATTAGATTAATATTAATTGGTATCAGTTGATAGAAATCGTAGGACTCGGAAAACAAAAAGTACTTGTGTCGCCACTTTAGTAACATTCCTACATAGTTGTTAGTTGCTAAAGATATACGAAATAAAAGTACATACGTAGGTATAAAAAAGATATTTAAAATTGTTTTATGAACCAGACGATTACTAAAAAAAGTTTTAGTAACGAAATTGTAACAACAATAATAAAAAATAAAATCTCCTTTTTGTGAGTACCTACTTAAGTTTCGAGTGGTTTGAGTGACGTTTAAAAATATGTTTCGTGTTTTGTTAAAAAGAAAATAAAAAAAGATCTGTAAAAATATGAAACCGCGAAACTTTTGCGCAGAAAAACGTTTGTATTTTGAGTACAGGGTGGCATATAAAACGAAAATATGTTCAGTAAAGAAATTTTTGTAAATTATAATGGAAAACATTATAATTTTTCCTTTCATACAAAATGTTCAAGTGGATTAATAATATGAAAAGATGTCATAAAAATGTTGATTCCACCTGCTACCCTACTCCCTGTGTTGGCTGTGTTGAAGGTATATGGGCAAAGTTTGGGAGAAAGAGAGAGAGACTTGTGGGAGTGACGGGAGGATCCCCAGGGCATTGTACTTGTGACCTTCAGTGGGATTATTCAGGAGGCTGTTAATACTGAGAGAAACTGCCTTCATTACTGAGATTGTCAACTCTATAAAATATCATGTTACAATATTAAATTCAATACACGAAATATTATTTCTTTTTTTATTCCATTAGATAGGCAAGTACTTATCTTACCAACTTCTTCTATACTTTGGTAAAATATTACGTACTATTTTTAGTATATCAATATATCTGTATTTAGGCAACCCCATTTTTTCATTAAATCTAATGATTAATACACTAGTGTTTTTTTTTTACAACCAATCATTTATTCATTAAGGTCCTATATATACTGTCATCCGGCTTCGGCGCCCTGAATTTCTCTCAGCCAATGCTGAGAGAATCGTCTTGAAACTGAAGACAGTGATAGACAAAAGTATGGACTACGGATTGACTGTTTTGAAATTACAATATTTGGAAATTTCTTAAATAAAAAAATATCCCGAAAGTACCCCTGAAATTTACGGGATCTGATGGTTTTCCTTTCAGTTTTTCAATTATAATTTAGTCGAAATACTGGTAATTATAATCTTAACAAATTGACTATTTTAGATTTTTTAGGTTTCTTTTAAAAAGGTGTAATACACACACATTGTCGCTTACGTTATTCCTATTTCGCGCTAACATTCTCATACAAAATTTGAAAAAGTTGAAGCGAAAATAGAACGATTTTTGTTCAGTGCATATAGGCCCTTAATTCTTTTTTGTTTGCTGCAGCGACATAATATATTAAGTACTACCTAGACAGAGTACTCAATGCTAGAAGTGTAACAAAACTGGTGCCCACAAACTGTCAAATCGTATGGAAAATTTTGACAGTTTGTGGACAACGGATTCGAAATTTTGCTCTCATAGTTAAAAACGGTATTAGTTTCAACGTTATTTAGGACTAAAACGACAGTTTTAAAGATGTTTTAGTTTTTATTATTGATATCTTGTTAATAGTGTGAGGTTTGCGACTCTAAAATACCAAAAAGTGCCGAGCGTGAAATTGCTACACTTCCGTTCTATTGAAAATACATAGAATCAGATCTCTAGTACTTAATATGTAATCTCTTTGGTTTGCTGCAACCCTTATTAAGTAGGTACATGTCTTTTTCGTAATTAAAGTCATTTTGCCTTCTACTGTAAGAGGTATTTGATTTTTTAATACCCCGTGTCCCAGCTAGGATTCTCCTCTATCGTTACTCAAAAATGTAGTCTGTTCTCCTGTGTAAAATTGTTTCCTGGACATAAATCCACTCAACCTTCCTAAAATACTATGGTGATTGGCATTTATTTATTGGCATGATTTAGGGGAAGGAACCGGGGCTACTGCCCAGGACCTCCACAAAAGACAGCCCCCCACAACAGAGACTCTGAAAAAAAAAACAAATTCAGACTAGTAAACAACTTTTCCTAATTTTCAAAATAATCTATACTTGGTTTGACAATAAATTATTTATTGGAAAACTCAACTGAAAAAATTTACCATTTATTTGGAAAATAATTTGGGGCCAGGGGGCCTCCACTCCTTTGTTGCCCCGAAGCCTCCACACCTCTAAATCCAGCCCCGGTGATTGGATCACAGGTGTTTTATTGAATTTAACTTTCCCTCCATTACTCATACCCACATAAGCTGATTCAATATGAAAAAAAAATAAAGTGTCAAAGTTGAACATCGCTGTAAAGGGAATAATAAATTTCTACCTTTGGAACAATTTTAGAGTGGTAGGTACCAACGTACTAAGTAGGCAGACGTATTCTGAAATAAAATATAAAGAGACTTGCCCAAATTACCTTTCTGACAAATTCCATGAAAACTAAGGCGAAATGAAACACACCTAAATTATTAATTAGTCGAAAGGAGCAACCTTCCCAGACTTTGTGATTTATTATTAAACAAATTGATTGACTTATTTTTACCCCGTCTCATGTATAAATTTGCGAAAGCACAGTGCCGTAGCGTAGGTTTCTGCCTCCCGGAGCGGACATCAAATCCGCCGCCCCCCTTATTTAGGCATATAAATCCAAAATTCCTGAAAATTTACAGGAATTATAAAGAACTTCTAGGCTGGAGTGGGATAACTAACATTTTGATATTGATGGCCTAAAAAGAGATAAAATAGCGCCGCAGGCGAAGTTTTTTTGAAGTGAGACAACTCAAATTTAGATACTTATTGATATGGTACAAAAAGAGAAAAATAGCATCGCAGGCGAATTTTTTTCCAGTTTTTAATGAAACAAATGTGATTTAATGGATTTTTGAAAGTTTCCCCGTAAATGCCGCCTCCTAAATAGTGCCGGGGCGGACCGCCCCCCCCCCCCCCCACGCTACGCTACTGAGAAAGCAGATATTAAACTCTTTTTACATCGAGTAGCACCCACCCTGAGTCTCTTGAGGGAGATACATAAGAAGCAGGGTAGATGATCGCCTATTTGGATACCCTCATGTGGATCCATCCACGGCCTCACTCGAAGATCTCTCCCTCCATTGTTGTGGATTTCAATAGGCAAGGTGGCTTTAATAAAGCTCTTCTTCTTCGTTCTTCTCGGGTGTGCCGTGTGTTTGTTAATGGAGCCGAACTTCCGGCACCCTTGTTGGAGCCATCTTCAGGACTAATGTATAACCACACGGCACACCCAAGAAAAACGAAAGACATTAGTAAAGACCGTGAGAACCTACTAAACTATTTAATAGAGCCGTTTCTGGGCTTCAATTTCTGGGCTCTTGATGATAGGGTATTGTCCGTATTGTTATTGTAATCAGTTGGTGTCGGATTTAGGCATTCGTGCCATTTTTTCGACTGCTATGTACACCTGTCCGTGCCATTTTTTCGACTGCTATGTCCACCTGTTCGGGCAGAGCAGATGTTTGCCACACGGAACACGCATATTCACCTCAAAGACACAAGCCCAGCGCTGAACCTCTTTGTAGATCTCATAAGTTATAAGTATCGATGGCTTTGTCCCTTTCAGTGACATTCCGTATAATTATTGTTCCTCGCATTTAGCTTTTGCTTTGTATTTATATTTTATCCCTACTCAATATTTGGTTAGTACCGCATATCTATTAGGATAAAACAACCTGATCCAGATACAGGGTAGATAATAATAATAATAAGATCAGATCACACTCCCTATTTTTCCCCGCGCCACCCATTTCGGATAAAAGTCTCCTCAGGGACAGATAATAGTTTATTTACAATTTGAATGGTTGAAATTTCAATTTAAAGCGACGAAAGATAAGGTGACCAACCGTCCTCCTTTTGGAAGGACAGTCCTCCTTTTCTAGGTTCTGTCCTCCCTTCAAAAGTGTCCTCCTTTTTGTCCTGCTTTTTTACTTTTTAAAATTTTAAAACTAATCTGTTAATCTCAAAACCACACGTTTTTCATCATACCATGAATTAACTAGTACTATAGTATAAAAATAAATTAAAATGCAATTGTTTCCTAAAAAATTTGCCTGCGGCGCTAATTTCCTTTACCTTCTGAGTATATGTAATTCGGTATGTCTTACGACAAATATATCACATGCGGCGCTATTTTTTTAATACATCCTTTATGGAAAACATTTTCAAGAAAGTAAATCAAACGATCTTCTTCATTGTCCCAAAAAAAATCGCCTGCGGCGCTATTAACGCATTTTTTGTCCTCCTTTTTATTTTTAAAAATATGGTCACCTTACGAAAGATCGAGTTGAGATTATAATTTACATGTTTTGTAACCGTACAAAACATGAAAGGGGTTTGGTTTACACCAAAAATGGTTAATTTTTTTGTATTTCAATGAGACAAAAAGGGAGTCACCATAATATTAAAATTTAATACAGACAAGGGAGGTGAATTGGTATTAAAATAATATTATTACTTGCTTTATATGAAAAAATATGTAGAATCTCACTCCGTAACGGGAGATGTTTGCTTTAAAAGGCAATTTCAGATTGTGTACTGAATTTTTATTGATATATTTTCAGATATAGACTGACATAAATCTTCTTTTTACAAGAGAATGTAGTAAGTACACTTATTAAACATAAAATAGATCGATCTTAAGGCTCGCGACGCAACTATGACGTCACGGTCATTTTCCGCGGCATTAAGGGTCAAAATCGCATGAACAATCGCATGATAAATGGTAAAAAAAACAGCTTTTTTTTATTTTTCGGGGTTAATTACGCTTCAATTAAAAAACTTTTACGGTCATTCCCTAGATTCCAATGCATATTAACAATACAAAATAAAAATCGCCGCGACATTCGGGAAACGAGTTTCAGCCCTTCGAAAAAAAAATCAGAGGTGTTTTTCACATTTTTTTTTTGAGAAATGTATACCTACAAGATATAAAAAATCTTTTACGGTCATTCCCTAGATAAAGGTTCATTGTATAATCTACTCTATTTTTTTCTGAAGCATATTTAGTAAGGTTGTTGAGATCTAAGGTCTCCCGTTTTATATATTTTTTTGAAATGTCAATATGCATACTCTTAATATACAGGTACTTATGCAACTCCTACTTTTATGTCTCATAGGTACCTACCAGTGGACAATGGTGGATTTCTGCCGAAGGGAAGCCGGGGCTAACATTTCTTATGGGATTACGTCCGATTAGACATTGTTATACCTATATTAACAAAAGGTAACTCGATGGGAATCGTGTTCTTAGGTAACTTCGCGCCTGGTACCTTCTCTATATTCATTCATACCATCCCACTATCCCATTATTGGGGTTAGCTGGAAGAGATCCCAGGATCGCACTATAATACTAAGCTCGCCCTAGTGAACGACGTGGTTTCTTATTGCTTGATTTCTTATGTTTCATATTACTGGCTCATTGCAATCCAAATAATTCAGAATAGGTGGTGAACCTCTTTGTTGAATTTAAAGAGACGTTGCTTAGTCTTAGTGCACCAATACAAACAGACCCCAGACCTAGCATAGGTGAATAAAGAGGAAGTTACCAGGGCAATTATATTTTCGATTTTTTGGCTTTGCAAAACACTTCATGTTAGTAGTTATCTCAACAGATACACAGCAAAGGATGTACTTTCCATCAGGCTGATGAATGATCGCCCGTCGGCTAGTTTAATGCGATTGCTTTACACTTAAGTAACATTCACCAATTCCAGTCCATCTGCTACGGCTGGGAATCGAACGCAGACCTCCAGCCTAATACACCGATGTTCTATTCATTGTGTCATTAAGGTTGATAAGTAAACTTTATATTTTGTATTATCCAATGTCAGTGTCTCACAGGTGAAGAAAACTATTATGATTTATCTGACTGTGTGTTTAAAGTATTGTAACATTCTGTATAGTTCTCTTGAACTAAAAATATATAAAATTCTGATGGAAAGAAATAAAAGCATTAGATTTTGGTAACAGGAATATAATAAATAGATATACTATAATATTTACATAATAATTAACTTGAAACAATTATATATTTAATTTATAATTAAGTAGACAATATAATATGTAGTTTTCCTAGTCATAGACATAAAAATAAGAACTGTTGTGATATTTGCATATACAGAAGGATGTGTGTTCTTATACACATACGGCATTTACTGGTTACCTCATAGTAAAATAAAAACTCAAAAATAAAACACACATTATAGAGATTGAAAACCCAATTATTATATCTACCAATCATACATAAATATATTAACATATTATGTAGATATAGATAGTACATATATGTAAAATTTAGTATGGAATGTAGTCAGTCCCCATATTTTATTCATGCTAAATAATAACCCCCCTCTACATACAGATGTCTGCTTCCATTCTTCAGTTTTGAATGATATTTGTGTTTTTTAGACATTGAACCAGAGTATGAATATATTTCTTACGACTTTAAAATTCCATTGATGGTATTAGCAATAAGTCAAATGAAGTGGTCGGTAGGCTGATTGTAACGTGCTCGAATGTTAATCCAGTGGGTGCGGGTTCGATCCCTAATGCCAACCTACTCCACTTCACGACACAAGCTTTTCAAGCTTACTATGAAGTGTACAAAGGCGTATTTGGGTTTATTTCGATTAACCCAGATCCATTTATATATTAAAAAAAAAAAACAAAACAAATAGTAGTTACATACCCTATTCATATTTACTTGTACTATTTTACTTGTAGTATTGGCAATACTAACACCACCAACGAAATTTTAAAGTCATCAGACATGAATACAATGTTCCTAAGATTGAAGTAGTGGTTTTGTTGAAATTAGTCGCTAAAACTTTATGTATGTATTAACTGTAAAATGTAAAACTGATATTTCTATACAAGAATAAACTTAACAATGGTAACATCATGATATGGAAAAGATTATGGTCAAAACATAATTTGATGTTATAAAGACATACATAAATAAATAAATAAGTATCACAAACACCATTTAAATATAACAAATAGTGATGACAAGGTTCTATCTGCCTATACCCTCACGCCATGTCACTTGTGGGAGAGGCAGAGGACAGAACGCAAGAGTGCTCCTTACACACACTCCCAGCCTCTGTCACATTCATGCAATTTGTCATAAACGCACTCAAAACGCGTCCATCCTTGAGGATCTGGTCGGCATGATCGGCCTAGGTCAGTCTCAGGCGGTTGCACTTCCTCACACCTTTGCTTCACCAAATATATATTTTTAGTCATCCACTCATTCTCTCAACATCCGCAAACCATCTTAGTTTATTCACTTTAATTATACATAGTCACTACACTTACTTCTTTATTAACATCATTCCTTATCTTTCTCTCAGTGTATTCCCGCACATTCTTCTAAACGACCTTATTTCCACTGCATTCAGAATTTCGTGCCACTTTTTCCTATTCAGAATAATACATGTCCAATCTGTGTTATTTCAGTTATTTGACTCCACTGTATTCTACACATTTTGGAAATTAAATGTTTGCCATCACTGAAATATAACATAGTGCCCAATCACAACAAAACACCACAACTGATAAAATATATGGCAATTGTCAATAACAAATCATGGTAATCATTTATGGGATGTATACAATACTGAAACGATATTGATACTTTACAGTTTTTACCTCAACAGAGGCGAGAGGCATCTTCATTCACATAATGTAGCATTATGTGAACTCCCTTGGGGAGGAAGCAGGATGGGTGTTTCGACGCTTACAAGTCAGGTTTGGCTGGCTTGAGTGATCACTTTATGCCCAGGGCAATGTTCACCCATTCTACCACATCCTCTACTGTCTGCTTCCACATCCCGCTGTCCTGCTTCCTCCCCAAGGGAGTTCAAATAACGCTACATTATGTGAATGAAGATGCCTCTTGTCGCTGTTGAGGAAAAAACTGTCATGTATTTCCGTCTGTGCAATGCAGATAAATTCCGGTTCCATACCTAAAATAATTTAGGTATATCTCAAATGAATACTTATTCAAATATATACGCAATGGATGTGAACGGAAGAACGGGAGCTGACAGTTCCACATTGAGGGCAGTAGCCATGCAATCACTAGCTGTGTCATACTCTCCGAGACTCTCCACCACCAGACCCAAGCTGTACCAAGTCTTGTGATTGTTGGGATCTATCTTGGCAGCGTCTTTAAGAATCTTCTCTGCTAATCTCTGCGATCCGAGATGGTGATAACATAAACCTGGATACAATAAAAAAGATCATTACGGTTTGATATATGTATGTACAAGAAAAGAAAAAAATAAATACATGAACAAATTGAGATGCTTTGTGGCTTGACCATGTGAATTAAACTCTGAAGGACGGAAGTGTTCTGAGTAAAAGGAATCGTAGAGTGTGTGACAAACTGCATAAGTGATGGAAGCAAGAAGCGTGCGTTAGGACAAGAAAGTGTTGCAATCTGTTCTCTTTGCCTACAACGCGAGGGACAAGGGGATAGAGTAGAATAGAAATGTTCAAAATCATCCTGCAGCCAACTGTTTTTAGTACAAAATACTGTACGGCATGATGTATAAAACTACTTAACTACTTAAATTTCCTCAAATACAGGTTTAATAAAAAATAATTCCGGAAATTACATGAAGGATATATGGGATAACAGAGGGATAACTATTATCGGGATAGCATAATTCAGAAACTTACCTAACTGTACAAGACTATCAACGTGGGAAGGATTAATAGCAATGGCATTCAAGAAACACTGCTTTGCCTCAGCCCACTCCTGTTTGTGGCAATGCACCATGCCTCTCTGGAAACAAGACAATGGATAAATTTGTTATTGAAGTTTCATTTGAATCAACAATACTCCAATCCTTTAAATTGTGGGGTTTTTGCTATTATTTCACTCTACATGTTTTTTGTTGTGCTGATTGTAAATCTGAGGTATGCCAACAAAATTTTGTGACCGCACATTACAAAAATACAAAAACAGGTTAAAAAATCTCATTATAAGAGTTTTTTTGCTTAAACTACTTCAAAAACAATAAACTTTTTTATAACGTAAAAAATATACTTACACCAAATTTGTTACTTTTGAAAAGTTGATAATTTTCAAAGCATTAGCAAAAAAACAGCTAAAAATGAGCCAATGAGTCATTTTTACCTATTTTTGCATTTTTACCATGTTCTGTCATGAAAATTTGTTGGCAAACCTCAGGTTTAGATTCAGCACCCCAAAAACATTGAATGAAAGAAATCCAAAGTACCCCACAACTTTCCTGGTAAAAACGCAACAGGCTTGGACTACAATATATAAAATCAAAGAGAATTAGATGGTATACCATATGAATGAGTTGATGTGAGAGCGGGAATATAGTCGCCGCTTCGTCCACACATGCGGCAGCTTCCGTGGTCCCTCCTAATGCCAGGTAAATCTCAGCCAGTAACAGCCAAAGCCTGAGACGCAGCAAGGGACCTCCGGCTGGGGTAGTGCTTGACGCTGTCCCCGGTAAAGATCCAGACTGTGAGGCAGCTGAGCTCAAAGCTCTCTCCGCTCGAGATGCAGCTTGAGAATTGGCTTGTAAGGAACCTAAATAAAAGCAAAAGACATATATTTTATAAGATGTTCTTGATCCAAGTCTTGGAAGGGTCTCTATTACTTTTCATTATTCCTAGAACATTTGCGTGTGGAAAAATTCAATAAAATAACCCCATAGGATCTAAATCTTTTGAGGCTTGATTTGCAAGTCCCTAATAAAGTAACTAAAAAAACTACACTTGAAGCTAAGTCATTCGAGAAAAATATTTAAGGTATACTAAATACAAAAAAAATATATATACCGGAATCTTTGACACTTTCCAAATCAGTGTAAAACTGCAGGACGGACCTTGTCTCTGATTTTCTATCAAACTCCTTGTCTGTATCACCACTGGTGTTCTCATATAAATTCTTCCAAAGAGACAACATGTGCTTTCCAGTTACCAGTGCCGCCTGTAAAAAAAAAACAAGTTGCAATCAGGTGGAAAGCTTTGATTTAAGGACTGCATATTCAAGCGATGTAGGCAATTTTTGGAGAAAGGCAACTGCAATGACTAAAAAGCAGAGTTTGATGGATTTTAACTGGGATCTGGGCAAACTAAATATCCAAGGGTGTTTGGGGTTCTATTGCTAGATACACAAAGCATAGATGTCCATAGTTCAGCGGGCTAAAACACTGTTGGGTTCCACAAAAGAAGAAAAACACTAAAATATGAAACATACCTCTCCACCTTGACATCTCAACTGCAGCAGGGCCAAAACTCGTAGCAAATCCATGCTATCTGGGTGATCTTCCAATGCGGCATTCGCCGTAGCCAAAGCTTCTTTGGATTTTCCTTTCGCAGACAGCACGAGACAAAGAAGTTGCATGGCTGCCGAACATTCTGACCGTTTGGTCAGACACTGATGGACGTAATACTGAAACGGAAGATAACATTATCTCTGCAATTATTTTCTATGCCTCTATGAAAGTGAACAAGTTAAGATGGTTGGGACATGCAGAGAGGATGAGTGAAGAAAGAAAATTAACAAAATATACCATGAATGAAAGAACAGGTGTAAGGAAGTGCAGCCATCCAAAAGTCACATACCTTGACCATGTAGACCAGATTCTCAAGGACAGGAGTACTAGTACAAGGTAATTCTTAGTGCAAGGAATCGCAGAGTGTGTATGAGGAATTGCATGAATGTGATGGAGGTACGAAGTATATATAAGGATGGAAAAGTCTAGCGATATGTTCTATCTGCCCATCCTGTAAGGGATGCGGCGTGAAGACATAAGATATAGATTTTCTGCATTAACCAACTTACATATTATCGAGAATATTATAGAGAAATTATCTGATAAATAAGTAGGTATGTAAGTTTCCTAATAATAAAACAAATTACCATGGCTTCCGATATTCCTCCACTGAGAGCGTACTGCAAGGCCAGATAGTACAGACAGAGATGATCCTCGGGATCGCAGTCCACAGCTTTGTGAAAACTCTCCATGCATTTGCTGTTAGCGTCTTCTTTCTCTGCTCGAATAGTTGTAGCCCTACAAGAACAATTAAGTCACTAAATATGGAAATTATTTTATTAGTTTATCATTCTTGGTTTTGAGATCGGCAGAAATTCGTTAAATTGTTTCAAAGTAAATTCAAATTGAAAAACCTGTCTTCACTGCTAGGCAAGACCGGAAGCGGTGGTCTGGCTGGCAGCACTGGAGCCAAGGCTTTAAAAAATACCTATGTCGACGCAGCCTACACAGACAAAGGACAACGCCGAAATGCCACACGAAAAGTAAAGTAAGTACTGCTATGTTTGATAGTACTCTCACATGAACAGTTTGTGGTTTGAAACTTGCTTGAACTGTGAATAGAATGTGTGAGACTAACCTGGCTGTCATAAGATATCCGATGCCAACATAGAGATGACATCTGGAGAGGAGGTAACTAGGGCGAGCATGTTCTCTCTCCAGAGCCATCTTACTGTACATGAGACCATCTGACACCTGAAACACACGAGATTATTTTCACTATTTGCCAAACATTTACTACAACTTGTTGCAACAAAATTTTATGTCCCATTCCCAAAAATGTACGTACAGGAAACGTACAAAAATGTAATATTTGGTTGTTATCCCCAAACAGCTGGGTTTTGACTACAAAAGTCCAGCTTCAAACATTATAAGCTCAACTTACCCTGTTAAGAGTAGGTACTAGGTGCATCATAAGTTTAACTAACCCTATTAAGAGAATCGCAAGTCTAGCTAACCCTGTAAAGTGAATCATAAGTTTAACTGACCCTGTTAAGAGCTTCGTAGCATTGCCTGGCTGCGAGAAGACACGGCACAACCGACTCTGGTTCCAAATCTATCACTTGAGATAGAACACTCACTGCTCTCTCCGACCTGCCCAGAGTAACCAGAGAATACGCTTGCTGCTGCCACACATGGGCTTCTTCAAAGGAAAACTTCATGGCTCTCTCCAGAGACTGTAAGATAAGGTATTGATTAATACATTTGCCATAAGAATCAGGTGGCTCTTAAATTGAAAACATATTTTATTATTCTTGTAGGCAGTTTTACAAAGCTACACAAATCTTAGACAGTGAAGTAGGTATAAAGTAAAAAGAAACAATAAAATAATTGCAATCGATAAGAGTTTATAAGGCTCTGATCAGTATCTCGTCTTATTAATAAAATTCCAAGACACTACAATGGAAATGAAAACATGCAAAATAATAGTCAATTCTAAATAGGGTCCCCATTGGATATTTTGTCAATGGTGTAAAACCGATTATCATAGTGATCACAATGTAAGAAATGTACAATGATGGCAGTAGTACATAGTATTCTCTCTGTGACTAAGTTCGTACTTCATGTGGAGGTATTAATGAATTACTAGTTCATATTTTTTTACGAATAGAGCTGGTACTCGTAGGTGTCTATTAAGATAATAACTTACTTCTTGTAACAGCGCCACTTGTCCCCACCTCACAGTAGCGATAGTGAGCAAGTCGTATATAGCACTAGCATTCTCAAACGCGTGTATCCTAGCCTGTTCGAATTCTGGACTTTGTGATAATACGGCATCTCTAACAGCCATTGCTTCGCCGATTAGAAGAAGTAAAACCGTCTCTTCGCACTCATTGTTTGGCACAAACTGAAACATAAAAATTACATCAAAACCTGTGAAAGTGCAATAATTTACAGAGAGGCAACCTGACACAACGAAAGTGGCTGTTCTTGATGTTTTATACACAAGTAACAATTTAGTTCCTAGACTAGGTTTAGAATGATTCTAGAACTGTTCTAGAATCAATCTAGAAGCTAAATTGTTACTTTTTTTAAAAGTCTTTTTGGTCTTCGTGGTAAAGTCTAAAAAACTTGGGTAGTCACTCCTGTGTTGAGTTTTGTTATGATTTAGTAAGAGAAAAATAAACAGATAGGAGAAAAAATCTCAAACCTGATTTAACCCAGCGTATTTCTTAGGTTTCCAGGGACCATCCACGGGTGTCTTACTGGAGGAAGAGGAGGTCCACTCACTGCCACTCACCCCCCTCAATAAAACTTCGGCTAGCTGTCGTGCTAATGTCAGTCTCAAAGAATGCGTCCCGTGTGATTCTACTGCTGTAAGCATTTCACGATATCTGAAAAACAATGAGAGTTTGCATGATCTGAGTCTTATGCAAATGATTTCCATATATGTACAATGGTCAATTCTGTAAGTCCAGTTGATGTTTTTTTTTTCCTAAATATGAATATGAAACAATGTAACTATTTGTACCTATCTACAGCCTGTTGAAGTCTCCCAGCTCTCATGTGTAATATTGGTGACCTCTGAAGCGCAGTCTCCAGGACTGGTCCAAGGGCCCTAGTAGCATTACTGCCACTACCTCCAGTGGTAGACGTGAGAGTTGAAGATCCTCCACCGCCGGCACCACCAATCGTGCTGCCGACTCCTGTGCTCCCGGCAACAACACTCCCTGAAGCTGAGCCTGTACCACTTCCCTCAGCACGTTGAAGGTACAACAAAGAGAGCTCAGAGGCCAACTCAAAACAACGGATCTGAAACGGAATGTTTATAAATTAATTGAGATCATGACACTTTGTTAGGATGGTGTATGCAATCTTTTCCGAGGTATAAATTTTAAAATTCTCAATCCACAAAAAACTTACTAACAAATTTCCCATTTGCTTGCTATTTTTACGACAAATACATAAAACACTTTACAATTCCACACTGCTTTAAGTATTTTGAACTATGAAGTACAACATCAGTTAAACCAAAAATTATAATTATTTCATTTCATTTCATTTATTTGATCCTAACATTGGATATACATTGCCTATATGTTTGCCTCCCCCACTAGGAAAATCCTGTGTCGGGAGAAGCAAACTCACATCACAATAATTATAATAAGAACATTACAAACAAATAGGTGTAATTTTAATTCTAATGACTTAATTTAGTCAAATCACCATCGAGATGAAAACTGACCCACACTATTAGACGCTGCTCTATAAAGCAGTTTTGAAACAATATTTTAAGTAGTTCTATTTAAGACAACACTCTTTAGAGCTGTGTGAATTATAACACAGTAATTAATACGTGTACTGCGAATAATTAACACCGTGCAAGATACACGAAGAATATATAATTAATATGATAAAAACACTATTTTCAAAAGGGCAGTATCCTGTTTGAGATTGTGTTCTATTGTGAAGCGGAGTCTAGATTAAAAAATATTGGAATAAATCGCCGAATATCACAAACCATTGTCTGAGAATGAAATCAAATCAGTGTATTTAATAGTACTAATTAATTCAATTAAATAAACATACCATTTCATTTTCCCTCTCCACTTGTTTGTATTTGCTCCCGCCGGGTGTCGCACTGTGCTCCAAACATAAACCTTTGATGGCGTAGGACTCAGCCACGATACGAAGACTACGACTAAAGACAATAAACGATTATATACTGTACAATCTATGAAATAGTGGATGCAATTGTAACCAAGATTATGTGTAAGACAATACGCAAAATGGAAGCTTATGTACAAATAAAACTAACAAATACTCATGGATAAATATTAGAGAAAGGCGACCCCGTCCAACGTCAAGTTTATTTTGTTTTTAGTGCCTTTTTAAAACACGAAAAACTTTTGACAAGAGTGACCTTTCAAGTCCAAAACATTGTAAATTTACTAAATTCGTTTTAAAAAAACACATTCGTACTTTGTGTGCCCTCGTTTGGCCCCACCCGCAGTCGAGTCGAGTGAAATAATACCATTATTTTTAAATTAAAAAAAGTTTTTACAAAAAGCAATGTCACGTTTCACCAATTTATATTGTACCTAAATATGTGTATCGAATATGTAAATAAATAATACTTACAGAGGTAAATGTTTTTCAGTAAGTGTATGCAGTTCAGCCAATGTGTAATTCTTGAGACTCTCATCAAACATTCCACTGGCATAATGCAACTTCCCCAACAACAGATGTGCATCCAAAGCAACACCAGCCTTCTTCCCGAGTTCATTGGCAGCCAACATAAGATAAGATTTTGCATCTTGCAAGCCTTGTTTAGCTTTCGAGAAATTTATTTCAATTGGAGGATGTTCTTCTAAGTAACATTCCAACTTTCCCTCTCCAATTAGAAAATGAGACAGACATTCTGTAATGGAGTTATTTACTAAAATAATTACAACAGAAAACATAGTAATGAGAAAAACATGGTTGAAACTTATTACCTACAGGGGTAATGAATATTTGTCGATAAAAAATACCAAAGGCAAGATATTTATACTCAAATAACAATTGAAAGACATGAAAAAAGGGGACAACACAGGTGAACAGTTTTACAGGGACAGAGGTGTTAAAAGGATTTTGTCGACATTTTATTGAAAGCATTTCACTCACCATAATTTGGAGATCTTATTTTCAATTGTTCAGCCAATTCTATGACTTTTTTCCAGTTTGAATCTTCCCTGCACTTTTCAATGTCCGTTTCAATTCGACTATTTGCATTTCTACCACGTCCCGTCATTTTTGAACCGTTATTATAAACAATTTATCGCATCAAAATGTTATTATACATGGTCACATCACAATATTAATGAATTACGGAATGTTACGGCACATATTTTGTTAAAATAGATTCGTTAACAAAATCAATTAAATTAACAAATCAACATTCTAAACTGTTCCAGCCCGCGATTCCAAATTCCACACAAAATCGAAAATGCGAATTACAGATGTCTTAATTGATTCATGTCAAAAAGAGTGGATTCATTACCCTATAAGTACTAAGTAGTACTCTACTACTTTAGACTACAAGTTTATGGATCCATTTCAAAGTTAGGGTGACAAAGGGGCGTGACAACGTGTGAACGTGTGGATTTTATTTTTCTTAAATCTTAGGGCGGAGGCCTCTAGATGTCTTAATCCGCCACTGATATCAGACAAGAAGGGGAGGAGGAAGGGAGCGTAGTGATTTCAGGAGAATCTTGAGGGAGGCGCGAGTGATAAAAGATTAGGTAAGGAACCTCTGCTGAAGTGATGCGATGAATTTTAACGTATTTGAGGGGAGGAGGCGCATGCCGCATTAAACAAAACCAATCAACCAAATAAACCCTTTCCAAATCGAGGAAATTTATCTAGGTAGTAGATACCTACATAGATAAAATTTTACAAAAAAAATCACATACGGCAATAATAATTACTAATAATTACTTATTGTTTTTATGTATCTACTTGCCTATAAAGTATTTTATATTTTTTATATTTTTTTCTTCACATAAAATTCCACACAAGTTATCATACAAGCAATGCTTGCAAAACTGTTATGAATGGCCATCTTAGCTCCGCGTGTTACCGAAAGGAACGATGATTGAGAAAGTGATAATAATTACAAGTAACGGATCTTATCCAGTAACGAATCTAGTCCACATTCAGTAGTGACTCCGATTCAGACGATCTGATTCAGATAGTATTCACACCACTACGAATATGAAGTCATAAATGAAGAAATGTCATTTTAGTGTTACCAGTTAGCAATTTCGTCAGCTGCCAATTAAAGGTTGCCAGTTAATAAAATGCGAAAAAACCTTCGTTTGAGATTCACTAGATGGCAGTATACTATGATAATTATGGAGGGAAGTTCGATATTTTTCAATAACTGCAGCTGCAGCACTCAAGGAACATTTTCTAAAACAGGCATGTTTATTCCGGGGAAAATAAGGCTGCAACAAAATATTTAATATTGACAAAAAATGTCGATGTAATTTATTTATTTTTATTACTGAGTATAGCCGTATTAATATTATTAACATATTATCAAGACTACAAGTACAAAAGGTCAAGTTCATGATAAAACATACCGATATTTCTTTCACTTTAATTCGTATCATTCAAATAAATTCGTGACAACAGAAATCTTGATTGATAAACCTGCTTTGCAGCAAAATGCAATCAAACTAAATAAATTAGATAGGTACCTTAAATAATGTCAATTAAGTAATAAGAACTTATTGCAGATAAAAAAAGATTACCTAGGTAGGTATTGCATCTTTAGAAACGAAAATGAATTTAAAAGGGTTGGTTTAAAAAAATAAAGATTCTTCTTCACCTTTCACCTAAAATCACATTCTAGGCACGTGTAGCAAGATCTAGAATGCATATGACAACAATTAGATACACATTATGGTAAAATAGAATATGTAGGTAAGGTGCGTTGGGGTAAGTCCGAATGGTTTTTTGGTGAGATGGCACATGATAATTTGTATCATTCATCACATGCAGTCCACCAGGTTTAGCACATATTTTTTTAAATATTGGTAAACATAAGGCTTCATTCTTCGTTACAGTATATTTTTTATCATCAGAATCGTAATCGTTAATTAATAAAAACCAGTTATATTTATGATTTAAATAAAACATCACCTGGGGTAAGAACGGAAAATACTGGGGTAAGACCGGAGTTCATGCTAAAATCACTATTAGACACTTTAGACCACTGAGATTTTGGGACAATAATGGTATGTTGTCCTAATGACTAAATACATTAATTATTTCTTTATAGGAAACTATTTACTCCCGAATTTAAGAAATATATGATTTATGAATTCCGGTCTTACCCCAAACGGCCTTGAACTACCTTGACATTCCCAAACTGTTTGCAATAATATTTTATTCACATGAGTAAAAAAAAAAGTAAAACTATGTCATTGAAATCGAAGCTTTAGGTATTTTAATAATTACTATTGTAACAACATTAGCTACGACATATAGGTGTCCTTTAATAGGTGTACTTATATAATTATTTTCGTCATTGACCATTTTTTCCTATCTCTTACCATATTCCTAAAAAATGCGGAAAATCGCGAATCGGGACCTTTTCGGGGGGCGGGGTGGGGGGGTTGCAGCAAGATTTTGATAGGCAACCCTAGTGCGATGTATTACCCTATTGGTAAGCTATCATTTATACCACATTTCGATCAAAAAACAGATACGTCATAATTTAAGCAGCGGGCTCTCGGACTATATATGCATATATTTGGTACAGAGCAGAGAATAACAATATTCGAAGAAATAAACGTTTGTTAATATTAGTTTGAAAATAGTATTTCAAAAGTAGGAAGTTATCTCAACAGATGGTCACATTTTAACAAAAATAGCGGTTTTATTTTTTGATGTAGAAAAGATAGCAATAGTTTGGAAAGCTATGGAATTTAGTATGGAGTTCTAGAATGGGGAAAGAACGGATAATTTGAATTCCGACCTTTCCCCTTACATTTCTGACGGGGAAAGATCGAAAAAACACGTACAGCTAAAACTACGACAGATAACGGGTTGTCATTCTACATACATTGACCTTACAGCTATAAAATGCATGAATATCGATAATATAAACACATAACTTACCTGGGAACGATAATATAGCCGACCGGGAAAGACCGGAAATCTCGAATTTTCGCGGAAAAATTTGACGTTTACAAAATCACTCACTACACATCCTCTCGGCTCAATAGACAAATCGGACTGAGCTGAGGTGGGGCGTAACAGAATAAAGTTTCAAATGCAAATGGTCAGTATAAACAATGTTGCCAGAGTTCATCACAAATTCAATTTTTCGGTCTTTCCCCATTTCCGATCTTACCCTAACGCACCTTACTTAATTGAGATAAATTGTTAGTTGATAGAAAGATATTTTCTATTGGTACACTACTTCAATTGAAATTAACTGGAAAATATACAATACATACTCATACTCGTGGGTACCTACTTAGTACTTAGATATCAAAGTAAATTAATTGTTACTAGGTAGGTACAATGCATTCCTCTGATCGTTTTCGATAAAAGTAGGTACAGACAGACTAACTATAAAATAGACTTTAAAATCATAGTTTTTTTTTTAATTTATGAACTTTGTATGACCTTTGCGTTTTTTGTACAGGTCCCCTACTATATGTGCCTATTATTTTTAAATCTTAACAAGTGTTTGGCAAGACTTGGAGTTGAAAGAAGGGTGTTTTCAATGGAATAAGTACATTACACCTTAAGTCTATTGCGCAGTCGTGGAAGCTACCTAGTTTATAGCATATACCTATGGCTGGCCACAAACGTCCCGAAGTTCAGTTCCGGAATCGACCGTTTTGCAAAAAGGTTCCGACCAAAACCTCTTTCTGAATTTAAAATCGGGGTGACGCTGAAGTCAGAGAGAGGTTTTGATCGGAACTTTTTTGCAAAACGGTCGATTCCGGAACTGAACTTCGGGACGTGTGTGGCCAGCCTATATGTTCTTTCCTCAGAAGGGTGTATAACAACAATAAGGGTCAGACAGATTGAACGTTTTGTGCGTGTAGGTATATGGTGCATTAAAAAATCTGGAACGGTCGGTAAAAGCGTTCCACTATGTATTGGGTATACTGTACATAACTGTATTTTAATATAAGTAATCAGCATCAATAAATTATTTTATACTGGTATAATAATGTAATATTTTAGTTTCATTCTTGTGTTTCGTTTAAGACCGCGTGTCGAATGATGAAATATCTATAACACGCGTATTGTGCAATGATAAAGAACATGTGTTGGATAACTTGACGTTTCCCTGTTCGATTTTCAAACTTTCATTTCCATAGATTACCTATCTTGTGCGTTGTTCTATTATTTAAATTTGAAATGGCGGAAGATAAAAGGAAACAGAACGCTTTGAACAATTTGGATATCACCTTAAAAGAATTGGGACAATTTGGAAAATACCAATTGTTAAATTACATGTTGATATCCATCCCAGTGTTGTTTGCCGCCTGCAATAATGGAAATTACGTGTTCACCGCCTTGGATGTACTTTATAGGTAAGATTTATACGAATTTCTTTTTACAATTTAATAAGATAATGAGTATGTATTATATGATTGTTTTATTGCATTTAATGCGACAGGAGTGTACGTTGATAAATTATGTAATATTGATATTATATGTACACATAATACTTCATTATAATTATTTATTAGGCATGCAGATTATTGAATAGTTATAAATTAATTAATTAAATAGGTACCGTATCTATTTCTATTTATAATTATCCTTGCCTAGATGCATTTATAATTATTGAATAAATAGGTACCTATTAGAGAATTTGACACACTACCTACCAATAAATGTAATTGGAAAAAGTGTGGGTATAGGTACGTTCGGTGTCCAATGCCTCGGAACAGACTTCGGTCTAGTGCGGCAGCATTTTTTTCCAGATAGCCGTCCATATTCTGAATAAAAAACATTAAGTAATTCAGTCACCTGTTACTTACTTAGGTACGGTAACCAGACAGAAACTCAAATGACAAAATCTCAACTGTCAAAAGGGTAACCTACTATTGACAGAATCGCAACTCATCGCCGGAAAACCCGTTGCCGCCAATTTCAATATTGTTGGGTTAGGTTCGTTAGGTTGTTTTTTTTTACACACAAAAACAAAACAAAAAAAAACGGCATCAGATTTCCCGGTGTTGAGTTGCGATTCTGTCAATAGTAGGTTACCCTTTTGACAGTTGAGATTTTGTCACTTGAGATTTTGACATGGGACCCTTAGTTACTTTACGTGTCCGGTCTAAAGTCTGTTTATTTAGTTTGATGTTATTATGACATTACTACACGTGTACTAAAATTAATAATTAATTTTAAAACCGTTTCCAGCTTTCCGAGAGTCAATTACGCTAGAAACCTGGTTGCCTAATATACCTACTATGTATATGTGTATTTATTTACGACGCAGGTAGAAACTTTGAAAAATAGTTATATACTTACTTAATTTGGTTTTTTGTATTAATTATTTTCTTTTGGAAAAAAGCTTGCGAAAAACTTATCCACTTGTATTATTCTTAATTTAAAATTTGAAACCGGCGCATTAGGTTCGGATGACGTACCAACCTATTAATATAAAACTGGCACAAATAATTTAGTATTAGGTAATAACTGCGTATGCATCTACTCACAATAGTCATAATCTTCATAAAAATATTGTTTTTATGATTCTTAAATTCAATCTGGAGGGAAAACGGACAGTTTAGAAATAGAACACGTAATTTTATGACGTATTTTTCTAAGATTTTGCTCACTGCGGAATATATGTTTTCTGACCGTTTTAAAGCTGTTAATTGTAACCATATCTAGCCTGTGGGAAGTCATTTTAATTTATAGATATGCGTACCTACGTCACCTATGTGTATTCTAGGACCTAAACAATAATTTGTGATAAAGAGTACGCATAAATAAATAAATAAATGAATAAAACTTTATTGGCCAGTAATGTTACAACAAAAACAAGACAATGCAGTGTGCCAAAAGGCGGACTTATTGCAAAAGCAATATCTTACAGTCAACCCGAACTTACAGTCAACGCATTCTGACATTTCAAAAATTTCTAAAAACGGGAGACCTTAGATAAACCGTTACTAAATATGCTTAAAAAAATAGAGCAGATGCATTGAAACTTTATCTAGGGAATGGTCGTAAAAGATTTTTTAATTGTGAAAAATACCTCTCATCTTTTTTCCGAAGGACTGAAACTCGTTTCCCGAAAGTCGCGGAGATTTTTTTTATTGTTAATATTATTAGTGGATTCTTCGGGGAAAAATCTCCGCGACTTTCGGGATTTTACCGTAAAAGTTTTTTGATTGAAAAAATGGAAAAAACGCTATTTTTACCATTTCATCATACGATTGTTCACGCGATTTTGAACCTTAATGCCGCGAGCCTTAAGTTGGGCTTATCTTTTTCTTTATAGAGCAGATATATAAATATTATAATACACACAGATATTACGTAATAGATATCCGATACACTGAGCCAAAAAATATTTAACTGATTAAGAAAAATGCTAAGTTAATGACAAATCAGTAAATTTTACTGATGAAAAAGTTAATTCTACGCATGAAACAGTTGAATTAACTCAGCATTACAGTTGGATTTACAAATGAGAGTAGTTGAATTGACTGATTACAAAAGGTCAAAATAGAATCAGTTGAATTTACCGTTTAAACAAGTTAATTTCAATTAAAGAGTAAATTCTACTGTTGAGTATGTTGAATTTACCCTTAAATAAGTTAATTTCAATTAAAAAGTAAATTCTACTGTTGAGTATGTTGAATTTACCCTTAAATAAGTTAATTTCAATTAAAAAGTAAATTCTACTGTTTAGTAAGTTGAATCTACTCTAAAACAAGTTAATTTCAATTAAAAAGTAAATTCTACTGACTTTGTAAGTTGAATTTACCCTTTAAACAAGTTAATTTCAATTAAAAAGTAAATTCTACTGATTTTAATCAGTAGAAATAATCATGCTTTGTTAAAATGTCGGTAGGGGCGTGACAGTCAAATCATGCGAAATTAGTTCGCGGTATCTTCTCGTCAGAGTATAAGTGTTCTGAGATCTCTCCTCAAAGTAATATAATGAAGTGTCTACGTATTTTAAAAAGATTAATCTAGTATATTCTTATTTTATCGATCTTTAAAACCAAATTGTGAAACAATGTGCAGTTTATTATAAATAGAGTGGTAATTAGTTCATAAATATAACTACATACATAGTTATTATTAGACAATAGTGGAGTGCGGCTGGCCACATAGCACGAACATCAGATGCTAGATGGACTAAGAAAGTTCTCGAATGGCGACCAAGAACAGGCCGAAGAAGCGTTGGTAGGCCCCAGGCAAGTGGTCGGATGACATAAGGAAGATTGCCGGGGGCGGATGTATGCGGTCGGCACAAGAGTACACAGCAGTAGAAGTCTAAGGGGGAGGCTTATGTCCAACACAGGACGCGAGAAGGCTGAGAAGAACAAGACAACTACCACACTTGACATAATATCTTTTAAGGTACCTTAACAAATGTTTCTACCCTGTAAAACAATAAATAAAAGCAGTACATAAAGGTTGTAAAATCAGTATATTTATTGTTTAATAATAAGTATATCTTTTTATTTATTGCAGATGACGAAGACGGTGCAAACCTGAGCGCTGCTTGCCCGACCATTCTTTGATATACCTATTCATCAAGTTGATACCTGCTTCAAGGCGGTCTGCAGACATTTTAAGTTCTAATTAAAACAATATTTTTGTAAATAGTGGTTTTTAAGTACCTCTAAGTTTTTGGATATTATTTTATCTTTACTTTTAAGTACTTGTAAAATACAATGGTTATGCAAAAAGCTATTTTAATCAATTAAAAAAATGATGTAACATTAACTTTGTATTATGTATTTCACTGTATATAACTATGTGTATAAATATTGTACATGTTTACTATGTCATACATTCATTTAAAAAATTGCGGTGCAAATAAATACTTTATACATAAGTAATTTGTCTAATTAAAAACCCTTTTTTATTTTTCTACCTACAGGTATTTTAACTAAGACAGTTTGTAGAAAGAACCTAGTAGGTAAGTAGAACAAACTTTGAAACTGTGGAATCTACCGATCATTCAAGTAGGATTAACTATATCACCGAGTAGGATTGACTGTGTCACAGTTAAATTCACCTTACCAGAAATCAGCTGGACTGGGGCGGCCATGTTTTATTAAGTAGAATCCACGTCTCTAGAAATCAGCTGGACAACGGCGGCCATCTTGTTTTTAACTCACTCAGTTAAATCAACGCTCCCGTATTTTACTGACTGACCTCAGCTATTTCGACTGTTTGATCGGTAGGTTCCTATTTAACCTACTAAAACAGTTGTTTTCACTGTTTTTTCGGTTAATTCAACTGGTTATTTCTCTGAGTGTATAAGGTTAGTTGTTCGGTCAGTGACCTGTTTGAGTCAATGCTGCTTAGAATAATTGGTAGGAATGTAGGTAATAGGCATGTACGTGTATTTAATGTAAACTATCGGAAAACTGTTATCAATACTTAATAAATAAAGTAGGTATACGTATACCCACCAATACACATCAGTGGCGTATATAGGATTTTATTTCGGGGGGGGGGGGGGAGGGGCGATCTAATATTTGACTTTGGGAGAGGGGGTGGAGGCAACAAAAATTTGAAGATAGACGTACAGTATGAAAATTATAATAGCGCCGCAGGCAAATTTTTTCGTGAATATAGGTGAAAAAGGTCGTGTTTTAGGTTGGTATTGATATTGTGTGCAGAAAATACAAAGCAGAATAGCGCCGCAGGGGAATTTTTTTTGAATAATGGAAACTTGAGTAACTTTCATGTTTTAAAATAACGTTTCTTAAAGAATTGTTTAACATTTCGGGGTCCCTTCGCCCCCCCCCCCTATATACGCCACTGACATATATACCAATAAATACTTATATATTCATACCTACTGTATATAGTGTAATAGTGTATATACATTGTAAACCATATGTAGGCAACAACCTATTAATAGATGTTTTGTATTTACCCGACATGTGCATCTATGTTTGAAGCAGTGTCGTAACAACGTAACAATTTTTATTAAGGACCCTGAGTTGAATCGATGATTGGGCCCCATTTTATTCGTGGCTAATACAAAACACACAATATGAGTTTTTGTTAGGTAAATCTGTAAATTTTCGTCATCAAATAATATTTATATATATTTTTTTTAAAGAATCTGGGCTTCTGATGGGCATGCATACACCAACCCAAATACTTTTCTGCACATTCTGCACTAGGCTAAAAGCCTGTATCGCAAAGTGTGGAATACATCGCCACCGCCGGGGCTTGAACCTGGCACCTCCCGCTTGAGAGACTGCCGCCTCAACCAACTGCGCCAAATAATATGTACTCAAATTATTTACTTAACAGAGGATTTGGTTGTTTGAGTTTGATCAATAAAGTTTATTAATTATCAGGGTCAAAAAGCCTACTAAACACTATACCTATTACCTACATGTGTCAAAATTGGCATAAAATAGCTTGCGTTTTTCAATAAGGTGCTGAAGGCAGAATAACCACTTAATTAATTGGAGGTAATTAAAAATAGGTTCAAATAAAGCACCTCTTTCGAAACAATTTCTAAAAAAAAAAACTTGTAGGTTCATAGTCCAAGTTACGTAACATACTCGTTGAATAGAATACGTCGCCCAGAAAATTAATTTAAAGCTGATAGAGCCCTTCAAACTACAGTTCCCTTTATCATAAATTATATGTAACACCACTGCTGATAACCGATTGAATGAATAAGGTGAAAGAATTTTTAACATATTTTAATTGGCTCTGTATCATACGATACTAATATGTACTTAGAGTGTTATCACACGATGTTCTTGTCTCTCTCACTTCCAAAGCAATTATTGAAATGTTGCTGTCCTCTTCATACTATAGTATCCATGCATTGAAAATAATTCATTTTCATTTAGAGTTATGTATTGTACAGTATTCATTTATGATTATTTAGAGTAATTTGGTAGAGAAGGTTTACATCAATTCGTAAAAATAATAAAGGTAAAAAAATTTGTAAGTATTAAAATTTGAGCCCCCCCCCACTCCATAGCTTCAAAGCTGGCGACGCCTATGTCTGAATAAATGATTTTTTCCTCTTATCTATCTATCACACTCACAGGTCAAGTACCAACCACAAAAATTGATCGACCAGATACAGATCAAGTAAAAAAAATACTTTCCCCCTACCTGTAACCACCGCTGCTCTTACTTAAATTCGACTCTAGCTACGGCCTTTTGTGAAATTTTAATGGGACTCAAAGGAGAAGGATAAAAGTTATATTAACGGGTTATGAAAATGGGACAGTTTGAGAAACACTGAATAAATCCATTCTCGGGCACATGACGTAACCGCAGATGGCGCCAATGTGCTTAATAATTTGCATATTGTACCTATATAATATTGTTCTATGATCGTACTCAGGGCCGGATTTAGGGGAGGGCAACCGGGGCTACTGCCCGGGGCCTCCACTAAAGAGGGCCCTCCACAATAGAGACTTCGAAATAAAAAACAAATTCAGTCTAGTAAACAACTTTTCCGTTGTTTTTTTTTCGCGTTTTACCTTTACCAACAGTACTTTGTACAAACATGGTTATTGGAAAACTGTACTGAAAAATATTGACCATTTTATTTGGAAAATAATTTGGGGCCAGGGGCCTCCATTCCTTTGTTGCCCCGAGGCCTCCACACCTCTAAATCCGGCCCTGAATTCGTACTGTACAGTGTATATACTTATAACACACGAAATACCTAGATGTCTATACCACATTGAAGGTACATTAATATAGAATAAGTTTTCTGAATGTCACATTAGTTTGGCGCCGAGAGAATGTGTGTTTTTTTTTATAAACACAGTATTAGCGGTTCACCCTATTATGAGATATACCGGTAATGTAGGGCCTATACGTCCCGGTTGCGAGGTCAGTGTCCCAGTGTCCTGGTCCAAGAGTCATTTGTCCCGGTCGATTACTAGAAAAATGCACGCTCGAAAGGGTGTCAAACAGGCAATGTTTTTACATTAATTGCTCAATAAAACGACTACCAGAGAGTTATTTTTTCTCATCCATTATTTTACAATTTTTCGAAAAAAAAATGCCCACGGCGCTTTGATTTTTTTTTTGTCAGAAAGTACGATTTGTTGTACAAGGTTTGAAACTTTGATTGCTTTGTTTCTCAACATTTTGTTCCTGTCAGTTACCTAATACAACTTTGATATTCTATCGAGACGAATTTGCAACTTATGTTTGGGACCTTCGGGTCACGATTATAATTATTTATATTTATAATTCACATATCATTATCTATACTAGAGGTTTCCAACCTCGTGCCCGCGGGCACCATGGTGCCCGTGGAACGATTCATATGTGCCCGTCACTATTCGACAGAGACAGAATTTTTTCACAATCATTAATTAAAAATGTGAATTATTTTTATCTATTTGTTAGAGTTCAAATTTTTAGAGTGTCTAGGTTTATTAAACACGTTTTTGGTTTGTTGTTAGTGCCGGGTCTATAATGTTATGTTAAAATGCGACCTTCTAGGGCTGTCGCGCTCCGATTGGTAGCGAAAAAACCAATTATGGGAAAATGAGAAGTTATGGAAGGAGTTTGTCGATTAAAAATAGGTGGTGCTCGCCACTCTACCGATATTTTAGAATGTGCTCTAGAGTACAAAAAGGTTGGAAACCCCTGATCTATAATACATATATCAGGCGCGAAGCTATTTAAGAACACGATTCCCATCGAGTTACCTTTGGAAAAATGATAGGTATAATAGTGTCTAATCTGACGTAATCCCATATTGTTTATTTATTGTTGTTTATCGTCCTTTGACCCTATATCGGGCACTTGGACTCGTCAGTTTTAAAAATAATTTAGTTAGACAAATAATAATTAAATGGAATATACCTACAGCAAGTATTATGCACAATATCAATGCTAAAGAGTGTAATGGGCTCTATTATCATTTCGTCAGAGACAGTAACATAGTATGAAGTAGGATGTTAACAACTGTTAGCCGTAAAAAATGTTAGCCCCGGCTTCCCTTCTGCAGAAATCCACCCTTCGCCACTGCAGTGTATATGCTTACTATACTAGATACTATAGTAAATATAGTCTGGCTGGTAGTTCAAGGCAGGTAACTTTACCTTTTATATTAGAGTCAGTTAGATAGCCTGGCTAATGTATGTAGACATGATTTATTATCGTGCAATAATACGAGTGTTATTATTGAATTGTTCGCTGCTTGTGCATGTGCCTACATTGTGCATCATACTAAAAAACTTATATCAATAGAAGTAACAAACGTGTAGCCAATAGTCCATTATAGAAGTTACAATTCCATATATAACACGGTGCCTTTAGATTTGAAGCTTGACAGCCCCGCTGCTATTTATGTTAGAGCAAAAAATTATATACCAAATATGTAGGAAATTTTATGTAATTTCATTGTGCTAAAAAGATATCTTACAAAAAGTTGATGGTTTGCAAGTTCTAATCTAAAATTTGCCAAATATTGTATATTTTCGCCATTTTTTTCTAATTTTTCGCCATGTTCCGTCACGATATTTTGTTGGCAAACCACGGATTCGGATTCAGCACCTCAAAATACATATAGAATGAAAGAAAAACAGACTACCCCACAACTTTCCACCGAGGAACTGCATTGAGTTTAATTTCCCTGGGTAAATAACATTTCGAACTAAAATAAGTGTGTTCTAAATTTAAATTTAAACTGATAGATACACTAATTGGCGCTGTAAAATATATACTGCATACATGGATGTATAATACTTCTAGTAAACTGGATTCATCTCTTGGCCGACTATTGCGTTTCTAGGGGAAATGGCCAGTTAGGCAAAAGAAGCAAAATGGAGGATTTTCCATACTAAACGGGCTATAGGAAACTGCGGTTTTCACATGGATTTTTGGTTTTCACTGTTTATATTTTAACTGAAAATGAATTATAGACATCATATTGACATAATTATAGGACCAAGGGATGTAAATAGTCCGTTAATCAGGATTTATAAGCATTTTTTTTAACAGAGGAAACAGCGTACGATGGAAGTAAATTAAATAACTTTTATTTTATTGTCATTAATTACAACATAAATCAAACATTGCACAAAAATTCATAAATACATACACATTAGCTTTAAATAACAAAAAATATGAAAAAATAAATTCCTACATAATAAATGATATATTTAAAACGTTTTCACATCCGTGATATTCAATATCATAATTAGTGATATGAAACTACTGAAAACACACATTTTTCACAATTTTTTTTCTTAAATTATGTAAAAGGTTTAATTCTTAAAGGAAAATCTGAAAAAAGAATAAGAAAAATAAATAAAAGTAATTTAATTTACTTCCATTGTGTGCCGTTTCCTGTGTTATAAAATTGCTCATAAATTCTGATTAACGGAGTATTTACATCCCTCGGTCCTTTAATTATGACAATATGTTGTCTATAATTCATTTTCGGTTAAAATATAAACAGTGAAAATCAAAAATACATGTAAAAACCGCAGTTTCCTATAGCCCGTTTAGTATGGAAAATCCTCCATTTTGCTTCTTTTGCCTAACTGGCCATTTTCCCCAGAATCATACAGAATGTATAGACAAACACCAATGTTCTCCATCCAGTTTACTAGAATAGTATTATAGATCCATGACTGCATACTACTAAAAAAATTACTGTCAAATAATTGAAAAAAAGATTGTTATTATTTTATTTAGTATCTATGCACTTAATTCGTTACAGAATTGAACCCAGTAAATCGTGACCAAAAAAGGCACAAATGAATATTATCCAAAGAAAGCTGCCAAGAAAATGCTGAAATTTAAGAAATAACATAGGTAGTAGGTACACACGGCGTAACGCCTGTAGGGAGTATGAACACCCCCTACCTACTATGTATAACTATTAAGGTACATTAGATCCTAAGACATTTGTATTGTATATATCCTTCTGATTATCATTTTATAAATTAGTCTACAATAAACCTTGGTCCCAACAACACGCATTTTACTTATAACAACCTTCTGATAACTATATAGTATCGCCTTAGACTAAAGTGGAGACATCCCGACGTGACCTACAAAAAAAAAATATAGTGCAAAAAAAGTGTTGACGAACTTTATACCTGACTCTGACACACGTTTATTTAAATGACGTGTTTTTTTTTTTATGTTATTATCACAAGTCCATAAAAAAAAAACCTAGTAGTGAAGTTTACCTCCGCGTTACTTACACTTTTTTACAGAGACCCAAAATTGTATACTTATCGCGGGCTTAGCGATAAATATATAATAGGTAAATTTTGTATTACGTATACCTACTTCTATTCAAAGTGTCGTTTTTCTTAGATTTTTTTATATATTCCTGCACCTAGATGCAAATTTGAATGCAAACATAGTAAGTAGTTACTAATATTCAATATTGTGAGAGGTTAGTGTTTCCTTATTGCCACTAGGTTTGTTTGCATGCACTGCCTGAAGATTGCATTAGGTGCCTTGAGTACATCTTGAAGTTCTCTTCTATGTCAATAGCAAAGGTAATTAAGGTATACTAAACCAGTAATGCAAACACAAGAGAAGTATAAATTTGATTTCATTTCGCCCTTTAACTTTCGTTGAGGAAACACTGGGAAATCACAAAGCCCCTCAAATGAGATCAATTTCGCGTGGTGCGTATCACCTCTGTCATGCATAACGCTCTGACATCAATGTCATAAGACTCATAAGACTATCTCACATCAATCATCTCTACTTTCAAAACTGTAATTGAAACATTTTGGCTGGCCACAAACGTCCCGAAGTTCAGTTCCGGAATCGACCGTTCTGCAAAAAGGTTCCGACCAAAACATCTTTCTGAATTTAAAATCGGGGTGACGCTGAATTCAGAGAGAGGTTTTGATCGGAACTTTTTTGCAAAACGGTCGATTCCGGAACTGAACTTCGGGACGTGTGTGGCCAGCCTTTGTCTTCGCTTTAAACAATTATGTAACCTGTAATTCTAAGGGCCCCCCATTTCATTCTCCCGCAGTTCGAACCTCAACTTTATGGAAAGTTATTTACTATACCATAACCTCACGCCACCTCCCTTGCGGGGTAGGCAGAGAGAACGGATCGCCATACTTTCCTAAACTTACATACACTTCGGGGTTCCGTCACATGCATGCAATTCCTCATACACATTGTACGATAACTTTTACTCAAAACACGTCCGTCCTTGAGGATCTAGTCAACATGGTCCAGCCATGTGGTTCTTGGACGGCCGCGTTTCTTTACATCACTTCTTTCACCCAGGTTAATTTTCCTTGTTGCGTTGCGTTGCGATGCGTTGGAGCGACCAAGTGAGGGCAGCCACAAATACCACTCTTCACGAGGCCGCACATCTGGCCATGGATAGAGACTCGTGGAGGAGGATCGTCAACTGCGGGAATGAGAGTCGCGACCCTCAGTCATGACTCATGAGGATATACGACACCAGCAACAATTTTCCTTGTTATCCTTTTATCGTTCATTCTCTCCACATGCCGCAACCATCTCAACCAACAACGGAAAGTTATTTTCGTCATCCATTTGTTTTTTGTAATTTACGGGTATTATCAGCGATGCAGTAAAATTTGTTGTTGCTAGTGCTTAAAAATTAATTATAGGTATTATTTGTATAATTTGGGTTGGTCTGTTTATTGCACCAAACGCAATATTAATTACATACTAGCATTCAAGAGCCTGCTGAAAAGGGGAAAATATTGTCGTAAATACATAGCTTGTAGACATGCGCTTTAAAATTCCGAAGTTTTCGATAAATAATTTGAGTTTTATATATAGTACTGACATAATTAATTATTATTCACAGTATTGTACATATAAAGGCTAAATAAATTACTAATCGAAAGAAAAATCGAATGCTTATGTTTTACCCTTTAATTATTGAAGTACCTAATCAAATAATTCTCCACACCCATAAAATAAAATTGAAAAATAACTCGCACGTATTGTCTTCGGACATCCTTTTTTTACGGTAGGTATATTTTTTTCTTCTTCATCTTCATCATCATCATCTTTTCTTAGATCTGGCGATCTGTTTCATTTAGAAAGTGATCCTCACTCTTAGGAAGCAGAAACGCTCCCTCCATCGTTTTGGCGGTCTTCTAGGGAGGTGGTGACCTGCTAGGATTTCATTGGTCACGACATATAGGATTCTGGAGTTTTTCTGGAGAACCTCCTTCTAGTTCTGCTCCTTCGTACAACGTCTTCGGATTCACGGGCTTGCCTATAATATCTTCATCGTGTACTCGGTCCCTGACGGTCCTCCCTGTTATTACCCTTAGTACTTTCATCTCCGATGTTCTGAGCAGATTTTTAATTCTTATCATTTTGTTTCCGCAGTATACCATGGGATAGTATTATAGTTATCAATTTAAATATGTAAAGCAATCTAACGAACGATGTCTATTGATTTTTTAATAGCTAAACTTTATTATATTTAATAAGAGGTACACATAGAAGGTAGTGCAACTCTATTAGGTATAATTAATTAGGTCTATCCATTATCCATCCATCCATATTGTTTATGGATTTCTTAATGTGGATAATAAATTCATTAACGAACCCATATTGAAGCCATCACGTAATTGAGGTGTTTGTTTTGAAAAGTTTCATAATGCAATATTTCATGAAATCTTTAGAACACGCAAATCAGCAAAATATTTTTAAATTGTTTGTTTTCAAACCAAATGTTCAAACACGGAAACCAAATTTTTGACACAACTTTTTTTAAACTTCATTTGGCGTTGTTTCTCCAAATCTTTTTACAATGAATTTTAACAAATTTTCGGACCAGCAAGGTAATTTTATTCAAGAAATTTTCAGTAATGTAAATTAGATAGCATTACGATTTTGTACCACATTAGATCAGCCTTCTTCAAAGACACAAAAGGTGTAAAGCGATGACGCCTTTTTAGCAGTAATTTTCAGTTTTCAATTTTCAGTAATTTTGACCACCGTATTTTAAATAATAATACGTAATTGGCAAATGCTAGAGATATTTCAGTTTTTTTAATTAGTGGACTTTTTGAAATAATGTTGACTTTTTAAGACAATTGAAACAATATTTGTATATGCAAGAAATAAATTCTTTTGAATTTATTTTTATTGCGTGAATAAATGTCATAGGCAATTAATTTTACGACAAAATACCTTCGTTATTGCAATAATTGTAATTTTTATATCCCATATATATTTATTATTTTACAATCTACATATTGTGGCATTTGTGAATAAAAAAATTATATTACCTATGATTTGGATTAGGTATGCAAATCTACCTATTGATAGCCGAATATGTGCTCATATATTAGGTGTACCTATGCTATCCAATTTCATATAAAGGACTATGCTATGTAATTTTATACAGTCCATTAATTTCAGATGAAAAATTAAGAGATATGGTAAGGGCGTGAAGAATTAACCTGACCAGATCAGAGGATGACTGAGTTGTGACTAAAATTCATGTAAAAATTTGACGTTGCTGAAGAGAATGTTTAATCAGAAGATGGCAGTACAGGTATTCCTAGATCCGAAAGGAAACCTTCAAGGAATAAATAAAATAAATAAATCTTTACTGGCCGGAGACAATATGCATAGCTACAAAAACAAGACCATTATATTAGTGTGCCAAAAGGCGGACTTATTGCAAAACCAATATCGTACAGTCAACCCGTGGAATCACACATATCTACTTAATTTTTAAGGACGGCTGCGTTTTAAACAAAAGAGACCGCAGGAATAGTATAGACGGTTAGATTAGGTCGAAGGGTGTGGCGTTTTGTCATATTCAGTAAAAAATTGACCACGATGGTATAGATGGATTTTGCCAAAAGCCGAAACTGTAAGTACAGAAATTTCGATCGGTCGGCATATTTAAGATTCAGCATACATGATCATTCATCCGGTGACCTTAGTAGGACTATTTTATCAAGGAATAATAGGTCAGTGGGTATATTGAGTTATTATGTCTTTAAGGGCGAATATCCTGAATACACTTAATTATATAATGTCGTGCATTGTTGGCGGATTAAACAACTTGTGTACGTCATTCGCTGAAAATTCAACCGTACATCTTGCAGACTATAACGAGTATATACAAAACTATTCATTAAATAACCGAAGTGAACCAGAATGAAATATCAAGATTTGTTGTGAGTAGGACAATCCAAGATTCTTTTGAAAAATATCTTTAAAAGTAGGCATATTGACATTTCAAAAAGATTCAATAAACGGAACACCTTGGATCTCGAAAACCTCGAAAAAATGCTATATACGAGTACATTGAACCTTTATCTAGGGAATGACCGCAAAAGATTTTTTTATATCTTGTATAATTTATCTATTATTATTTTTTCTGAAAGACAGAGCAACTCGTTTGCCGAAAGTCGCTTAGATTTTTTTTTTATTGTTAATATGCCTTAAAATTTAGGGAAAGACCGTAAAAGTTTTTTTGAATAAAGCGAAATTAAGCCATCATGCGATTTTGAACCTTAACTCCGTGGGACGTCATAGCTGGTGATTAGGTCCCAAGCCTTAATACGACAAGCGCCTCGTCTCACTCAATTGGGGTCCAAAAAATATATTTTTATTTTATACTTTATCTGTTTTCATAATACTTACCTCCTGGATGGATGTTTTTACAGAAAAAATATGATAAAAAATATTCTCAAATACGAGTATCTAGTCTGCAATAATAATTTTCCTTTAGTAATAGCTCATCAAAATCAACTTGATGATCTGATGATGGCTTAATGATTTGGATGTTGATCTCTAATGTCGTAACTGCGAAAAATCTTTGACTCTCTTATCTTCTGACGAAGCCACCTTTCAATGGCTGATGCCAAACGATAATATCTAATAATGAAGTCAACTCCTTACTTTTAAAAAAATGATTAGAAAAAAAAATAGATTTAGGTACTGGAAAATTTATAAGTACATAAAAATGCAAAAATCGGTAATTATTAATACTTGCAATATTTCTTTATACTGATATTTCAGGCACAATGCTTGTATTTTAGGCCCCGCGCATCTGAGCCTAATCCTGTGATATCCGTGATATCTGGATAAGTGACTTTTTCCCAGTATTAGGCTGATGAGTTTATATGTGAATCATGAATGATAATATGTAGACTCTTCTGGCTGATAATGCTGAGAAATGTGTTGGCAAAGACATGCCTCCGCGTGAAAAAAAGACATTACGTTTAGTGAGAAATGGAAAAGAACAAAAAATGGAAATTAAAATGATAAACGCTTCTTCACTATCAAAAGTAAAGTTACGTAATCAATCTACTCGTAAAGTATACCTAGATGCAGCAGTTTACAGTTCAGATTTGTTACATCTAGATAAAATCTATTTTAGTTTTATATTTGTACAAGCAGTTAGTACACGGACGATCGATCTATTTTAAATTTATGAGGCTAGCCACGGCATGCATCACTAATATTGTGTTGTACGTTGTATGCTGCTTGCACCCAATGTTCCACTTCCAGTTCCATTAATAATGTATTACTTATTATTCCACTTCCATGTTCCATTAATAATGTATTACTTATTATCTGTCATTACAGAATGTCTCATTGGATATTTTATTGATTTGGTATGCTAGGAAGTAGGAAACTAATCACCCTATTTCACTCACCAGAAGCGAGAAGTATCCACGTTCACATAACTTAGCAACTGGATTTATTACCTAGTTTATTCTTTAAGTGAACAACACATGAAAAATATAAAATATAAGCACAACGTTGCACATCCACTATAATAAGTAATGCTCACTAGGGCGAGCTTATCCCTATACAACAGTCTTTTCCAGATAACCCACTGCACTGAGAAGCTGGAATGATGTTACAGTCTCCACTCCTCAACAAATTTAAATGCGAAACGTCCTTGAGCATATATACAACTTCAAAAAATTACACATTTGACAACAGGCTGAGGCAGGCTGAGGTGGAATGTGTAAACGTTTCTGTGGGCATAAAGTGGTTACTTTAGCCAGCCAAAGCCGACTCTTAAGCGTCGCCCTGCTTCCCTCACCAAGGGAGTTTACATATTGCTATATGTAAATGTAGATAACTTTCGCTTCTGTTGTGGAAAAGACTGTAATGTAACTCCAGCTTCTCAGTGCTGTTAAATTCTGATTCCAAAACCTATCTAAAATAATTTAGGTAGGTATACCTTAAACTTATAATATATCTTCTCAGTTTAAATCTCATGGCTATATAAATATACTTAAAACTGTAATTTTGCCACTCGTGTGTAAAGTAAGGATAAAAATCAATTTCATTTTTTTTTAAATAATTTTATTTTATAGTTTATACAATAAAAAATTACCTATGTTCCAAATGCGATAACTCTATAATGTCAACGTTGGTCAATGCAAGTAATCTGTTAGGTAATCTGTTCGACCGGAATGAAAATAATTTGATTAGGTAAGTACTTCGATAAAATCAAAGGTTCGATCACATCCATCGACTTAAATAAGTTATTTAGAGGTTTGTTTCTCTGTAAAATTAATGCCTTCTAAATCCTGCGCTACAGTTGTTTTTATGGACCGTAAAGCATTTTGTCCGATCCAAGACTTATTTTAATTTTATTAAATTATGACATCACACTTGCCGGCTTGACAGCAAGTCGCCTTTGTGCCGACCAGTAGTTATGTGTTATGTACGACAATGTACGACAATCTGAATATCTCTATGTACCTATTCATTCTTCTATAACATTGTGACTCATTCATTGTGAGTGTTGTGGACACAACAAAAACAATTATAATTAATTCTGAAAGCGATAAACTGAAAACAATATTTCGTCTTTTTCATTGTTTCTCTTTTTAATTTAATTGCTAATTAAGTTATTTTGATTTGAGATTTGGAAGTCACGACCCCGCAAGAAAAATTTTAATGTACTGAAAAGTAATTGAATTGCTAATGCTATTTTCAAACGAAATTATCACAAGATTATTTTTGAAAATCATAATTTATGTTTTGTCAGAACAACGAATCTTCTTCACGTCGTCGTTATAGTTGAATATAGCATGTAGTTATCTCAACAGATATATTGATACCTTGCAAAAGATGGGCTTTCCATCAGGATACACGTTCCTTGTCTAATCAGCTAGCATAGCACAGCGGTTG
The DNA here is from genome assembly GCA_963576895.1 of Ceraclea dissimilis. Lineage (NCBI taxonomy): Eukaryota > Metazoa > Arthropoda > Insecta > Trichoptera > Leptoceridae > Ceraclea > Ceraclea dissimilis. The sequence goes on from OY756369.1 coordinate 7,021,959, forward strand.
AATGCCGGCTTGTCAGGTTGGAGGTCTTGGTAAGATTCCCGGCCACGGCAGATGGAAGGACTGGAATTGGTGGGTTGTATAGTGATTACATCAAACCAGCCGACGATCAGTCATACGTACGCCTGATGGAAATCCATCCTTTGCTGTATATCTGTTTAGATAACTACTAGTTAAGTACGTATGTGTTGTCATTTACATAATTTGTTTTTGTTATTAATGAGCGCATGCATTTTTGGTCTTGTTTTTCAGGAATCGAATTTATGTCGGAAATCAGTATTTTGTATTCACTCAAATGTAGTCGTATAGTGCAGTCGTTTACGTGTTCCTAGAGATATTTGTGTAAATTTTACTACATCCATCATATTAGGTAACTGGCGTGGCTCACAAAACAATCCAAATGTTTACATACTAGGATCTGTAAAGTGTATAAATTTGTACAACAAAACACAGAAAACATTTTTGCAAAACATTTCAATACACAAACGTGACATAATTAATAACAAACTAGCGGCCCAGCCCTGGAAAACAAAAAGTAGAAAATACATCGGTCGTAAAAGTACCTCATAAACACGAAGGGACACACCTCACAATACCTAAGTATCAATTAGGTACCATAATACATATTTTAGTAAGGTGTCATAGCTACTAAATCGCCAATGTCCAGGAATCGGTAGTACGCGGGAGCACTCGCAGACTACGTAGTACTTATTTTGAGAATTGATAGACCACAATCGTGGCTAGGACATAGGCTATTAAAAATCAAATACCTCTCGTACGTTTAAAACCTGTATGCAATAGTGGTCCCATCATACCTAATATGGCGCAGGCCCGCCAAGCACAAAATCTAGTACATCATTGGAATAATTTTTGCACCTTTACGTCCGAATAGGCCCCCTTACGCAGCTTTTTTGATTTTTTAGGTACTTATATGCTAAGAGGTGGGAGAAAATTTTCAGTGACAAAAAAAAATTCTTGCTAACTTTATTTTAAAAAATTTAAACTTTTTTTTCATAGGACTAGCAGTTAACTCGCAATTTTTGATCAAACTACCGATCTTTTTTTCTGAGAATGAGATTTGAAAAAAGTCTCAGCGTTGAGATAAAGTAACAGGATGATCCGGCGATCGGATATAATCCATTCTTTTTTCTTTTACATACAAATAGATCTACACAAATTGTATAAAAAAACATTATATTGATTACAAAATAGTGTTTAGTATTTTGCTTTGTGATTGACATTATCATGTAGTGTAATAATGCAACATAAAGTAGGTATAGGGACGAGGCGACATTGAAAAACCACTAACAAGTTGGTAATAAAAGTGATGACTTACTGATAAACATATGTACATACTCGTACTTACTAACAGATAATACCGATACATTGAAATTATTATCGATTTTATAATTTTATAGGTCAGTTATGCGTCGAGTAATTATTTACCCACCTACATACATTCACAACATAGTGTAGGTATCTATAGAATTTTCATATTGAGACCTGCGTCTCAAGTAATATAATAAATATGTACTATTATATCTATTTATTTATGCAATTTTGTGTCTGTTGTGTTTCATTTTTCATCTCAAGTGGAAAATTCTAGGTAAATTGCAGGAACTTTATTATTTAAAAAAATTAAAGGCCGGTGTTGGGGTCTACCAAAACAGAAAAATATTGCTTCTTCATTTTAACAACTATTTAGTTATCCAGTGAATTTGATTGACGTCTGATAAGAGAAAAAAATGTATGGAGAGTTTCGTATAAATTCAGTAATACGGTGGCATATGGAGTAAAAAATATTTTGGTATTTTCGTCAACTTTTAGTGCGCTCTAGCGCCTAAACAGTTTTTCTGACAGAAAATTAAATAATGAATTGCTTTAGTTTGTTTTTTCCTTGAGATTCTTTTCGCATATCATTTAATTACGATATCGCACGGTTGAAATTTGGATTCAGCACCCACAAAGACGTAAAGAATAATTATGAAAAAAAAAACTTTTTTTTTTCTGGGTATGTCACTGTAATGAACTTGTTAGAGTCTTTTAATGATAAAGTAAGTAAACGGTGTTAAATATTATTAATTATTACAAATAGTAATAATATATTGATAAAAGGTTATCAAACAGGAACAGCATACGTATATAAACTAATATTCTTATCGGCAGTGAGTACAATTTATGCCGGTTATATACTTTTAACAATAAAGTTAAAAATATACTCGCAAGAAACCGCGTTGGTATGGAAAATGGCATCAGTATAGTATTATAATGAACAGTTCACACACACATAATATACTCGTATGTACATAGTGTTGCAGACTTGGTTGCCAGTATATAGTAAGTCTGTCTGACACTTTGGTTCACCATTCAGTCTTCTTGAATTTCAGCAAGCAAGCGGTACACTAATGCGCTCGGATTTTTACTATATTTTATATTCGTAATAAAATAAAATCAATAAAAAAAAACTTCTCCGTAGTTGGCATACATACACAATAATATGAACTAATTATTTGATTTATATACATTATAACTTTTATAACAATCTGTTTATTATTATTTTTTTTAAAGATTTTGTGTGTATGCTTTTGACATTTCGTTCAAATACAGAACATTGCCAGGTGTAAAAATACAGTTTTTTTTCTACAAGTTAATTTATAATATGACTGGCAAAAAACGTGAAGTGAATTTAGACAATATTCTTTTTGAAATTGGTGAATTTGGTGCGTGTCAGAGGAAATTTTATTTCCTTGTAGCCCTGCCTATAATATGTTCTTCACTGTACAATATGAACTACAACTTTACAGCAAAACATGTCAACTTCAGGTAGGTACCACTACTTCACATTTCTGATGTTTACTACTACGCCATAGATACGATACATGACGCGATTCTGTTTTGTTCGTGGCCACGTGTACGCGAAACATTTATTATTTGAATTTCGAATGGAAAATATTCTAAACGATTCCATAGATTTTCAAATTACTATTTCATAGAACAATCTTATAAGTAAGTGCCTATACATTATTTGCACAATATTTTCTGGGTTTTTCTTCGTGTCAATCTGCAAGAATTTACACAAGTATACAGCGTTTAGTGTGTAGGTGTATTAAGCACGATCTTGAGAAAAGGCACAGTATAGTATGAGGTTATGAGTATAGTTTGTCACAGTTATACCTAATTCATTCCCCCTTCAATGAATCATTTTCCACTCCTTACAAAAAAATATCTTACATATATCGTAGCAGTTATCATTAGACAGGTATTATGAAAAGCAACATGTTTTGGAAAAATCATATGTAGATATTTCAAAAACTATATTGTGAGGGTAATTTTTGTGGGTATTTATTTATCGATGAAAAGAAAATATGTAGATATATTTTTTTAAATAGATATGTTTCTTTTTAAAAGACCTATCTTATGAATTACGATACTTTGCAAGATTCCCCTTCCCGTTTAAAAATCAAAAGCCCAGTACGGCTGTTTTTGGTTAACATAGAAAACCAAAAATATTACCAATCGGTTTATGTTGGTATTAGATTTTTGCCCGGCTTAGAAAAACTGATATTTTCCAATGAAAAATTATTCTGTATAATAGAGATGCATAAGATTAAAATAAAAACCAACCTCCAGGTAAAAAAAAAACATAAGTACCTACCTACCTAATATTATTATTCGCTTCTATGCTAATTACAGTCAAACTGCACTTTATTTGAAATACAAAGAATACACGTATTGTATTATAGAGATAGACTTACATATACTGTACGTAGATATTTTATAGTTTGTTTTTTTTTTTATACATTATAGGTACTTTTTATTTATATTCATTCATCCATATCCATTCAATTTTACGTTTAATTAAAAATTTAAAAGAAAACAATACCACTGCATATAAAACTGATAGATAACAAAACGTGAAAAACAATTTAATAGTATCGTTTATATTTATACTTTGTTTGCACACTCGTATTATTTTTTTCAACGAAATTCATACATACATACATCTTCTTCCCCGTCTATCCTTGATTGGGTCGGGGGCCCAAAGCATCTGCATATCTTCGCCAGAGGCCCCTGTCACTCGCAGCTTCCAGGACCTCTGGCCACTCCAACCACAGTCTCTCCTCGCACAACTTTGTCACCTGCTTCTGCCAACTATTTCTGGGGCGGCCCACCGGTCTTCTGCCTGCACCCTCGGCTTCCAGAGCTTTTAACGGAAGCCGCTCCTCTGGCATCCGAATAACGTGCCCGAGCCATCTTAGCTGAGACCTCTCTATGAAGAGGAGTGTGGGTTCCACCTCGAGAGCCTCCCGAACATACGCGTTCCTTATACGGTCTCTCAGGGTTACTCCTGCCACTCCTCTGAGGTACCTCATCTCAGCTGCCTGTACTCTTGACCTTACATTCTCGTGAAGCATCCATATCTGGTGACCAAAGGTGAGTATTGGTCTATATATAGATTTAAATATTGTGATCTTAGTTTTCTGGCAGCACGAAATTCATATTTTTAATATTTTTTATTAACAGTAGTGAATATAAAAAATCTTAATTACAACTAAAAAGATCATATATCTATTCCACATATTTCAAGTAAACAGAATAAAATAAAAATAACAAAACTTATAAATAAACAAAAGAAACTTGGTGGTATTAAAAGAAAATAAAAATTAGAAGAATTCAGAAAAAATAAACTTTCGATTTTGACCGATATGAATCATTAAATTTAGCCAAGAGTTCGGTAGATATAAAATAAATATATTAATCACTGATTTCTGAGTGCACCGACATCATAGCAGCGTGGAACTCACATGCAATATTCTAAAACTATTAATAGTTATCTAATTTATCATGTTTTATCTGTGTGGCGTCATAAATGTAACTCTATTTATAAAATTATTCATTAGACAACAAAAGTATTATCCTTTCTAATTATAACGTTGGAAAAAGCGAAAAAAAAGCTGTGACGGTTTATTTATTACGACGTCCCGCCAATATTGTTATAAATATAAATTTATGTTAGAAAGGTGTTTACTGTTTATCAGGCATTGAATGAAGTGTTGCAAGTCGCAAACACTTCATTCAATGCCTGTACTTACTTACTTTACTTTTCGTACGGCGAATGGGCAGGATTCTTCACCGATTATGGTTGCGTCATTTTTCTCTCTACAATCTCAAGTCCAGCCGCTGCAGCCAGTCCGCAACATCCTGTTATACCTTTAATAATAGGATATAGGTATTATAGGTACTATTTGCTTTTTTTTTTTAAATTTCCTGTCAGACAGCTTTGAAGGCCGCACGCGATTTATTTTAACGGTTAGCGCTGATTTATATTTTAATATGTGTTCGTTTGTAATTTAATCTATTAATATTCTGGTAAAAGTTGTGATCCATCAATGTGCCACAATATCAGAACTAATTAAGCTTTTGTCAATCACATTTAATCAATAAAGTTTGTTTTATATGTGCGTAATATGGAGTAGGGTACGTACAGATTGGATAATATAATATTACGACCCTACCTTGAAACAAGTGACATAAAAATTAAGTCGAGGAAGGACTTGCCAACACCACTTCTCAGTATTTTCAGCCAGAAAAGTCTACATAAACATTCACCTATCGATATCAAGGGATTCACATTGTATAGCTTACAACATAGATTGTTTATTATTAGAGTTTGTGGACGTCAATTTTGTGAAATGGACACCTCAGAAAGTTTTGTTATAAGCCGCTGAAATCCACTTTTTCATCAGCCCATCTCCATCTACTCCTGGATAAATGCCTCCTCCATTTGCCTCCATGTCGCCCTGTCTTGTGCAGACGGCATCCAGGTCATACCAGGACCAGTTCGTCTCTCCATCTTAGTTGTGGCCGGCCTGCACGTCTATTTGTTGCTCGAGGCCTCTAAACTATTGAAATATGTAGTAGGTAAGGTACATATGTTATGTAAATTAGTAAAATATAGTATAAATTCAGGAGTGTCGTCTAAATGTGTGAAATTATTCACTTTTGAGAAATTGTAAACTAACGATACATTTTCTTCTTCTCATTCGGTCCTTTAGTGACTTCAGTTACGAGGATCGTGACTGCCATGCGCTTGGACGAGTCTCCTCCATCCTTCTTAGTCTTTCGTCATCCTAGTGGCCTCGTGTAAAGTGACACTCGTGGTCCTTTTGACCAGTTCTATCCACCACACTGTCCTCTTTTACCATCGACCATCCCTAACACGATATGACCCACTAGGCTATCCGGCTCTGCTCTCATAGGGTGGTCAAAGAAATGTAGAGTTGGGCTGTTCGCATTCTATAGATATATTGTGGAGAAGCTGAGTTCATTCCGTTTAATCCCGTTTGTCTGTGCTCTGACTAACGTATATGCGCAGGAGTCGTCACCAACACCACATTATTTCAAATGGGTTAATCCTCTCGCGTTTCCCAGCCCTCTTAAGTCCTAGTTTCTGAGGCATAGACCAGTCTCACCTTGGTAGCCCTAGCATGTCGCGACTCTTCGATACTCGAATTGTGATACATAACCAAACAACAATAATAATAGAAAGGATATGGCTTATGATTATTTTGAGGTAGGTATGTGGGTATATTATTGACGTTTTTATTTGATTACTTGACAATGGACGTTACAAACTGATCGGGACTAACCTATGAGAAATCGTTTGTATAACAATATATACTGGTTAAAGCCGTAGTTTTCTTTATTTGATAACGGTCAGGATAATATATTACTCTGATTCTTTATTAGGTTGTTTATATTAAACCTACTAGTTGGTACATACATACCTGCGCAAATTCGCGAAGAGTCAGCCACGTTTTTTTATTAGGTAAATCCGTCCCGAGTGACATCTAATTAGAATGAGTAAAAATATAAACTTAACTTAATGCTAATCCAGCGTTCGATATATATGCCTCCCCGACATCCACAAACCCTGTCCGTCACCGCTGGTATCCAGCCACTCTTTTTATGACCATGTGATCATGCTGGGATTCTGTGTACGAACTACGGTTTGCGGTCGCCACTCCAAGGTTCTTTTGGGCCATCAGTCATCTCAGTGGTCCTAATTTGACAGCCAGGCCAATTCCGTTTCATTGAGGCTGTTTTAGGCCACATCTTTAACTTTCGCCCTCTCTCTAATTCCGCTCAATACGTTTTCTATGTTACTAGTGCTTAACATTCTTCTCTCCATCGCTCGTTGTGGAGTTTTTTTACATCTTTACAAGAGAAGCAATGAAAAAACTCCGTGCAATGTATTATGCCAATATATGATACTCGTACATTCTAATTTAAATAATAGTAAGTAGTTGAAAAGGAGAATAGATATTGTATTTTATTACATCTTCTTCCTGTCACCGATTAGCTTAAGCTTATCGTATATTATGTATGCTAGGAACTTCATTTTCATAACAATCTATGACTAGGTATAATAAATCAGTCGACTTGCGTCGCTGAATAAATAATTCATGAGAGTTTTCATAGTGTATTTATTGCAAGCTTTCGGAGTCTTCTTTTTAAATAGGATATGGATTTGCATACACAAACCCAAATACTTTCCTGCACACCTTGCACTAGGCTAAAAGCACCATGCATCGCAAAGTGTGGAATACATCGCCACCGCCGGGGTTTGAACCTGGCACCTCCCGTTTGAGAGACTGCCGCCTCAACCAACTGCGCCAACCATGTACCCATTTGGGGCCCCATTTTCGATAGTATGACCTATCAGTTTCGAGAACTGGCAGTGAATGGTATGATATGCACAAATCTTTATTACCTTTACTTTGTCAACAAAACACTAGTTAGCTTGTATTTTATAATGCGTATATTATTATATTCGAACCTAATAACCTTCAAAGTGTAGCCAAATTTAATATCTGTATCTCTGGATCTGCGCATATATAATAAATCTCTTTTAAAAAAGATCTAGACTTGTGAAGGATTGAGTAGGATTTATTAATTAGTATAGGAACTAGTTTTGATACCCGACATTGATTACCTACGGACGAATTTATTAAAATAATAATTGAAAGAGATTTAAAAAAAATGTGAACAGAAAATATATTTTATTCTTTTTTTTTGAGAGCAACTCAACGCAATTTGTTTCTACGAAATAAATTAGATAGGTACCTACTATGTTTTTTTTTAATTCTTCAAAACATCCCAGAAAACAGTAGGTAATCCTTATCTCCTACTTCGTTCTTCTTCAGATCTGGTCTCTCCACCGCTGGATATAGGCCTCTCCCAAATGTTTCCACTCCATTTAATCTTTAAACCCTTTTTAGTTATTGAAAATATTGCGACCATAAATTATGAAAGTCAATGTGTAAATTTACTCCTTCCGCTAATCCTTCGAGTCCTTCAGCTAAGAACTTTAATATGGTATACTTACTTATTATCTTATTCATTGATATTTAGTTCTAAAGGCTGCGATCTCTTACGTAAACTACGCTCTAACTAATTTTTTTTTCTGAGAATGAGACGTCTCGACTCCCCACGAGCTTTTTGCATAGCTTCGTATCATAAGCTCACTACTTGTATGATTTTGTTCACATAGACAGTGAAACCATATATTATATTGAAAATTCAAATCGGTAGGTGTTATACTCGCAGTTCAATTCCGACGATTCAGCCCCCTATGGCGGTAGACAGTCGTATAGACATTCGCCTCCCAATCCCCCTCTTCCTCTATACATGCTTCTGCACTTCATCATACGAATACTTGTATCACAAAAATATCAGAAGATATAAATATTATTTAAAGACGTATACACTGTAAATGATACCTACTTTTGTGGATTTTTATTTAACTCGCTGCAGTTATAATAAAAAAATGGGAAGTAAGTTCCATTTTTATTGGAAGCAAAAACTGAATTATTTTCGGTGCTTTCCCTTCAATACGAATCAATCTTTCGCTTTTTACTAAAGATTTCCGTGGACGAGGACACTTTAAAAGAGACTTATTTTACTCGTATCAAAAGTTCCATAAACAGTAATGTATGATTTGCACATAATTTCAAAATAACATGGATTAGACCAAAGTACCAAAGGGCTTTTGTTGGTTGTGCTCAAATTGTCAAAGTTTTTAACGCATGTCTGAAGTTTAATCCACCAACTTGGAATGTTACTTTGTGGTATATAATATGCGTAATATATGGATAATTTGGTTGGTTGGCAGAAATTGCCGATGGCAATAAACCCGCCATTTGGAAATTATTATTTTCAATAAAGTTTTATTTATTTATTTATAATTGTATTCCCAGCCTGTCAATGGTAGACATATGTTTGTACGATTAGATTATTATATTATATTGTGTTTCTATAATATATAAATAGGTATATGGTATGATAGTATGTGTGCAGACTACACGCAGACATTGGCAAATAAGCACAATACAGTCCGTTTAATTTCACCAATTTTAAAGAACCCATCAGTTTTACTTTTTTTTAATGTTTCTCTCTAAAAAACCTGAATGACCCTCTTCCCATTTGAAAATCTAACGTTCTTAGGGTTAATCCCTCAGAGGGGTTGATTTCCGGTCAGTTTAGAAAACCGGAAATTCTGGTAAGTATTTCTATGGATTTTAATGATTATTCGCAAAACTTGATTTCTTAAAAAAATGTACGAGTATGTATTAGAGTATGTACTCGTCGAGTACTGGCTTTCTTTGGTCACATCACCAGAAGAGAGTCCGGAAACCTGAAAAAAAATATAATCATGGGAAGTGTTCCAGGCAAAAGAAGTAGAGGTAGATCTCCTGATGCAAGGTGGCGTTAAGACCAGTTTAAGGAAATGACTGGGAGAGATTTGTGCTCGGCGATGCCGACTGCGGAGAACAGATAGGACTGTAGGCGCCTTGTTTTGTCCGTGGGTAGCTCCACAAATCACGACCCTCAGCAATGAGGAAACGGTGAAAGAAGAAGAATGTATTAGAGTTTTGACTTGCCTATGAATATATTGAAGGCGTAAATTTAAAAAAAATGTTATCAAAAAATGACATCATGGTTTTGGTTCGATGTCTCGATTACATGGAGACCATTGTATGGACTTCTTGTACTTGCATATTGTATGCATGTGAATTGCATTAGGCGCAATAATATAATGATTGTTGTTAGGGATTATAATTAGATATATTATACTTATATTGCAGAGGTCATCAACATATGATTTTTATCTTAGTTTTCCTTTAAAAATGAATTGCTTTTGTGACGCGGATAATTTGGTAATCCTTGAGTCTTTGCTGGTGTATTTGTTGCTGATGTTATATTGTTTGAGCTTGTTGAAAAACTGTTTGTACTCATAAGATTAATAAAATAAAATAAAATGTATAACTTGCGTGTCAAACAGATAAACAAATATTAGCTAAAAAATGTCCACTAATTAGTAATGTGGTTAAGGGTGGACTTATTCTAAAAGCAATATCTTACAGTCAACCTGAGATGATCGATTCTATGTAGACTCCTAAAGAAAATTCAAGAGTTAGAGATTTGTACAGAGATTGAATCGTATACATTCTACGAGTACTTTGCTGTCTTTACTGAGGGCTTAAAACTTATAAAATTTACACACATTTACTTACAGCTAATGTTTTTTAAAAGCATAAAGTCATTTTTATGCCATTGAAACGTGCCAGCGAACCGTTGAAAACTTCTTCTTCGTCTTCACACTGGTTTTCTTCTATTACCCTCGAAACACCTTCTTCTCTATAACGCTGCAACCCTTGGTGGGTGTTGACTGTCCCCAAAATCTATGGCCATCCACTCCTACTAAAGCAGCAATCCTCCAGTTCACACCCATCTGCAATCAGTCGTTACCACAACAATACAGCAAAGTTTTGGCCTTCCTACTCATATTCTTTCGTATTATAGTCATCGTTTTGTAATTCATCATCATATCCCTAAAACTTACATGACGGCGGTGTTTACTTGTAAAATTCTGATAATCAGAAGAGACAACAAAGGTTTTGATACCAATAGCTAATTACGAGTATTCGATTTAAACTTTTCTAAAACCTCGCAAAGATTGACCATTTCTGATGACGATAGTGTTTATTATGTGTGTCGTACAGTACCGTGCTTCGGAAGAAATTCACTTCACACGCCTTTGATGTACTTACATACCTTCATATTCTGCATTCATACCATAATATTATATACATTTAAATAATTGTACCCAATGATATGTTCAGATCGGTAGAAATATAATACTATGTGCAGCGCATATAGGTAGGTATAACTAACAACTAATGATTCGACTTGTGGGAAATATTTTCTCGTCATCCAAAGCCAAACCTCTCCACAGTACGTGGTATGTTGATTGTTGACTAAGCGGGAGGTCCATATTATCGTGTTAGAATCTCAGCAACAGATGCACTTTTCTTTCTCTGTATTATTAGTTATTATTATACCTACCAGCTTGACTACGAGATATTGTTTTTGTAATAAGTCCGCATTTAGCACACTACTATTGTATTGTTTTGTCACATGCTAAATGCCAAATTCAGAAGTGCTTAGGATTAGAACCGCCTAATTTTAGATGCGCAGAGGGCAAGTGGACCAAGAACCTACTAAATTGGAGACCTCGAGATGGGAACAGAAGTGTGGAACGGCCACAGCTGAGATGGAGAGACGACCTGGTCCAACGACAGGACAACATGGGGGCAAATGGAGGAGGCTATTGTTCAGGAGTGGACGGGGATAGGCTGATGATGAAGAAGAAGAAGAAAGTTAGAAAAAATAGTATATCTGCTTAATGTCACTGCGCTCAGATAATTGTCTAATTAACATAATTTACTAGTATTAATAACATGGTTATTGTACCTACCTGTCTCATTATGTAATGTCCGATAATACTTACATAATTATACACAATCATTGATGTACCAATCAACTGGATCAATCAAAAAGATTTACCTATTATCTAACAAGTTCTGTCTACTTACTGCGTATCAAAACGCCACGTTTTATTTATCGCGCTTTTTTTAATCGTCATTTTTTTAAAGAAACTAAGTTATCTATGTAGATACCTATACTTTTATATAATTAGGTATAGCTGTTGTGACCCTAACGTTTGTTTTGATTCAATTTCGATGTATCGTTGTTGACTTTTTCCTGCCCCTTCGATTTTCCTAAATAGCGTTACTCTTCTCATCATGCTTTAGGGCAGGGGTGGCCAACCTTTTTCAGCAGCCGGGCCAGATTCTAAAAATGAGATGGCTTACCGGGCCGCACAACCAATTTTTTGAAACAATAAAATAAGACATAGGTTCGTCCCGGGGGGGGAGGGGTTGGCACCAGAAATTAAAATATTGTTATGACCTAAAAAAGTGAAGTAGCGCCGCAGGCGATTTTTTTCATGCAAAACTGAGTGGAGAAGGCTCGCAACAAAATGTGTGAAAAACATTTTCTAATTAAAAAGATTACCCAAAATAGCGCCGCAGGCGAAATTTTTAAGGGAAAATGGGTGAAGTGACGAATCTGATTGTCTTTCTATAACAGGCAATGCATACGGTTATATGTATTGTATGACGGCTTCGCGGGCCGCATTTAGACCCTCGGCGGGCCGCACGCGGCCCGCGGGCCGCGGGTTGGCCACCCTAGCTTTAGGGCCTAACTACTGACGAAACTGCCTAAACTTTTTTAGGCAGTTTCGTCATTTTATGCCTGACTTATTTATGATACTGAATAGGTTAAGTATCAGTATGTCATGTAAATTTCCCACGCTTAAAGGCAACAATTAAATCTTTCGATAATTTTAAAAAAAATATTGATTTTATAGTTTAACTAGTCAACTTTTTATTATTACGAAATAATAAATATTGACATGTAAGTATTTAAAAAATCGACTCATTAAAATAATCAAAGCGGGTTTTCATCTTACTTTTTTACTGTTTAAATTGTGATGAAACCCTCATCCAAACGTACCCACTTACACATAAAAACGCGATTTCTATACACTGTAAATTACTGCTTCCGCGGCGAATACTCGTTGCGTTCTAGACGCTCTAAAATATATCTCACCTCTATAGATAAAAACGATCATAGATACAAATAAGCCCTTATTCGTATATATTTCGTTGTAATATTTAAATACTATTTTATAAATCTGAACGACCACAAGTGTGCTCTGTTTTCATTCAAAAAACAATTATATTTTATATAAGCTTTAAGAATTATAAAAACAAAAAATTTGCAATTACCTAAATCGCTATAAACTTATTAAATAATATAATTTTCTAATTAAATATTACACACTAAAATAGTTTTATTTTTTGTCACATTTTTTAATAGAACTAAAATATTAAAGACGATATTTTCTGCGTTTATTACGAGTTTATTTTTTTCGTCCAAAATGCATAAAAAAGAAATAGATTTAGACAGTATTTTTAAAGAAATATCAAAAGACAGTAATAAAATGTTATTTTTTCAATACGGATTAATCGGTTTAGGGATGATGTTTTCGTCAATCAACGTAGCCAATTACATTTTCACAGCAAAAGATTTGGAATACAGGTATGTAAAAGAAGTTGCCTTCAAATTCCTGTAAAGTTTCCTATTGAATGAATAATGGATATTTTATCATAGTCCAGTGTTTTTTTTGTTATTCTCGACTTATAAGATCAGCCATCTCTCTAATACTGGATTGAGGCCGACAATCCCTATTTTTTATTTATTTTTATTATTCTACACTTTTCAGACATCTCTTTGCGCTTTTCTCGTGCCAATATTTTTGAATTTTATTTACCGTATTGTCTGGTCTTAATTATAAACATTTGCACAATTATGTCAAAGTATAAATGGTCAAGTTTCTTGCTTATCAGATGCTTAAATCTAAGTTTCTGACGTCTTCTATCTACAACTACATATCTCTTCTATTGTCCATTGATCTATCATCAGTGGTGTTTACTTTCTATTCTTCATATTTCATTTACACAAAACCTTTTCAAGATTCAAGTTGGTGCCCTATTAGTTTTCACCATTACCTGGAAAATAGTGTATAACTTTCTATTGTAAATAATAGACGCGAGGCTCTCACTCTCACTAAACTCTCACGTCACTTTCATCTCACGTAGTTTTGATTTTCTAGTCATAGTTTTTCAAGGTGAGTTAGCCCTTTTTGTTACGTACTCCTGAATTTATGCTAAGTGTGCCTATTTGTGCCTACCATACGTACTACTACTTGAAAGTCTATGGGTACCATAACGGCATATCCCCATAATAGGGTGACCAGTGAATATTAAAATGTACAACATTATATTTGTGTAAACATTGTATGACAGGATGGCGAACTTCATGATGGCTGAAAAAGATTTGAAATGAGCTAAAGGAATCATTTAGTGTGCACGTGTTGTTATGACGAATCTCTTGAATGCAACTGGCGATCTATTCACTCTGCCTACCCCGCGAGGGGATAGAATAGAACAGAGTTTGTAAATACGTATATACTCGTATGTAACTACATCATCAACACCAAACTCGCCATCTCCGGCTTGGAAGATCCGCCCTCGAGCCAACAGACTCACCCATGTTCTTATCTTAGGCATTCTCGGACATTTTCGCTTCGTATTTTTATCAAATGTGCGCAAATGACGCACATGTCATATAAAATATACCTACTTAAAGTATTAAAGACTTCATATAGGTATTAAACAACTTGTGAACCGAAACAAATCACGTTATACATGGCACTTAATCTGATAATAATAAATTATCATTTTGACAATGAATGTCCTAAGATTATTCTAACGTATTGTAGAAATATTATTGAGAACTAGCTACCTCGATAGCTGAGCTCAAATGTGGATTCGTGAAACAATTTATAATACCTATGCAAGTTTCAAACCTAAATATTTGTAAATAGCTTCGAAAGCGATAGATGGTGTTCAATTCGGATTACATTTTATTTTATTTGTGATTTTGCCTTTATCCTGTAAACCATCTCACTACCACTGTCCCTCCTGGAGGTCACGAAGATAAAATAAGTAAAATCCATCTGAAGCAAATTCTCATACTTAATCCATGGTAAACTTATTATAGAATGTTTATTGTCTATGACTAAATATGTTTTACCAGTAAATAACTACCAGTGTCCTCCTTGGAGGGCATAGGGCGAAGTCCTAAATGGAAAAACACATTTTTTTCCAAATTCATATAAAAATATATAGATATTAAATTCATAGTCAAAGAAATTCTATAACCCTTCTATTATATTCTGGTAATGAGAGGGAAAACGCAGACTTTATGCCAATGTTTTATCCCAACTAGTAGATCAATATTTTGAACACAGAGAGGCTAGGGTCACCCAGAATCTCTTTTAAATTGGCCTCAAATAGTATCTTAGAGAGAAATTGACATACCATAATAAAAGTATTGTAAATTACTCCAAACATACATACAAACATTACTTACCTCTCTTTGCACCAATATTATTTTAGATAGAATTGTGTACCTGGTACCTGGTGACTACACTAGTCCAGTAATACATGCATACATATCTACTCATTTATTTACCCTTTCGTCACGATATTGTGTTAATATTTGTCATAAATTATATCACAAATATACAATTATTTCTATGCATGGACATAGAAATAGGGTTGATATATTACTTACTGAGTCACAACCGAACATTTCTTACTTATTACCTACATAAGTAAGGGAGTTGGGGTTGGACAATCTGTTTTTACTTGCTTGCTTTGTGTTGCACTTGGTAACGCATATAAAGCAACAAAATATAAACCAAGTCATTTGTACTACTATTATTTGTTCGTGATGAGACAAAAAGACTCTTCTGGGGCAGAATCTGATAGTATTTTGCCCCAATGATAAAACAAGTACATATGTTTTCTTTTCGCTCTTGTCTCGTCAGTGGAGGCTCTTGGTCCATCAAGTTCCATACATTTTTGCCTTTGGAGGATGAAACTGTCATTATGACATTGACATTGCATACCTACACATGTTTGCTTCTATTCTAAAAATAAGCCTGATGCGATATGTATGAATAAAGTCACTTAGACATTGCAATGTCACGCATCAGTAACTCAACAATAGTTACACATTATGAGAACTTGTATTCACATGACCTACAGAGTTATCAGATTCCCATTGTTATTATAATATGAGACCATGGGCGTCACCAGCCTCGGAACCAAGGGCGGGCAATAAAAATTTAAAAAATCATATAGCATGAAAAACGCTTAAATAGCGCCGCAGCGAATTTTTTTTATGCGACATAGTGAGGAAATTTGCACGATAATGTGTATGAAAACTTTATAAAACTAATTACAAAAATAGCGCCACAGGCATTTTTTTACGAAACAATTGTATTTTGATGGATTTTATACTAATTTTAGAAAATGTATGACATGATGTGAAAATGTGTCGTAATAGTGTGATTTTTTGTGAGGTTTTATTATTTAGTATGAAAAAATAAATACCTATTTTAATCTCTAGAGAGGGGCAGCTGCCCCCCCTGCTCCCCCCCTGACGATACCCATATATGAGACCTGTCAATTGATAAACTATAATTATCATTCATACTGTAGGTATTGTAAGTAGGTACTTAATTATTGTTTTTCATCGAACCTGATGGACTTTACTAGAGAAATACTCAGAGAAAAATTTATATTTTGGTTTTCTTATTTTTCCAGTCCTCCTCTATGCCTAAGAAAAAATAGCAAAGTAGTCAAAACTTTTCAATATTGTATTCTAAAACTTTAATAAGACTCTAACTATAATAAAACCGGTCATTGCAGGTAAACTGCCAGTCCTGTGAATAAATGCGTAGAACATTTTCTTACAGACAAAAATAGTAAGGATTATTTTTGTCGTTGACCACATTCTTCTATCTCTTTGCATATATATTCTTCTTCTTAATCGTAATGTAGGCCTGATGATGACCTGTTATTTAAGAGCGGTTAGCCTCCTGCGAGGTCGACTCACTATATTCCTAAAAAATAAAAAAAAATCCTAAAAAATAAAAAAAAATCTTGTAGGGGGACCTTTTCGGGGGAGGCGAGGGAAATCAAGATTTTGATAGGCAACCCCAATGCGATGAATGATGACCTATAGGACCCCATGTGGATACTTTCGTTTAAATTACATTTCGATAAAAGAAAACAGATAGGTCATATTTTAAGCGGCCGAAACTTAGACTAATAGGACGAACTTATCACGAAGTCGTGATTTCCCAGTTGAAGTTCATAAAAAACAAATATATAAGTCCTACAAACGTACTTATAATTTTAAACGTACGTATGTAATGCGATAAGTGGACAATTCAGTACAATCAAAGTAATCAATTTTGATATTTCAAAACAAATTTACTCAGATTTACCTAATTGTTAGAATTATTGTTTTTCGGTTGGTAGCCCTGCTTAGCAGGTTATTAAGCTATTAATTCATATGTATTGTTCTGCAAATAGATTGTTCCACCTGTCTTAACAACAGAGGCGAGTCAAGTGTAATGATAATTAATGTACAAACCTCATGTGACATTTTTAACGTGTCAAAATAATACGTACAAATAAAACTCAGGGTTCTTTCTGAAAACACTATTCAAAGTTGAGACAGGTAGAGACGAGTCGAGCAGGTGGAAGCTTGATTATGTATTTTTTTTCTAAAAAACATAGGTAATTATAAAGTAACCTCTGAAATCGAGTGAAACTTGAGAATATTGGGACAATGCGAGATAAAAAATATATACATATATTTATGAAAATATACTTACCTACTTTACCTAATAAAACTCACACTTCATTCTCATCTTTGAATAAACATTTAAATAGACATTCAGAACAGCTGGGGAATCTCAACGAAAAACAAGAAAAGTAATTTTACGATCACCCAGCATTTATAGGACACTCGAAAAAAGGGGCACTCCACACAACTCGGTTACCTTACGAGGAAAGAAAATAAACATAATATATAGTGAGAATTATATTATATTTTTTATTTATTATTTTATTTTCTACTTTGGTTTATGATTTATTCTTTTGTATTATATTATTATGTTATAAGATATTGCTCCCTCTGTTTACACTTTTTAAGAGAGGTACGACGTTTTTTCTGGGCAGAAATGCTAGTTAAACTGCTCCATGTTGCAATTTTCATCGGTCATACAATTTGCTAGTTATTATTCTTACCATAAGTGATGCATTAGCTTCTAGCTTCTACTTATGTCTTTGGAAATATTCTATCAGTACACATGTACTCTGTACATATCTACACATTCGTCAAGCATTCATACATACCTAACATTTAACTCTCATTATTAACGTTCATCGTATGAATATAACGCAGGCAACTCTTGCAAGTTATTCCAATATATACGGAATTTGAAATATTACGTGATCGCTGCGCCTCAACTGTCATCGAAAATTATTCGGCTAATTCCACATTTTTTCATTTACGAGGTAACTCTTGCAAGATATTCCAATATATACGGAATTTGAAATATTACCCGATCTCAACTGTCATCGAAAATTATTCGGCTAATACCACATTTCTTGACATTACTAAAATGGTTTGAGTAGTAATTGATAGATGCCGACATTTTTAGAGTTCGCGGCATAAATCAATTATGAAATTTACCAGGTTACCAATCGAGCTCATTAATTTTAAATTTGTACATGTTTTACGAGTATAAAGTGAGTTGGTATATATTTCATTACAAATCTTATTAAGTAGAATACAAGATATGTAGGTAAAAAAATATTTACCATAAGAATGTACTTACGTATAAAAACTCGGAAGGATAGGGAAGTCATGGTGATCAGTCATCTCTGCCTACCCCTAAAATACCGTCATTCTTGACGGGTTACAGCTGGTGTATTATAGCTACAAGTGGAAAATTAATTTAAATTGTGGTGTGTTATAAAAAGTGTTTACAAATTACTATACATGCTGAAAGGTTTCAGATATATTCGCTCATTATTTCAGTACATATTCTATTCAGATAACTACAAGATTACTGCTAAACAATAGTGTTATTGTGAAGATATTACATTTAAGATTCTCTGCTTAATATTGTATCGTTTGTTAATGTTTATCGAAAATGATTTTAAAATCAATTTTTAAACCCGTGGATTTGGATGATATAATAATTAAATTAGGAGAAATGGGGAAGATACAGATCATTAATTACATATTGATTTGTTTTCCCATGGCTTTTAATGCAATGTATAATGTTAACTATGTGTTCACGTCAGAAGATGCCGGTTATAGGAAAGTATTAAAAATTTCTTTTTAATTTTAAGTAGGGAGTGACGCGAAAATAGTATTTTTCAGAACAAATAACTCGACAACATTACTTAACTAAATATGTTTTATAAAAAAATGAGGTAGATTCATTGAAGCTTCCTCTAGTAAATTGCCGTTACAGATCTTTTATTTCTTGTGCAGATTCAAAAAAATATATAAAAAATACCCCTGATTTTTTTTTTAAGTAAATACCTATCTGCCTTTTCGAAAGTCGCATAGAAAAAAATATTTCTCGTAGTGATAATATGCATGTAAATCTATCGAATATAGGTACTCATAAAAGTTTATCGAAAAAAACTAAACAATTCTAATACTACAGGAAAGAGAGAATTTTACCATGCAAAACGTATAGTAGTTCTGATTTTTGGATATTATGTTATATAGGTCGGCACTGTGGTTAAGAATCCAAGTTTGTGACCTCCCAACCCTTGTGCGTTCACTAGGGCGAGCCAAAAACTAGAACTACTATACGATTTGCATGGTAGCCTAACATTGTTTGTCTAGGTTTCCCGGAGTATAATCCTATCCCGTAACTCCGTGCATACGATTTTGAACGTAAAAGACACGTGAATTAGGGATCAGTGTTTCATTCAGTCAAAATGCTCAAGGGGGGGGGGGGATTTGCACTCCCGGGGGGGGGAGTCAACGCCCCAACAGTAATTATTAATTGAAATTATATAAGAAACATTATTTTCCGGAGGGGGAGGTATTGCGCTAGGTTACTAGATACTGAAAGTACACTGTTCGGAATCCCCCATATATTTTTGCGGAACCAGGGAGAAATTGTTAATTTGGGGTTAACTGGAAGAAATCGCAGTTCTGCGATAAGTTCGCCCTAGTAAACAACGTTTTATAATCTGTACTATGTCCATTTTGTATATTTATATGTGTTTGTTGTTTACTTTAAGTTTAAATAAATAAAAAATAAATAAATAATTTAGGCTTTTCATTATCCAACGAAAAGACAGGTCCCTATTTATCTAAATTGCTTAATATGTCGTGAATTTAAAACCTTTATAATAATTTTTGAAATGTTCTTTTCTTTCTAGGTGTCGAATACCAGAATGCGAGTTAGACAACAGCACACTACTGGAGACTGACTGGTTGGCATATGCTATGCCTCACAGCACAGATCCAAGGAGATGCAACAGATATGCACCGGTGATAACAGGGAACTACACAGACACATGCTCAGCAGATGTGTTCGACAATACAACCATACAGGGATGTGAGGAATTTATCTTTGGGAGTCATGAGTCCATCGTGTCTGAAGTAAGTTTTCAGCAGAAAAATATTAATTTTGTATTTAAATAAATAAATAAATCTTAATAAACAAGACAATTAATGGTATTATGCCAAAAGGCGGACTTATTGCGAAAGCAATATCTTACAGTCAACCCGATAACAGAATTGTAAACCATACAAAATGATCTAAATACAGGGTCATCGAAAAAGAATGACCCCATTTTAAAATGGAATAACTTTGGACCATTAATGTTAATTGAGTGATTCACTCACTGTATGGTAACTAATTAATGTAAATTATATTTGATGCATGAAACAATGTGTTAGTCCATGCGCAGAAGGTGCTTTTCATCTACCGTCTTCCTACCCCGCAAAGGACAGTAGAGGAGATAGACAGATAAATAGATAACTTCCAAATGCCATATTTCATAAGTCCTCTCTTTTTTGTCTTGTTTTGTAACTCTTCATGGTTTTTGGCTAATAAAGATTTATTTTTTTATTTTACCTTCTAACATTTTTTTCTGTTTATTTCTAGCTCAACATTCAGTGTGAAAAGTGGAAGAGAACATTGGTTGGCACGATACATAGCTTCGGTCTACTCTGTGCACTTCCCCTTGTGGCTTTCATCTCGGATAGATTCGGAAGAAGAATTGCATTCGTGGGTTCTGCCTTTCTGGCTGGAGTATTCGGATTAATCAGATCATTCTCTACCAACTATCTGATGTTTGTTATCTTTGAATTTATTGAACCTGTTCTTGGGTCTGGTGTCTACAGTTCAGGATTCATTTTGGGTAAAGTCCAACTAAATTAATTCTTATACCTACAAATAATCTCGCCGAATATGTACTACAGAATAAAGTGCTTTTTAGTTTTAGTTAAAACAATATAATTGATCACCATTTAGACAAAGTATTTCAAAATACAGAACCGTATACGGTACAATTTGAAAGCTACATTAACACAAACTCTAGCTAGCCCATTGCTTGACATTATGTAATACTTGTGATTCAACTCATATAATATTCATTGTGTTTCCAGGTATGGAATTAGTAGGTCCTAAACGCAGAGTTCTCGGAGCTACGATTCTAAGCATGTTCTATTCATTCGGTGCCGTTGTACTCGGCTCTATCGCTTGGTTGGTTCCATATTGGAGAACACTCTTAAGAGTAATCTACATTCCTTCTTTATTATTCATCACATACTTCTGGCTCATTCAAGAAAGTGTCAGATGGCTAATCAGCAAAGGGCAATACCAGAAAGCAATGGATACATTGAAACATGCAGCCAAAGTCAATGGAGTCACGTTATCAGAGAAAACAATGGAAAATTTATGTTCAAATATAGAAATAACAACAATTAGTACAGAAATGAAAGACATGAAAAAAGAAGAAGCGATTGAAAAAGAAGTCTCACCTTATAGACAAGTCCTACAATCTCCCATAATATTGAAACGATTATTGAAATGTTCATTTTGGTGGATAACTTGTACATTTGTTTATTATGGATTGTCGATTAACTCGGTTTCCTTGTCTGGGAGTATTTATTTGAATTACATTCTAGTCAGTTGTGTGGAGTTGCCAGCTTACTTGACAAATCTCATGGTGCTGGAGAGAGTTGGGAGAAAGTTCACATTGTGTGGTGCCTTCTTGTGCAGCGGAGTTGCATGCATTGCATTCCCTCTCATCCCATCTGGTAAGTATTTTACATTTCCAATATAACTTTCATGAATTGATATTCCAGTCAAATTAAACACAAAGCAGTTGGTTCCTCGATGGAACGTTGTGGGGTAGTCGGGATTTCTTTCATTCTATATCTAGGGTGACCAACCCGCGGCCCGCGGGCCGCATGCGGCCCGCCGAGGGTCTAAGTGCGGCCCGCGAAGCCGTCTTACAATATAACCGTATGCGTTGCCTGTTATAGAAAGACAATCAGATTCGTCACTTCACCCATTTTGCCTTAAAAATTTCGCCTGCGGCGCTATTTTAGGTATTCTTTTTAATTAGAAAATGTTTTTCACATATTATGTTCCGAGACTTCTCCACTCAGTTTTGCAAGAAAAAAATCGCCTGCGGCGCTACTATTTTTTTGTTTAAAAAAATTGGTTGTGCGGCCCGGTAAACCATCTCATTTTTAGAATCTGGCCCGACTGCTGAAAAAGGTTGGCCGCCCTTGTTCTATATGTTTATATAAATTTATCCCGAAAACTTTCTTCATGTTCACCGATTCCAAAGAGGTTAAATATGTCCTATAAACCCTATAAATGTAAAGAATAATTGTTAAAATTTGGTTTAAAGGTAACAAGATGAACTTTCTCCATACATTTTCTATTCTTACTATATAAAATAATACGAAAATTTGGCTAGTTTTTGCGGCATAACAGCTTCGTTTCTATTTATTTCAGAGAAAAAATTTTAATGGCAAATTTGTAGATAATTTTATGTAAGTACTTTTATTTTGTGTAGAAAGGTAACTGAAAAAACTTACCAGCTTTCAAGTTCTAATAAAATAATCGTCAGAAACTGAAAAATTCGCCATTTTTCGCCGTGTTCCGTCACGAAATTTTGTTGGCAAATCTCGGAATCGGATTCAGCACCCATAAAAACGTTTAGAATTAATGAAATTTAGACTACCCCACAACATTCCATCGAGAAATCTAACTAGACTGGACTACGAATATCTCTTTATTATTTGCTTATTTATATAATGTCTTGTGTTTATTACAGGCGCAGCTTGGCTCTCGTTAGTCCTGTATTTGGTTGGTAAATATTGCATTACAATGGCATTCAGCGCTCTATATGTTTATACGTCAGAACTCTTCCCTACTGTAATGAGACATTCCTTATTGGGAACATGCTCCATGGTTGGTAGGATTGGATCAATCCTTGCACCACAAACACCCCTACTGGTAAGAAAATATTCAATACTAATGTAGAAGAAAAATATTATTTTTTTCCACGTCTTCCATAATTTATTACAACTCGTTATTCTTATTATTTTTGATTTACAATTTTTTTATTCTTGCAAAGCGCTGGATTTTTCCTACATTCCGTAGCATATACATACAATGTAGTATTTCCACAACAGTGTAGAAGAATTAAGGATGAACATTGTCAGGCTTACGACCGACCTCGGCTGGCTTAAGTGATCACTTTACACTCGAGAAACATTCGCCATTTCAGTTCATCCCGGCAGACCTTCGTCTCGCATAGTAGGGATCATATCCACTACACCACGAGGAGCAACGGCTGTGTTGTCGAATTTCATGTATATTAAGTACCCATGAATTGTTGCATTTCTAACTGTGTGTTTCTAACTGGAGGTCGGTCGTAAGCCCGACAATGTTCATCCTTAATTCTTCTACACTGTTGTGGGAATACTACATCGTTATTCTTATTTGAGTTTGTTGGAAGATATTTTGTATACAAGAAGAATTTTTATTAGGTAAGTACACGATTTTATTTAACTTTACTTGGTGTCCGAATCTTGCAATAGAATATTAACTCATTTCTAAACTAGCTAGAGTTCTGAAAAATTCACCAATTGTGTAAAGCAGATAATGTTACGATTCTGTACTACATTGGATCAGCCTTCTCCAGAGCCAAAAAAGATGTAAAGCGTTTAAGAGGATCCGAGGGTTGTGTGGTATTGTATGAAAGGGCGATGGAAAAGAAGAATCAAATATTGTCTAGAGATTGAGCGATCGAGTGGATCCAGTCAGTACCTGCTGCATGTGCATAACGATAATAAAATTGTGTACTTACTTAGTAATTTTTTTCTTAATTACTTGTGTGTAATCTATATTTTTATACAATAACCCGGTAATTAATTTGTTGTCTCTGGAGGTATTTGTTGGTCAAGAAAAACTGTCTTATCCATTGGTATTATTTTATTCTAGGCGGAGTACGTCCCAGGTCTTCCATCTTATCTCTTTGGCTCATGTTCTGTAATTGCTGGTCTACTGATGTTGACATCTCCGGAAACTCTTAACATTAAACTCCCCGACACAATTCAAGAAGCTGAGAACATCAAGAGCAGACGCATAGAAAAAGATCCTTTTTAAAAATTATACATTAATAGGATCTCATAAGGTGCTCGTACACAGGCAATTTTTCATTAATATTATATAGCAATTATTTCGGCAATATTTAAAGCGAGACAACGATATTAACGAGTGCAAACGTGAAAGAGAATAGACTAAAATAACCAAACCGATTGGATAATTCAGCAATTTGGGTCGTCGACATTATGACAATTCTCTCTCTCGTTTGCACACACTATTGTTGTCTGGCTTTAAATACTGCCGAAATAATTGCTCTATTTTGCGAAGCAATGTTGGTAAATACGAGTTGTATGAGTTGCCGCAATTATTGCTCGAAAATTTGTCCCATATAAAAGCACCTTTAATAATTTATTAAGAATTGTTGACTGCATTTCAGAAATTAGTATTATTATATTGTAAAGTGCAAATTTTGTTAGAAGACTGCGCTGTGTTTCATAAATATAAGTGTTTTATAATACCTAAATGTACGTATTATGTACAAGAGTGGTATGATAAGTTTTCACAATGTATTTGGATCTGGAAGATTTGTGAATGAAAATTATGGTACCTACATTCCTGCAAAAAAGCATTGCTGTGTACAAATGCCAAAATTTGACTATATTATTTTATATATTCCTCATTTTTGGACCAAGAATGTTTGTTTTATATACATTGCAATCCAATTTGACTTCTAAGTATTGAATTTACCTGGGAAATCTGGGGGGGGGGGGCAATCGGAATTAAACATCATAACATGGTTCCCTTAATTATTTTCCTGCTGATATTTGCACAAACAAACCCTGTGGATAACATGCGCAATCAGAAATGGACAATGCATCGATTTGGATGGACTGGAATTGATGTGTTGTTGATTCTTCGGTCTAGATGCAAATTGCATAAATTTAGGAGTTCAAGTTTTTTGTAATGAATCTGGGTTTATCGAAATAAACCCAAATACACCTTTGTACACTTCACAGTAAGCTTGAAAAGCTTGTGTTGTGAAGTGGAGTAAGTCGTCTTCGGGGATCGAACCCGCACCCACTGGATTAACAGTCGAGCGTATTGCCAACCAGGCTACTGACCACCTCATTAATTAACCGCTAAATTACTATTTCATCTTTACATAAATCAGTGGGAATTGGAAAATGACTACCTATGTGTAAAGCAATGATATAAAATTATTGTTGTGGTGGGTTTCGGCCTCAGACCACTCTTGTAACTAACTTTATAATTTTACATTAGACTAAGCAACTATAGTTACATAAGTTTTCAGTGATATTTTTATAATAAATTAATTGAATTGAATAATTGTTGAATTTCCAACATCTGTTGTTAATTATTTTACACCTATTTACATTAAGAAGAAGAGCTCTTTCGCTGTACATCTTTCCAATGGGATCAGAGCATTAGGAATGGTGTGAGATGTGAAATACACGCTGCTTAAAACTGGAAAATTTTATTGTGGAAGCATCTGGTTAGATAGGAATTCAATCCTGCAATATATGTTGATGCTAAGATTTATTTCCGAGTAGGTACAAAAGGACCATCATGAACAACTTCGAACCTAAAACTGATGGCATAATAATTTAGGATTATTATTATGAAATTCAATATTATTTTCCATTCCAATTTCCACACATGAATGACCAGCGCCATCTATTGGTGTGCGATGTAACCTCATGACGTACGAGAAAAGGAAAATGTATTTGCGGCGTTGGTATCTGCATCATAGCCTGCATAGAGATTAGAAGATTTTTCAGTATCTATAATTCTATAAATACGAGCACATTAATATGTTCCGGCAGGTCAAATTGAAATTTCCTCTATCAGCTCAATATTTTTTCCATAGCGCGGGATTCCCCACATTTGAGTAAAATATGTACCTACTACATTCCATTTTACCTTACTTGTCACACTTTTTCTATAAAATTAGTGGATACCCAGCAGCCAAATAATTTGAAACAGAGAGTCTTCTAACAGAATTAAAACTAATATCAAAGGACCCGATGACTACTAAAATGTGTGAAATAGAAAGAAAACTTTGAAGTAAGTAATAAGTTATGTAGGTACCTATCAGGCGCGAAGCTATCTACATAAGAACACAATTTTCATCGAGTTATCTTTAGGATAAAATTATGTGTCTAATCTGACGTAATCCCATAAGAAATGCTAACCCCGGCTTCCCTTCTGCAGAAATCCACCCTTCGCCCCTGGTAGCTACCTATGTACATAATACTTCAATAGAGAAAACGTCTTTATATAAAACATACTTATTATTATTTCTCTAACTTTTCCGAAAACCGGAAATCCAAATGAAAACTTTTAAAGTGAACGAAAAAAGTAAGAAACATTTTCTTCTTTCATCGTTTCCTCATTGCTGAGGGTCGTGATTTGTGGAGCTACCCACGGACGACATATGGGCTCGAAAATTTTTGCTCTGCACTTATAGACTTACTACTTACTTACACACTACTTACACATTTTTCTCATTTTCTCAAATAATGTGTTCTTAGATTTTTTAAGCACAGCTGGATCTCGCGAATCTTTTGAGAAAAATGAACAGGTTACAGGTATACTTCAAAGGAAACCCCTAGTATATAATGTGACGTAATCAGTGACGTATCTGTATCCTATATACCTACAAACATATTATAGTAGGTATACTAATGCTGACTTAACTCAGTTCGTGCGAAATTGTAATGTGTGGTGACTTGTGTGCGTGCGTATTTTTACAAGACTTTTTCATACAAGTAAGTGCCAAGTTTTATAAAATTCACATTGTCATTATTAGGTATTTCAATTTTTTCTCAACGATGAATGTAAAAATGAAATAAAACTGTTAATTTTATAATGAAACCATAGACGTTTCGATCAGACTGATTCAGACGATAAAACACTGCATTATTACAGCTTAAACGAAACAAATCGATAAAACAACCAAGAAAAGCAAATTTTACTTTGTTTACATTCATTTACGATGTCAATATTGTGTCTTGCGTATCTTGTATGTGTGTGGGTGAGTACCTACTTGCATACATAATACACATAGCTAGGTACTTTCAGTTAGAATAAGTAAGTACTGGAGAAAAATGCATTTTTACGCTAGCATAGAAAAATAAAGGAAATTCGTATGCGTAGAATTGTTTTTATATGTTCACATGTTCAAAAAGTACAGATTTAAGTACTTTATATATGTATATATATATATATATATATATATATATATATATATATATATATATATATATATACTTACATGATTCTACGAGTGTCGCCAGCCTCGGAGCTAGGGAGACAATAGATGTTGAAAAAAAATATGTAGCATAAAAAATGCGTGAATAGTGCCGCGGGCGTAATTTTTCGTTAAGGTGAGTCGTGAGGTAGTGTTTTGGTGAAGTAAAAAAGGTTGTGGTGTACAAAAACTATAAAAAAAGAAACCCGCACCGCGGACAATTCTTTTTTTTTAATGGACGAAGTGTAAACCTGGGTGTCTTTCTAAATCTTTAAAATAACGTCTTCTATGTCATTGTTTTACATTTCGGGGGGGGGGCTCGTCCCCACCACCCATATACGCCACTGTTTTATACATATTTAAACAGTTGGTGTGTGTTAAAAAAATTGCCAATAATTCTATTATATATATTTCTATTTTTTATGGATGAGGGTTACAGAATGAATGTATCTTTCCTTTCCTGGTGTGTAGATAAATAAGTTTTGTTGTCCCAGTTAATTAACACCTTAACATATCTACAAGTAGGTACTTAGTTGATGTCATACCTATTCATGATATCTATTATTTTTCATTACATGAATAAATATGCAAACAGACATTTCGATATATAAAAATATCTACATACAATAATCTAAAATCACCATACAATAACAACGTGCAAAGATTGAAATCAAACATAATTTTCGTGATTTTATGCAACCCTAATGCCCAATCCCACCAACTTTTACCTAGGAAGGAGAACCCTGAGAAATTTCCATACAAAAACAGAAATAATATTCTATTTATTGACAAGCAGCCCCACCACCACAGCCTAATTCCATATGAAATGCAACATGCAACTCACCTACGTTAGGTGCCCAAATATCTCCGCCCAGACTAGGTGAGTTGCATGTTGCATTTCATATGGATTTAGGCTGTGGTGGGGCTGCGTGTCAAGAAATAGAATATTATCTCTGTTTTAGTATGGAAATTTCTTAGGGCTCTCCTTCCTAGGTTAAAGTTGGTGGGATTGGGCGTAACTCTAACTAACTATGGAGATTGGAGGGCGCTGTTTTTCATCAACCCAGGATTCCCGGGGTCCCTCTAATTCAGAAACCCTCCTTCTTTTTATACGCCCTTAGGTACTATGACAATGATATCGCAGCATGGAATGCATAGGACAGGATATAGACAGAGGGTAGGCAGAGGGAACAGAGGGAATTTGTCATACATCTACGGTTCCTTTTACTCGGAAAGTCAGAACACGTCAAGCCATGTGGTTCTTGGACGGTCGCAATTCCTTACACCTCTTCTTTCTCCCAGGTATGGTTTCATTGTTATCCTTTCATAATTCGTTCTCTCTACGTGTCTCAACCATCTCAACTTGTTCACATTCATTTTAGTCACAACATCCGTTTTCATCCATTCACTCAACTAAACTGTATTTATGAGAGTATCCGTTCATACTACCGAGCGACGAGCGATCTGCCTTTTATGGGCCCAATGCCAAATTCGGCCTTTTAAGGACCCAGTGTCGAATTCCCTTTAAGGGATTTGAAAGGAACGAAGTTTTCTTTTAACAAAATTTTAAATGATTTCTAACTGAAAAATCTGCAAGGCCTTGAATCTCTATATTCGTGTCCATTAGTGCTAACAAGCTTGTGATCATTCATCATCGAATGATAATTTATTGTCAGTATATACGAGTACATACCTAATACTAATACTATTTAATGACTAAGCCAGATAGACCCGGTTTACTTGCTTGTATCAGCTGATTCCTAATTACTCTTCATTTATTCACAATATACCTAATACTCAATGACGTGATCTCTTATATTAAGTCTTCCCAAACTACTATGTTTATATTATGTCTATGGACGAAACTAAATTTAAAAAAGACTACCGACGATGGACGAATGTTATAATTATACTAATCTAGCCGAGCTACCCGTGCTTCGAAACTGGACTTGAGCTGGACAAAATGTTACTTAAGCTCTGAAATCCTTTTCCAACGCGCTTTTATACGCTACCACACATTACCCCACACAACCCTTGGATCCTCTCATCATCATGGCATCTCCTTGTAAAAGCTTTTTTTTTTTAAATGGCGATGTTAAAACCTAAAGCAGATCGGCACGAAAGTTTTTGTGAATTTTCACAGCAATCCATTGTAAAATGCGGGAGTTATGCGAACACTTACAAAAAAAACTGACTTTGTTTTGTATATAGATGAATGCTACCCAATAAAAATAATAACCTATAGCTACCCAATAAAAATATGCAATGGAAAAGAATGTGTGAGATGTTACAATTACTTATTTAAAAAAAGAGCAATGGCTTTGGTAGCGTGACAACCTGTGTGAATGTTGTTAAAAATATATTGTATGTAAAATATTTTTTTTTAAAAAATATTTAGGTAGGTCAATATACTGGATCACCCGAGATTAATAAGCTAATTGTTAATTAAATAGGCGTTTCCACAATTATGAAACTCAAATTTAGGAGACGTGGCTTGACGAAGTTTGAGAGATCTGTAAGAAACAAAAGCGTGACGAAAGTACCTACCTATCACTCAATGAATACGTGAATGAATTTTAAATGTTCGATTCGAATTTTGAATTCAAATTCAATTCGTTATTGCCAGTGTGAGCGGAACGACGCGACGCGGTTCGGACACATATGTCTGTTGTTAGTCTGTTATAATTATTAGATTTATTTCAGTAATTAATATAAAAACTTGTTACCAACTTGTGTTGTGTAAATATTAAATAATACCTTATCATTTATCAATTTTACTGAATTAAATGTAATTGAATAATTATAATATAAATTCTATATTGGTAAGTAAGTATATTCATGTATTATTAACATTATCATGTTGATTGTTTTCTTTTTGAACATGTGATTTTGTATGCTATATATTATATTGGGTTTTTTAATTTTATAGTCTGCATCTACTTGCCAAAAATCCACTTTGATTAGGCGCCATACATTATAATTATATTTTGTTATATTAAACAGCAATAAAATAATAAAAAAATAAATAAAAAAAAAAATTCCAACGACATTCATAAAGAATGTTGTTCGAAAAAAAGGGGACCAAAAGTTTTGTTCACCCGAGCATTCTGATTAACTAGTGTGCATTAGATTTATTATTATAAGATATGGGGTCAACAGCTGGCAGAGATAGCAGCTTTGCTATAAGCTCGCCTTAGTGAACAAATGTTAATTTATTACCTCGGAATATCTCTAAAATTTGTTGGCTTAAAGTGTAAGTAAATAAATAAATGAATCTGTATTATCGTCTTAGATTCTATGTTCACTTAAAGAATAAATAAATAAATAAAATAATGACGTTCGGTGGGCCGTATACAGCTGTGCTAAAAACTATGGAAAATGAAGGTCTGATGACATGGGTGTTTTCAGTTCGCTCGGCTGCGGGTGGTGCTACCCAACGCTGATTAAGCCATTATTTTATGAATAATTCTCTCTTCTCTGCCCCATATCCCATTTATCTGTGATCGGCGGCTCGGATCCTCTCTCTCCATCTGCTCCGATCGAAGCAGTCTTCTGAAGTTAGCTCCAGGTGTTCCATGTCCCCTCTGATGGTCTCCTCAAGGGACTTCTTCGGCCGTCCTCTCTTTTTTTGTCCTTCCACAGACCAGTTTGTTGCCCTCCTCAGAGCGGAATCCTCGTCCCTTATCTGCACGTTATTTTATGAATAAGTAACAAATCATCTTGTTTCACTTCCACTGCGTTCTTATTGTTGTGTAGTTAAGACGATTTCGAACTTTAACAAAGCATCTTCAAGTTACCTCTGAAATTTACTGAAACTTTATATTATTTTCATAGTTTGTTAGATGTAGTGATGTAATTTGGTGGATAAAGGTAAGATATTTTTTTGATATTCGGTCTTGCCAAAATCGATAAAATCGTTATTCTTATTTTGCTCTTACACTCTCATACAATGATTGAAGCGATAATACTCGTAGAACGATTTTTACTCAGAACATATCGCTCCTTGATAGAAAACGTTTCGTAACTAATATTTCAACTCCTTTGTCCCATTTTCTGGTCCGCTTATATTGTAAATTAGAAATACCGCATCAATACTTAAAATTTTCGACGATAAAAATGTTTTGGTGTATTATTTACTCTATCATCAACTCCAAATACCTATTGAGCGCTTCCTCTTGTATGAAACCGATAGCAATCAATAAAATGTCAATTACATGCCTATTATACTCGTAACTGTACCTGATTAGATTATTGTCTGAAGGATTTGTCGTTCTTACAATGCTTAATCAATATTAATTCCCTTAATTGTTATCTGATACCTAATGTATTCAATAATATTATTTGTTAAAAATGATAAAACTGTATCTAACAACTAGTATTCCATCGTCTACCAAACAGATTAAAGGACTAGAATTGGTGAATATTACATACCTAAGTGTAAGTGATCAAATTAAACCAGCCGACGATCAGTCATAAGCCCTATGAAATGTCCATCCTTTGCTGTATATATATATGTTAACTGTTGAGATAACTACTTGTTAAATGTGTACTTATAAGTTATAATGTTAACATTGTTAACTACGCAACTAAATACGTTCCGACATTTTTATTAAAGCATTTAATCCCTCACAAATTGTATAAGGGTATAACGTATGTGTCGTATCAACCATCAAATGAAACCATCA
The DNA here is from genome assembly GCA_963576895.1 of Ceraclea dissimilis. Taxonomy (NCBI): domain Eukaryota; kingdom Metazoa; phylum Arthropoda; class Insecta; order Trichoptera; family Leptoceridae; genus Ceraclea; species Ceraclea dissimilis. The sequence goes on from OY756369.1 coordinate 7,054,414, forward strand.
TATCATTAATCATCTCTTTGAAAATTCTATGAAATTTTGCATCAATTTTTAAAGCAGCTGTGTCTATATAAAGTTCATTTTTTTCCAAAGCGTATTGTCATCTTAACTCTTGAACCACGGATCTGCAAGCCTTGATTTCTAATCCACTGTGGCATTTAGCACATTCCAAATTCCAGATGTCGTTTTCTTGATCTTCTAGTTCGAATGATTCTTACTACATTTTATGTCGCTTTTTAGATTTTCTAAGAAAAATATACCTAGCAAATCTTCATAAACAAGCCTATAATCATATAGGACGTAGGTATTAAATTATTTGTTTTAGTTAAACAGTATGAGTGAATGAACCCCAATATCTAACGCACTTAATAAGTCGTTGCCATTTAAAAAGTGACGTTCTGCCTATTGCAACGGTCGCAAAACTGCGACTCTCTGAGTCATATTTTTCATCGGTGAACGACCAATTAATGCAACCACAATTTTCTATCAGTTGGGTGCAGCAGTAAGCTTCGCCAGCCATTCTAAATGTAATAAAAATATTCGCACGTTTTTATTTACTGGCTACCCCATAATTCAGATATACCCTGGTGTAGTAATAGTACCTACATATATGTATGTAGGTAATAGTGTGTAGAATTTAGATCAAGTTTTTTACATCGAAAATTATGTACTTATAATTTTCTACTTTTATTCAACAATACCGTCCGAGGGTCCGGCCTTCTCCTCTACAGCTGGGTCAAACCGGACAACCCCAACTGTCCCTATGGTAGGATGGAGTCCATTTACCACATTGCTGAGGAATGTCAGTTTACTAGGTTCAGCGGCATAACGGAAGACATTCACAACTTGTCTCATGAGGCACTTCAATACCTGAGTTCTTACGATCTTAATCTCTGATGCTGGTCTCTCCAATGCCATGCAATATACCTATACTGAACACAACAGTGTTTTCATGAAGAAATTCACGTCTCTTGACTAACGAGTATGTCGACCACTCTGGTGTCCTAGACCTAATCTAATTAGTAATAGTACTAAACTTGTATACCATGATAATATTTAGTCACCTGACCACTTGACACGTGAGATTAGGCACCCTATATAGGTGTTCCCAATTAATTATCTTAAACAAACTCATCGTAGTGTTTAGGTATATATTCATATTTGCTTTTGGGTAAACCCAATATACCTACGTAGGCGTAGGCGTAGGTGCAATGTTATCTCAGTTTATCAAATGCGTTCTACGTCAGCCACGAATAACATAAATACATTACAATTTATTACTTGTCAATTTTATTTTACCAATTTTTAGGAGAGCCAAAACCATTGAAAAATCGTCTGGTGAACATCCTTCGTAGATATAAATTTGAATGACTGTTTAAATATATCAAACTGGGCAGTTAATTTTAATCAATTTAAAATAAATAATATACATAATTAGTTTAGCAATATCTTAGTTTATACGGTCACAGTTATACTAAGTAAATTTACTTAAAAGTATATTAATTCTTTTTCAGAGTCGCAATAATTGTTACCGACTTCAGGAGAAGAAATTTTAAATAAAATTTAAGTAAAGATTTAATTTAATTAAAGATAAAAAAAAACATAATGACAGATAATTATTGTGCAGTGAAAAAGATATTATTCTTATCAACTATAAAAGTGCAATATAATGGCTATATCCCACGGAAGGTGAATCCTGCTTCGTCCGTAGATTCGCATGCCGTGGGAAGGAGTGAGTCCGTGAATCTACAGACTTTTTCATAGCGATTTGTATGGCGGTACGTGATATCGCAGACGTGCACGGATCGTGGGAAATAGGTTGCCTGTGAATCCGCGGACACGCCTTGATGAATCCAGATGAATCCGTCTAATCCATAGCGTTTGGATAACTTGCAATACAAGTGTTGAATCCAATATACATATACGTAGATATTTCTTTAGGAAACATCCCAAACAGACAGTTTTTTTAATTTTATTTCTTCTTTTCTATTTTAAAATGTATTTTAATTAAAATTAAACTTTTTTTTCAATTATTTTAATGTTAATTTATAGTTTGATAATTACAAAATGTGTAATATAATTATGTGTGTGTGTGTGTGTGTGTGTGTGTGTGTGTGTGTGTGTGTGTGTGTGTGTGTGTGTGAGTGTGTGTGTGTGTGTGTGTGTGTGTGTGTGTGTGTGTGTGTGTGTGTGTGAGGGTGTGTGTGTGTGTGTGTGAGTGTGTGTGTGTGTGTGTGTGTGTGTGTGTGTGTGTGTGTGTGTGTGTGTGTGTGTGTGTGTGTGTGTGTGTGTGTGTGTGTGTGAGGGTGTGTGTGTGTGTGGGTGTGAGTGTGTGTGTGTGTGTGTGTGTGTGTGTGTGTGTGTGTGTGTGTGTGTGTGTGTGTGTGTGTGTGTGTGTGTGTGTGTGTGAGAGGGTGTGTGTGTGTGTGTGTGTGTGAGTGTGTGTGTGTGTGTGTGTGTGTGTGTGTGTGTGTGTGTGTGTGTGTGTGTGTGTGTTGATTCTCACAAAATAAAAAACGTTTTATTAAAAAATATAATTATGTATATATTTATGTAGGTACCTATTAGCTTATTACGTTACTTCATTTTCTATAGTATAACTATTAAACGTAATACATATATATTCCATTTGTCGCCGCCCACAAGTTTTTTGTGTATATGAGTAAAAAGGCGTGTGGATGGAACGTTTGTCTTGGCTCGTTTACGTAACAGACCGTTGACGCCTTTTTACTCATGAACGCAAAAAACTCGTAGACGCTCGCAAGCGTGTGGCGGCGACATTAACTTTTACTTAAAGTATTATACCGAATCGGTAGGTATTACCTATATAATTGGCACCAGGAATGACGTCACAGTCTTTTCCCACGGCATTAAGGTTCAAAATCGCGTGACAATCGCATGATAAAATGGTAAAAATAGCGTTTTTTTAATTTTTTGAGGTTAATTTTGCGTCTATCAAAAAACTTTTACGGTTATTCCCTAGGTTTTAATGCATATTATCAGTACAAAAAAAAATTTACTCAACGACTTTCAGGAAACGAGTTTCCGTCTTTCGTAAAAAAGATCAGAGGTGTTTTCCATTATTTTTTGAGAAATCTATACAAGATATAAAAAATCTTTTATGTTATATACGGTTATATAAAGGTTCAATGCATCTACCCTATTTTGTTCCAAAGCATAATTAATAACGGTTGTTGAGATAGAAGGTCTCCCGTTCTTAGAAATTTTTGATATGTCGGTATGCATACTCTTAACATTACTTACTGTAAATTAATACTGATTCAAAAGTTATTCATAGGTACAAAAATACATAATACAAGAATATGATACTAAATTGATAACATGTAGCTACCTACATTAACTGACAATAACGTGTTGTAATTTTTGCTAGTCGGGTAATTTGTATATTTTTGTAACAATTTTACAATAAAAATAATTATTATTCGATATATTTTCGGATATATATTTACTAACAACGAGGGTTGTCAACCGTACTAGAGTATAATAATAATATTGAAAATGAGTTGCAAGAAATATATGGATCGCAAAATACTATATATTTTTTTTTGGCAACATTAAAACTAAGAAAATATCAAACAAATCCGCTTCACTTGTAAAATTTAAACGCAGTTTAAGAATTATATCATTGCCTGCAGTTTTCGACTGACGAATGAGTGTGTAATTTACATTAATTTGAAAATTGAGAAAACCACACTTTTCTAGCAAATAAAAATATTATAAAATTCAAGCAGTTCATAAAATGACAGTTTTTATTTAAATAGACAAGTAGATATTTATTTATTTATTGCACATGGAACAGATACAGTCACAAAAACAAACATTGGCAGGTACATTAATACAAAAATATCAATACACAAGACCAATTACATCCGTTCACAATTAGCACACACGCAAAACAAATAGATTACAAAACATAGTTAAAAATATATATCTTATATCTATAAAACATTTATGGTAGGGAAGGAGGAAGCATGGGAAGAGGAAGAAGAAGAGGAAGAAAGGAGGGGATAATGAAGGAAGCAACAAAAAAAGAGTTAAGAACTGATATCAAGAACAATAAGATAATGTGTATGTTTTCTTTTATTTTCATAAAATTATCGAATTACACCCTGATACATATTTGTACACTTCATAACAAGCTTAAAAGCTTGTGTCGTGAAGTGGGGTATGTCGGCATCGAGGATCGAGCGCGTTAGCAACCAGGCTTCCGATAACTTTTTAAAATTACTTATTGATGCAGATGGAATAATCAGCTGAAAAAATGTTGACAACCCTACTTACATGTTTCAGCGCGTGTATACACAACGGTTTCCGAAGAAAAACCCATAGGAGTATTTACGATGATGTAGTATGAACCCCAAAAAACACAAAAACCCTTCAGAAATATGACGTACTTAATGTAGTTCTGGACAATTTACATCCAGACCTGCATTAAATTGTACCACAAATGTGTTATAGTTTTGTATTGTCTATGTGTTTATTGCTTTCATTCTTTTTTGTTGTGTTTATTGATTTATTGCATTTGATTTTGTGTTTGTAAACCTGACGATTCCAAGTGCCCTAAATATGGTCTACAGATGATTAAAAACCAATAAAAAATCCTCAAATAATAAAAGCTTAAACTTTTTAGTTGGATTTCAGTAGATGAATTATTTATAAAATGTTGAAATCATTGTCTATCCCATTTTAGATCCGCTTGCTTATTCGTATTTTTTAATCTATTCTAGTTCCAAATATAATTTACTCGAATACTAATCGATACAATTAATTTTATTTACAAAATTCAATTAGATTTGTGCTTTTATCCCTAAAAAAAATCCTGTGTGGCTTTTGTACGGCTTTTGTGGGGTTTATTTATTTTGAGCAATATGCTTATGGGTTTCGTACTGTTACAATATACAACGAGAGTGAAAGAGATGCAGATACCCGCATGATTCAAAAAATAAAAATCAAAATAAATAATGTATAAATTTAGATTCCCCAGTTGCCATAGAGTGGGGAACATTATATTTTCTTATTATTTATTGAATTAATTTTTCTGGAATTTTGTTACATCGAATTATAAGTCCATGTGGTGCATTTTATCAGTATGATGCCAATCTTTCAAATGTCTCCCTTCAAAAATTATGTACCTAATCTATTAGTCTAAATAACACACGAATGATAAAGAAATTATAATTTTATTTAAAATGAAAAAAAGTTTAAGGTACCAATCATTATATTTTTCTAATACCACGGACCTGAAAAAGCACAATTTTTGCACTGTTACTGGGCCGGTATTCTTTTATTCTGATAATATCGACATTAATAATATTAAAAATAAATAAATAAATTATTTAATGGGTTCTCTAATTTCCAGTTATGGCAGACATTTTTTCCCGTACAAAATAAATATAATGTACACCCCGACACATAATGCGCCCGCTACACGCTCGCGAGTCACCGCGACCTTTTGGTGTTCATGAGTAAAAAGGGGTGCGGATGGATCGTTTGTCTTGACATGTACGTAACCGACCGTTGACGCCTTTTTACTCATGAACACCAAAAGGTCGTGGTGACTCGCGAGCGTGTAGCGGGCCCATAACGGGACTGAGAGAGATTAGCAGCTAATTTGAGAAAAACCGGTGTTGAAAAATAACGCGTGATACAAGATACAAAAACTCCGTGTGACAAACTTTAAAAAATATCACCCACAAACAAGTTTAATTAATGCCGCAGGCAATGCTTTCATTTTTTTTTTTTACTAAATTACAATTAATATTGGTGTAAAGACAATAATTTATTCTCGTACCTGATCGATCTAATTTTTAAACACAAAAACAGAATTAGTATATATTCAACAGTATGACAGAGATAATTATTATTATCTATTTATTATATTATATATTTATTTATTTATTGCTTCAACGGACTCAAGATATTTTCAAAATTTACAACGTTAAAGTTAAAAAGTTAAAAATATTAATACAATGAATTATTATATTATTATAAAAATAGGGAACTATTTCCCCATACCCCGTGCACGAAATCATCCATCCGGAAGGGATTAATCCAGATTCGCGTACGAATCCGGATTCACTTGTCGTGGGAAGGCACCCTTATATTATACTCGATTATTTCAATATTTCAGTTATCAATAGTAAAACAATAAGTGTACATCAATGATTCAATTAGTGTCTAAATAATATATATCTAGTTAATTAAATAGTCTCATTATAGTTCTCATGTGATATCTAATTTACCTAGTTCAATTTAAAAAATATGAATGCAATTTAATTCTTTTGACTAAATAAAAAATAAATTACTACTAAAATTTAATATGGAAAATAAAGAAACCAAATATCTTCAAGATGGAAATCCTCCAACGTCTGAAGAAAATGGAATGTCGAATCAGTTGGATAATATTCTTGACGAATTGGGAGGCCTTGGAAAGTTCCAGATTCTCAACTGTTTCCTAATTTCGATCCCTCTAACTGTCAGTGCCTGGTACGGCCTGAGTTTCGTATTTGCTGTCAACAATACGCCTCACAGGTAGGAATATGTTTTCTTTAAGTGACCATATTGTTTGCTATTGGGAGAGTCCTTCTGGCGAACCCTGAGACATCCCCCAGTACAATATTAATGATTTGACATAGATAGGAACTAACGATCCTTCAACAGTTAAGGGTAAGTGGAAAAGGAACTCTTAATGATATCACCAAGTGTAAGGAAACGTCAATGAAAAGAGTAAAACTGCTCCGTAAAATCTTACCTAAATACAAAAAAAACTGGGAGACAAAGTTCTAGGGTATTCTTGTTATACGAATATATGTTCTCTCTGCTTACCCCGTCACAGATGGCGCCACAGATGGGGATATATCACCGACCCCCGATGCGACTACGGTGCTGTCTCTCAGACCCTACATCGTATAGTGGACGAGTGCCCTATACACGGTTTCCATGGAACGATGGAGAATTTCATAGTTTGACGACCGAAGCCAAAGCATGGCTGAGGGACAATCACGTAATTTTATAGCGCCTGACATGCCATACGCATAAATATATATATATATATATATATACCCCGTTGGAGGGCTTGATACTTAAATTGAAAATACCATATTAAAAATAACATTCGGCAACACCATTAGCCAAGTCTTTAGATTATAATACTTATTGCTTGGGATGTTTCAGATGTTACATTCCGCAATGTGAAACTGGAGAATTTGACGCCCCTTGGATTTCCTTCGCCATACCTTCCACCAGCACACGTGATAAATGGTGTACGAGATATGCTGATTGGATTGAAGATAATTCCACTATCCAGCACAACACAGCAACTTGCCAAAGTGAACTGTTTGATAATAGAACTACAATTGAATGTGACCATTGGGTTTACAGTGATAACAACAGTATTGTCGGGGAGGTTAGTTATAGTTTTGTATTTTTAGTATTCTTTATAACTGGATATTGTTTTTTAAAAATCTCAAAATGAGATCTCCATTAAGTACCTAACTTCCTATCCATCTGCCCGCCCCAGGGTTAAAATACGACTCACCATATTTCAAACAAAAAATATTCCTGATAGTACAGTAAGCAGAGGAAATTGGATGCCATTTCTAGGAAAAAACTATAGACATTTGTTTCTCCAATCATACTTTACGTATTTTAGGGCGCTGAATCCGAATTTCAACTTTGCCACCTCGTAAATGTGATGCGTTCTGAGATATCTCAGAAAGAAAGAGAAAAAAATGCTATTTTTACAGACTTTGACTGATAATTCAAAAAGTATTCATTTTAGAGAAAAGAAGCTAAGGAAATGAATAAACTTCACCAAATGTCCTATAAAATGACATATAAATCTTTTTTGTGGCATAAACCGTTCAGGCGTCAGAGCGAGCTAAAATAGGGGCGTAATTTTCACTCTACAGCACAAACTATATTTGTTTGTAATTTTGCTCCCATAACTCAGAACTTGCACACTTTTAAGCAAAAATATCTAGTACAGAAATAAAGTGCATTATTTTTTCTTTAATTTATGCCACCAATGTTTCGTCGACAGGTAAACGGTCTAGGCGCTAGAGCGCATTGAAGTTCAGTATAGTACATTAGAAGCAGTTTTGACCATTATTTAAACTGATATATAACGATCAAAAAATACTTAATCGTACTGAATGCACTTGAAAATATAAGGACAAAGGCTGTAATATTTATATTTTAAGGTTTGCTACCACTTAATAGTGCTGCGTTGATAGAAATATCAGAATAACTCAGAAACAATAGTAATTTCTTTGTTTCTTTGTTCATACATTGAAAATAAAAAACTTAATAGAAATTATTGTAACAAAAAAGAGAACTACATTAAATTATGTATAAATTATGCCTACACCATTTTTTAATCGGATGAACCATTCAAGAGCCAGAGCGCATTCAAATTTAACCAAAATTGAAAAATCGCCCAAATACTGTACTTTCTATTATTTCCCGCCTACAACTAACAAGGTAGGCACGTCTAATATACAAAATATAAAAGAAAATTTAATTTTCTACAAATTATGTCTCTTCCTATTTTTCATTTAGACGAACGGGTTCGAAGTTATAGCTTTATTTCTGTACTAGATATTTTTGCTTAAAAGTGTGCAAGTTCTGAGTTATGGGAGCAAAATTACAAAAAAATATAGTTTGTGCTGTAGAGTGAAAATTACGCCCCTATTTTAGCTCGCTCTGACGCCTGAACGATTTATGACACAAAAAAGATTTATATGTCATTTTATAGGAAATTTGGTGAAGTTTATTCATTTCCTTAGCTTCTTTTCTCTAAAATGAATACTTTTTGAATTATCAGTCAAAGTCTGTAAAAATAGCATTTTTTTCTCTTTCTTTCTGAGATATCTCAGAACGCATCACATTTACGAGGTGGCAAAGCTGAAATTCGGATTCAGCGCCCTAAAATACGTAAAGTATGATGGAGAAACAAATGTCTATAGTTTTTTCTCCGCGAAAACACCATATTATTGCACTATGAACCCTATTTATTGAATGACGAAGGGTGCAATTTAATATACAAAGAATATATTACGATTCACGTATCGGTATGTACAAAGAATAAAAGTACAAAAGGACATCATCAAAAGGAAAGCTTGACACACGGACCATCTGAAAATATTTGTAAAAACCTTGTGAAATCACCTGAAACTGAAATTGATTTCTCTCTTACAGTTCAACTTGGCATGTCAAGAATGGAAAAGAACACTCATTGGAACAATAAACAGCTTTGGTCAACTCTTTGGCTTGCCACTGACTGGTATGTTGTCAGACAACTTTGGCAGACGCACCACAATGGTTGGTGGAATCACAATGAGTGCTCTAGCAGGAACTCTCAGATCATTCTCTACTGACTACTGGACATATTTTTCTTTGGAATTCATTGATGGTTTTGTTGGATCTGGAATTTATGCGACGGGTTATATTTTATGTAAGTGAACTTATGTCTTCTTCTTACGCTCCTTCTACCAATGGTAGCGCCTATCCTTTGGACCTCATTTCGATCCTGATCCAACTTGATTATAGGTGCTTCACCTGATGGTAATTCGAACTACTGTCTCTACGATACTGTTTCACGACTCATTCTCAACCTTCTCTCTATTTTTCTCTCTACAATGTAACAGAATATTTAGCCATAGTAGGTTGCTTTTCATCGCATTGTGTTCAGGAGTTCAGTAAAATAAAATATGCCTTATAATAAGAAGGCACCATCTACAATACCGGCTCTGTTGCGGGGTCTAATTAGGATCTTTCTATTATGTATAATAACTTATTATACAATAAGTACCAATAGATATGTGTTAAATTTTGTCTGGATATAATGTAATCAAATGAAATGCTGATAAAACTGGATACATGCTGATATCGTTTACTGAATATGCTACAATAATTGTGTATGTACTTACGATACTATGTAATACTCGTAGTTTATTGTATTAATATGTTGATGAATACTGTTATGAACATTTATACAGAACACATGTGACATGTTAATTAATTATCATTAAGCACTTCCACAACATCAGTATTCAAATCGTGTTTCCGTTAGTCCATATTTTCTTATATTAGTCATTCAGTAAAATGTGCAAGCCCCTCGATACTCCCAACTTGAATAATGTTTGGTGTTTCATTGTTGCAGGTTTAGAACTATTTGGGCCAAAACACCGTGTGCTAGTCAGTTCTCTAATTAGTTATTCATACGCATTAGGAGAAATGTTACTTGGTGTCATCGCCTGGGCCTTTCCATATTGGAGACTGTTACTCAGAATTTTATACGTTCCAACATTTTTACTTATAAGTTACATATGGATATTACCAGAGAGCGTACGGTGGCTTCTTTCAAAGCACAGATTTCAAGATGCTGATGATGTATTAAAGAAAATAGCAAAATTTAATAATGTCAATTTGTCAAGGAAAACGATGGAACAACTCTTACATTCGATGCAGAATGAATTCCCGAGTAAAACCAATATCAAATATGTTAAAAAAGAGAATATTGTTTTACAGTTACTAAAGTCTAAGATAATGTTAATCAGACTGGCTGTCTGTTCCTTCTGGTGGATGACTTGTGCTTTCGTCTACTTCGGACTGTCAATGAACTCCGTTTCAATTACAGGCAACATGTATTTGAACTTTATTCTTGTCTGTTTCATTGAAGTGCCAGGATATTTTGTTTTTATGTTTATAATGAATAAATATGGGAGAAGATGGAGCTTATGTCTTTCGTTACTCGCAAGTGGAGGATCGTGTTTCTTGTATCTTCTTGTACCAAAAGGTAATATAAAACAATATAAACTTATGTAAACAGTAAACCTTAGGATATTAAAAACTAATCCAACAAAATAACGTGCTTCTCACACCCCTGACTAATTTTATTATTACAATCTCTACCCATTTTTCTAAAACTTTTTTTTATTTCATTGACTTTTGGATTTTATTTCGAAAAACAATATCTGGAAAACCAGTCAAACACGTGTTTCCTTTTGTTTCTCTGGTAAAATAGATAATATGACTTTAATATTTTACAACAATTTCTAGATATACTATGGCTCCAACTTCTAGTCTACATGTTTGGCAAATTATCCATAACAGTTGCCTTTACTGTTCTCTACACTTATTCAGCTGAGATCTTCCCTACTCCACTAAGAGCTTCCCTCATTGGCACCTGCTCCATGTTTGGAAGAATTGGAGCTATCGTAGCACCACAAGCACCACTTCTAGTAGGCCATGACTTGATAATAATAATCATATTTACCTTTAAAAATTATGCTACAAAAATATTCAAATCAAATTGAGCAAAAATTAGTAACCCAAGAATTGAACCAATTTATCCTAGGGTTTTGTTGGCGCGGTTATAAATATTGAACGAAGCCCAAATACATGACCATCAACTGGTAAACTTCTAAGCTCTTGGTCAACTCCTTCAATTGGTTCCGTCTTGTTTCTTCAATAGTTCCTACTCGATAATTTGCTAGAGCTTCCAACTATATAACCTGGCCAACAACACAAAAATACAATTCCTTTTTTACTCCTTTCTAAAAATCAGTAATTCTTGCAACAATAAGTATAATAATTGTTTATACATAATTGTTTATACATAATGTGTTTTTTTTTCAGGGTTACTACTTTAAACCACTGCCTCTGCTGCTGTTCGGATGTACATCTATTGTATCCGGAATCACAATTCTGGGATTTCCGGAAACGAAAAATCTCAAACTGCCTGACACCATGGAGGAAGCTGAACAACTCTCACGGAAAAGGAAAAACATACCAGAGGATGATGTGTCATAATCGTAAGACATATCAACATTAGATAGAAAAATATAACTTTTTAAAGAATAGATAGAGATCACGGAAAAGAATGTCTGTTCTGAATTGGTAATCTAAAAACTGTCGAAAGTCCGCAGGAGAGATGGGTAGACTACGTAACTTCGGGAGCGGGTAGACAGTGCAAAAGAGACTGAATATCCAATTTGTTGCAAAAGCAGAGGGAATGTGAATGATTTTTAAGCGCACAACATTGGCTGAATGCTGAGTAGCTCATCATTCTGACTATGCTGTAATTTGTGATAGTAGATCCGCGGAAGCGGGTGTGAGTTTCAGAGATTCGCATCCGCAATATCCCTGATACATATCATTATAGGATGAATAAAAATATTTTTTCTCATACCTACACCGTTGTTTTCATTTTTCTTGATTTGAATTGTAGTAATGACAGCAAATAGAGGAAAGAGATGAGCGAAGACTCTAAATCCAATGGGAAGAGGACGAGTAAGAAAGTCAAAGTTTCGCTGTCTTGATGCGGCAACGGTTGATTGCAGAGTGCTGGGTGTGAACTGGAGGACTGCTGCACTAGATAGGACAGGATGGTGAAGGATTTTGGAGGCAGCTAAGACCCACCAAGGGTTGTAGTGCTACATACTCGTAGAAAAGAAAACTGTGGGTATTGAAATACTAGATTAGAAAACCTATTTCAATATTCTCAACGGATTGGTACATTAAGTTGTACACAAAATAACTGCCATATTATGTTTATTATTCACATAAACGATTTTATTAAATTGTTTTGTGATATTTTCCACAGATGTCATTCTTTAAATGGTTAGGTATTATTTATCCACGTGTTCATAACATTCCTCATATACAAAGTATTGAGTTAAGTTAAGTAAATAGCGGAATATTTTTATCTATATTGAGCATTGAGATATGTTGAGATGTATTCATTAGCATTACTACTTTAAGCTTGAGGATTTTAATATAAACTTCTTAGGTAGGCACTACCATAAATCATCAGATGATAAGTACGACGTAGGTATACTAGATAAATACTCCACAATATACGCGACTGGACTGGTATAAGGATAGCTGAAGAACTGTTTCAGGCTGTCCAGGACATCACGTCGGGGGCGTAATAGGAGCTACTCATCCTGCGTTAGAGAATAAGATGACGTCTTCGGTTTGGCCCTACAGTTACCAAGCCAATAGTCGAAGGTTCGCGATTCCGAAGGGACACGAGGACATGGGCCAATCGACATATGAAAGTTCTCATGTGAACGGAGTGTTCACATGAACTAACTAATTTAAGTTATTGTGGAGGATGGAGGTGTCACATTCACTACAATCTAAGATCTGGAAATTCTCATTTTTTTCTCTCTGAAATGACTATAGATATGCCCACTTTTAAGAGCGTCTACTGCACTCGTAATGGTTATCGGATAATAACCAAAAAAATATTCAACTTTAAAATATCCAATCAATGTTCGAGGTGTGAGTATCTTAAAATTTTGCCTCCACGTATGAATAAATGGATTTAGATAGATACCTACGCATACCACTATCAGAAGAAAGTGTATAATAAAAAGCATTGTGCAGTAAGTATGTATTATGATAGCGAAATACACGATGTAATGTTTACATAACATTGGTAATTTATTATGATACACAAAGCATGTCCTATGATTTACATGACATAGTTATCATACCTATTGTTTAGTGCTTACAGATGGCATGTTTTGTACTTAGTCTCAAATACTTTCAATTCCCAAATATTTTTTGGTACATAGAAAAGAAAATATACGATATACGATGTTATTGCGACGTCGTATTGTTGCAAAACACAATACCTACACCCTTTTGAGCCCTACACTACATTTTTCACAAAACAAAAGACGTATTTTTTTGTATTTTAAAAGAAGGATTCATAATACATATGCATAATTAAGACTTTCTAATTTTATAAGGTACCTACTACCTACTGTGATATGGTTTTTAAAAAACAAACTACCCCCACCCTCTTACCCCTAATAATTTCGGAACCGAATGACATATTTTGACCCTTTTTAAGAACACCTTATTTTGGATATCTCCACCAGTCCACCCCACCACAGGGGCAGTTGGGGTTATCGAATTAGAAAAAACATCCGAAATTATAAATCTTCTGTTGTTGGGAAATAAATTTCACATATTCAAAATAATAAAATAAATAATTAATTACTTACATAAAAAATGAAACATGAATAAATAGAACGTACGCAATCTATATATTTTTATTTAAGTATATAATGGAGCGGTTTTAGTTCAAAATTTACACTACAAATTCTAAAGTTCATCTCGTAGTATTTTCTACTAATATAAAGGGCATTAGGTTATCATTATGTATACCTAACAATCTACATACATACGAGTTAGAATTACCGATGTATTTGTAACTCAAATATAATGTAAAAATATCACAATTTGTATGTTTTATCTATTGTAACATCGGTTATCAGGTTCTGGGTTCTATTCCCGACTTGCCGCGGATGGGTGGACTACTGGAATTGGTGAATGTTAGTGTAAAGGGATCATATTAATTTATATCTATTACCTTGTAAGAACTGAATAAAATATTAAACCAGCCGACATAGTAAGCATGGTGGAAATTCCTCCTTCGCTAGATATCCGTTGAGATAACTACTTGTTAGAGAATTAATATTTGTCTATATAAAATATTGCATGTATGTCGATTGTCGCTTAGTTATAGGGTTACCAACGCCAACCGTACTATAGTATTTTACTATGAATGTGCGTATATTTATACCAGTTTGCATAATAGACTAGTTAAAAGATGCAAGAAGTGCATAAAAAAAATATTTTTTTACAAAAAAATAAATATAATATACGTCTTAAATATCTTTGTTTGCCTTAGTTTTTTCACTCTGTCCATAAAAATACTGTATTTTTTTTTAGGTGCAGTAGATACTACATTTCTTTTATAACAATTATTCTGAATAATACTATAATCAGCCGAAAAAATATTGGCAACCCTACGCATAAATAAATAAATAAATCTTTATTGGCCAGTAAATATATATAACAACAAAAACAAGATAATGCAGTGTGTCAAAAGGCGGACTTACAAAAGCAATACAGGCGGACTTGCAAAAGCAATATCTTACATATAGTATAAAGAAGATTTTTTTTAGTATGTACTCGTAGATATGCGTGTGTTTCTGTTTGTTTGTTTTTTATTTAACCGGGTTATACCGAGTACCATATAACAAAATATTTCTTGTAATAGATTCTGTGCTAAACTTTCATATAAATAATATTCTTGGCACAAAAATTGCAAACTTGCTCATTGAAAGCTAAAAATAAATCACAGTTTGTATCAATG
The DNA here is from genome assembly GCA_963576895.1 of Ceraclea dissimilis. NCBI lineage: Eukaryota > Metazoa > Arthropoda > Insecta > Trichoptera > Leptoceridae > Ceraclea > Ceraclea dissimilis. The sequence continues at coordinate 7,069,610 of OY756369.1, forward strand.
AACATTAGATTATACGTCGTGTCTGCGAATTCTTGTTTTTATTTTTACGTCCATGAGTTAATTTTTATCATTCTAAATTGTTATAATTAACTTCCGTTATTTTTAATTCAGTTCATTTCCGGATGTGCCTGTAGTACCGGAAACTAGTACCGGGTTATTTTATTTTGTTTTGTTCTTGAAGACAATAAAGTTTGTACAATAAAATGTGGACATGTGACGCATGTTTGAAGCATGTTTTTACGGGAGTTTTTTTTAAACAAGCATTACAGTGCAAAAGTAAAAAAATCACTACTTACTTTATGAATATTCATTTTTTTCTCATTCAAATAAGTTTATTTAAACATAAAATAAATAAGAAATTCAATAATTTGAAACAATTTCAATCCTCCAAACTACTCTCCAATTTGAGGAGACCTCGTGTATTGGAGGGCAGTACCGAGATCATCAAAAATTTTACAAAAGAATTAAAAAATATATATAAAGCAATTACAAAACCAATACATAGAAACAAATTAGAAAATCAAAATGCAGATCACAGTCAATCAACCTTCATTCAATTCAAATGTCTCTCTCTCTGATGATGATGTGGTTACAATCATATTATGTAGCATTTTAGTTCTTTCTCTCCATGCCATCCTGTCACTGGCTAATCTCTTCACTTCCGCGTAGATGCTACAGGGCACGCTCCTAATAATCTGGTCCATATATAACTGCTTCTTGGGCGACCTCTCACAATATTACTGTCCTCTGCCATTCCTTCTGCTATGGTGAGTAGGCCGGAGTGCCTGATGTTATGGCCTATCCATTGCGCTCGCCGTTGAGCAATCTTATATGTACAAGATATTTTCCATCGTCTCTCCGACCTTACTCAATACTCTCTCTTTCTATCACTTCCATCAATCACCTCTTTTATCTTTGTTTACATGGTTTACAACACCTCGTGTGTGTCTGAAATTTTTAAAATGTCTGAAAATTTTGACAGATTGTTAAAATAATCATTTATTTATTTTAATGTCCAAACATAATAAATTTGATTTATTACGTGACGTTGGCGAATTACATCGAAAAGCGATTTTTGTTAAAAGTGCTACTTATTATGTTCTGCATCTCGCCTGACACAAATTGTGTGGGTTTTTTTTTTTTCAAGTATAGGAGAATGCTAAAAAAAAACCCAGGCCCGGCGCAAACGAAATGTAACTCAAATGATAGGTAAAAATAAGTAATTAAATACTGCATGGGTGGCATCATCGAAATCAATGGCTAAATGTGTGAAATACCTATTCGAAGTTGTATAGGGGAAACTTTGAATAGGTATTTCACATATTTAGCCATTGATTTTGATGATGCCACCTATGCAGTATTTAATTACTCATTATTACCTATCATTTGAGTCACATTGCATTTGCGCCGGACATGTTTATTTTTTACATAATTCATGGGCATTTAGCTTTAGGCCTACATCCGGCAGTGGAGGGATCAAGGCTGCTGAAGAAGAAGAAAAATCAGACAGGCTACCTTACACTCATCATATTATATACTTTTGAATCGCAATTGTAACGGTTTAATGTTCCTTTTTTTATATATTCGTGTGACCAATGTGAAACTTTGAATAGGTATTTTACCCATTAAGCCATTGATTTCGATGATGCCCCCTATGCAATATTTAATTACTAATTATTACCTATCATTTGAGGTACATTTCGTTTGCGCCGGGCCTGGGTTTTTTTCCCATACAAAATGAGCATTCTCCTTTAGTGGGTAATTTTAATTTTTTGTCCAATTTAACAGACGATTAGCTGAACAAATTAAAATTGAGTGCCTAAATGTTAGATTGATGTATAAGCAATTATTTAAATTGGTTAAAATCACCAACTCCACATATTATGTAGATATAAAAAAATTAACAAAGGAATACTGGTTTAGTTTACTCTACTTCACAACATGAGCTTTTCTAACTTATATTTATGTTTAGTATCCAAAGACGTGCCTACCTATTTTGATTTATCTATTTCTGCTTCTGTTCGTGCCCTATTGGGTCCTACCGACGTTGGTGATCGCTATGGCGAAAGCATCCCTGTCTGCCGCAGTCCGGAACAGCTCTCTGACATTCCTGATGCCAGTTCACTCCGTGGGCGTCCCCAGCCTCGGAGCTAGAGGGGGGGCTATAAAACTTGAAAAAAATTATGTAGCATAAAAAGCGCATAAATAGAGCCGCAGGCGTAATTTTTTGTGTGACATAGTGAAGAAGGTCGTATAATGTTGTTTCTTTATATTTGAAAATGTATATAATACTTTGCTCAGCAATATGTATGAAAAATGTTTTTTTTTATTAAAAAGCAATAAAAAATAGCGCCGCAGGCAATTTTTTTATGAAACTGCTGGTGGATTTTCATACTAATTTTAGAGGGGGGCAGCTGCGCCTTGGCGACGCCCATGGTCCACTCACGAATATTTCAGAGCCATGCCATCTAACGTCTTCCTATTCCACAGCGTCCCTCTATTCGCCCTTCATAATCAGCCGGAGTAGATTGTACTTTTTCTCTTGCCTCGCATCAGGTCGCGACCCAAATATGCCATTTACCTATTTGAAAAGGCCCGAATATTGTTGAATATTGTGGGGTAACCAGTGGAGTAATTCACCAGCATGTGCACCAGCATGACACATAGTACATATAACATGTGTAATGGGCATTGTGTGTGTGGCATTGTATGATGGGCACCAGAGCTGGGCAGAAAAGCGTTAATCCGTTAATCGTTAATTAACGAAGTTAACATTTTAGTTAACGATTTAACGCTTTTCTCACCTCCAAAAATCGTTAACGGATTATTTAACTTCCGTTACATTTTACTTCCGTTAATTAAGTCCGTTAATATTTTATTGATTGCATAGACATCATCCACTGGAGGCGCTGGCATTAGATAATAATTGATTAGATAATCCAAGGATTGTATGGGGTTAAGTGTGGTATCGTATGTGGGTTGGGAGTTGGAAAAAAAAATCACTTTGTTGGGATACATCGCGATAGTGTAAATGTGATAGTAGTTGTACTTATGTAGTTCTATTTCATGCCATTTAACAGCGATTTTTTTACATTAACGCTTTAACGGATTAACGTTAACTTCCGTTACATTCTTCTAAATGTAACGCTTTAACGATTAACGAAGTTAACTTTTTAGTTAACGGATTATCGATTAACGAAGTTAACTTTTTGATTAACGGTGCCTACTGCGCTCTCATAACAATAGGTACGTTTGTTAGGAAGGCGGAATAATCGTAACACTGCGGACTGCGGGTGTCACTTTGCACTTGCAATGACGTCACCAACTTGTAGCTTTACGGACAATGAAATTTAAATTTTAATTACTTGCATAGCTACTATGTTTGTACGTAAATTCATATGGTATGGTATATTACAAAGCCTTGAATTTTTAGCGAGTTTTAAAAATAGCACTTACCTAAGAAGGTATGCTTAAGTCTCACTCATATTTAACAACTACTGCCGAAAAAAACTTAAGTGCCACCTGAAAAAAAAGACAAAAGACAATCTTTTAATAATACATGTATTAGTATAGTACATATACATACCTATATGTACTCGTATATGAGAAATGAGGAGGCACTTTTATAAAAAATGGCAATGTGAATAACATAAGTGATGTTACAATATTTGTATAGCGTGACGGCAAATTAAACATACATAAATAAAGATAGCCAAGTTAGGTACCTATCAGGGATGTTGCGACAATTCGCATCCGCATCCGCGTCCACGGGACATCCGCATATTCCCTCCACCCGCATCCGCATAAAAATACATGCGCATATTGTGCAGATGTCACAATGCACAATACATTTTTTTTTTTATTTCCTTAACAGAATCAAATAGTCACTTCTTCTTCTTCTCTATCTGTCTACCCCTTGGGAGAACGCCACTCTGTCCTGGGCAGTGCGAAACAGCTCCTCCACAGTTCTGATTCCGGTCCACTGCGGAATGTTTCGAAGTCAGGATAGCTGCTTCCTTCCGACCCCTCTTCGGCTTTCTATCTTCCTCTTCAAACGAGCTGGAGAATGGAGTATTTTTCTCCTCTAAGGACATGGCCAAAATATGATGAAACAGTCACTGATGACAGAAAAATGACATAATATGCAACATCCCTGGTAAAAACCCAGTATGAGAATTTTTTTAATATTTTCAATATTCTAATTTCCTTAAATTTTCCCGCATTATCGAAATGGATGCGAAATCAAATATTCGCATCCGCTTCAAACCTGCTACGTATCTACATGAACAGGTATACAATTATTGGTATTAAATTTAATGATGTCTACAGCATAATATATGTATAAATAATGTCGAGATAATGATGAGATTTTTTTTATTTGCATATGGGATAAGTTTGATTTATCACTGCCAGTGTTACACGTATATGAAATATATTGTTTGCTATAAAATCATTCAGCCGTTCAACGCTTCAGCATCAGTGTTCAGCTTAACTTAAGTACAACTCAACACTAACTTGTTAATAGTTGCTATGCTATGGCAAGATAGCCAACATGTCACACAATGACGATCATTATCAGTATATAACAATAAAATAATGACAATAGTGATCAAACGATAGTCAAATTATCGTAGATGTGACTAGTATGGTTACATCATAAACGAAAGTGACCTTATTTTATGCAGCATTCCATAAAAGTGTAAAAAAAAAGTGAAAATAAAATAAGTTTTTAGTGAAAATTAAATTAATAATTATTTTTTGATAATGTAATAATTTATTTGAAAGTGTTATTAAATAATTTATTATACAAAAGTTTTAATTATGGAAAAGTGTAAAAATGATTTGGTGGAAGTTCACAGTGCAGAAGATCAGTTGGATGAGATTTTGAAGAAGTTAGGGGGTTTTAAAAAATATCAGTTTAATTACTGTTTCCTCGTGTCTTTGCCTATTGTTCTTATGGCAACTCATCTCTCCAGTTTTGTTTTCACAGTTAGTGTACCACCGTACAGGTAAATCATACAAATTTATTTATTTATCCTTTGAGCAATGCTCACTATAGGGCGAATAATTCGAGTATTTATCAAGATAATACAATATGTAGGTTTATGATAATACATGTTAATATATTCACTAGAGCAGTTCTCCTCAAACTTTTCAGTGTGACGGACCGAATGCAATTTTTCTATTGCACTGGGGACCGGTACCTTTTTTTAATTGATTATTTTTCGTTTACGATAATCTCAAATATGTATTAAAATTTGTTTAAATGCATTTCTTTCTTCAATTTATAAATATTGAATATTCACGTGTCATTATTTTGTTTAGAAGAAGTTGTTTAAAAAACTCTAATTTTTTGTCCATTTCGCGACGCCCTTTGCGGACCGGCGACTGGAGGGCTCACGGACCAGCACCGGTCCGCGAATCACCACTTTGAGAAGCACTGCACTAGAGCGATCTATTCCAGATAAACCAATTAAATTATAGAAAACCGTAGACATAAGCATAGCAGTATTTTTATTTTATTTACATTTCGAGTTGACAAAATAGTACATACATATAGATATAACAACTCAAATAGGCTAGGTAATAGCAGAGCTGCGATTTCTTTCGGTTGAACCCAGTTTATATCTTATTTTCTTAGACTGTTTGTTTATAATGCAATGTTGATTTATTCATATTGCTTTTTTTTTATTAAACCCATGTTATGAAATAAAAGTACTTACTTACTTAAAACGAAAACTAAAAGAAAAGAAATTTTCATCAAGCACCTACCTAGATTTGAAAACAACATTTACCAACCTTATCACATGTTACAGCCTAAAATTGAAAAACTTTTTTTTGCATTTTGCAACTACATACCTTGTTCTTTTCAGTAAATTATGCTTAAATTCACGGATTATATTGAGCAATGATATATTAAGAATGAATGTAGATAGTTACTTCAAAACACATAATATAAATAGATGTAAGTACTGATATTAATGATATACAAACAACATAGAATTTTCATACCTAACTAATCAAATGTCGTGATTTGTATGTCGTGTAATGTAATTTGTTTCATATAATATAATATAATATAATATAATATAATAAAATGATAATTCATAAAAAAACAAGCAATAACACAAACTAAAAAAAATATTTGTCGCAAAACGATAAAATCATTCGAGTATACATAAGTATTTCTGTCCTGTCGCATAGAAGAGTCTGTCACATCACTATCGACGTTTCATAATGGTCAGATTCGTACACATATGGTTTTATAAAACTAAAGGGACATCATTAGGCAGCTTTCTGTATTTTTTGTTCATTTGGACAATAGGGAATAATGTATTTGAACTGAAGCTTGAAATGTTTGGTCCATTTACTCAAGATGTCCAACACATGTGCAAACTTGAGCATGTGATTTTTATTCCCATTCCACTCATACAAGCTAACAAAAACTTTATTTAAAAACAGCAAAAAAAAAGTATGATAGTTTCGCACAATAAAGTGGTATAATAATAATTCTGGATGATATTGTCAAAGATGGGTCCATAACAGTAATGTTATTCAATGTAAAATGTAATTCGTAATTATGGGACATTTTTGACACAATATTTCCACTTAATTGTCTGTAACTGAAAGCTCTCCCTAAGGTACCTATAGTACTTAATTAGATAGCAATAATTTAAACAAGGCACACATATTGCGCAAACTTATTCAGTATGTACCTAATCATTAAGTTGGTATCTCTGATTCATTCTAAACACACTTTCGATACCCGGTTTCCTTGTAGAACTTTTGGTCTTGCTGTAATATGTGAGAAATTTTTACCCGTCACATTTACTCGATTCGTAGTAACATAGACAAGTTTAGTCACTTCAATAGGTGCATATCTAAGGTCCATAAAGGTTAATCATATTATTTCCATTATAGGTGCTCAATTCCAGAATGTGAGACGGGTGACTTTGATCCACCTTGGTTGAACTATACAATACCAAACAAGAACGGAGTATATGATAATTGCTCCAGATATGCTTCAGTGAACTATTCTGATAGTAACCTCCTCTCACTATATACCACACCACGTCAGTGTTCCGAGGCATCATTTGATCCAAATGTTGAAGTTGAATGCAAGACATGGGTTTATAATGACATGAACTCAATTGTTGGAGAAGTGAGTATCGGATTATTTAATGAAAGTATTCAAGTTTATAATCAGAAAAAGCCATAATCTATCCTGCGTCATTTTCCAGAGGGGCGCGCTTTGCGAAGCTCTCCCATATGCACTGCCCTAGAACCATTGTGCATACCGCAGAGGGCGCTCGGTGTCCTGCACCTGTCCACACTCGCACATTGCGTCCTCAGCTATTCCCCATCTCTGGAGGTTCTTGCTTGTACGGCCAACCCCAGTCCTGATCATATTGAGAATTTAGCACATTAATCATGTCATGGAGGTAGCGCTCCCGTTGGTGTATTAAATATGGTCCCTTGTGGACCCTTCGTTGTGTCCATCCACAGGCAAATTCTTGCAGTTTCATATATTTCTGATAGGGGTGTGGTCTCGTTTAAGAAGCTTCTCCTGGATTTAAGGAGGCTAGGTGGTGACAAGTAACAAATAGAATGTGTCTTTTATCTGTGACTTGTTTGCTTCTCTCTACCTGTGCTGAGGCTGAGATATAATTTTGTACCGTACAACAGGCACACTTTTCCGCCATCTGTTTTTGAAACTTGTAGCTTGGCGCGCCTCAGAGTATAGTATGTATCTGACAAAAGTCAGGAGTTGTTACATATAGGTTCAAGATCTAAGTTTAGAATTCTGGGAGGTACTTAACGAAGTCCATCAAAGTCCCATTGTTGGATTATATTGTCAAACCCGCTGAGGCCCTGAGCCGAAACTAGTCATCATGGTTTTGTCATTTGTGTGACTTTGTTTTATATCTATTAATACTAATCTTAATACTGTACGTATGTTAGATCAGAATCAGACATGAAACATTGTTATATGACATAATAATCTTCTTTAGTTCTTGACAACACATCACTTTGACTTAACTAATAGGTACAACAATTAATATGTATACATGTACTTATTTCATTAATTAATCATTTTTATTAATTACTCGTATCCTATGAGTAAGTAGATACGTAGTTTCTTCTGATGCTGACAACCATCATGACCAGCGTTACATTGTCTTATATTTTTTTCATTTCATTTATTTAATATCCACAAAATATATAACAAAGTGAAAAATATAAGTAAGAAACAAGTATTGGATTTTATTGCCCCACTAGGCGAAAGCCTGTTCTGGGGCAATACTAACTACAATATAGTTCAAGGCTACATGTATGGAAAAAATAACAAAAATACTGGAGAACAAGCAATATAAATGATTCAAGAATGTTGTAGACTGATTACGGTACAATGGTTGAGGATTAGTTAGTTAGGTCTGTTTATTATAATGCAATATGTTTATTAGGAGGTGTACACTGTACACCTACAGCCGTGAGAGATCATCAAGTTGTCCATGAAAGGACATAGAAACAATGTGTGGTAGAAAAAGAAAATAATGAGGGTGCGTGCGTGCGTGCGTTTCCACTGAGTTGTATAAAAATTGCGGAGGATTTTGTGAAGACAACCTTTCAGTAAAATTTCAGTTCTCCTTTCAAAAAGCACTCGATGAGCATATCCCTCATTCGAAAGAAAGTTCATTTATGCAGGCATAAGATGGCAATTAGGATTAGTGTTTGTTTTGTTGTACGCCGAGTCGGTATACAAATCGTATGTGTGGCTCACTATGCTTTTTCCAATATTGCCATTCTAAGTATTGAGGTCAATTCTACATATAACTAAGGCGTACCTACATGTATGACTAAAATAAGACTTTTTTTCTACTGCATTCAACCGTGGTTTGTCCTTCTTCAACCACATCCAAGTCTCGAACTAGCATGCATGAGAGTCGGGACCACGTCACAATCTTTCTCAGTTCACACTTGTATTTTTTTTAATGTGTCTGTGTTCGTTGAAATTCACCCTTGTACACTTCACAGTAAGCTTGTGTCGTGAAATGTAGTAAGTCGGCATCGGGGATCGAACCACGCCCACTGGATCAACAGTCGAGCGCGTTACCAAACAGACTACTGACCACCTCATTGTTGATCATATAGTAAATTTGATTTGCGGGTTTTCATATTTTCAGTTTGATCTTGGCTGTGAGCAATGGAAGCACACATTTGTTGGGACCATGAACAGTATAGGACAGCCGATTGGGACATTTGTTGCTGGAGTAATATGTGACGTGTATGGAAGGAAGTACGTTCTGATTGGTGGAATGTTACTCAGTGGTATTTCTGGACTAGCAAGAATATTCTCGCCTGGATATTGGACATACATCATATTTGAATTACTAAATGGTTTTGTTGTCGCTGGAGTATTCAATGTGTCTGTGATAATGTGTGAGTATTTAAAAAAATTACACCATACCATGCTCGTGTTCTTACAGCTCAGATTGAGCTCACCAACTCAAAGATCTCATACAATGCTCACTTTATCCTATTTTCGTAAACAGCTTTTCGATATTACGATCAGTTCCGGCCTTGTCCCTGAAAGTCCATAATAGGCTGCCGAAGTTTCTAGCCTCCCATCGAATTATTATCCCACCTAACTTTTAAACATGTTTCAAACTACATTGTTTTTTTTTTACGAAACCCTTTGTTTTCTCCTCCTCAGTCCTCCGGATCAGGTTATAGTGACCGTCTTCGTCATATTTCAGTTGATTAGATCGGAAACTTTCAAGCAGGACCTTTGCCTATTTTAGCTGAAGTTTACTTCCCTCCAAACGTTAATGAAACCCAAATTACCTGACGTATGGATTACTCCGTAAAGTGATCTCACCATGGCATGCCTGAATTTACTCAGGACTTCTAACATGTTTTATAATATTACAAATTTGTTGTTCCAGGTGTAGAAATTGTAGAACCAAAATACAGAGTATTGGCAACAATGTTCTCCTGTTATACTTTCGCTATAGGGGAAGTATATCTCGGCCTAGTGGCCTGGGCCTTCCCCTACTGGAAGATTATCTTACTATTTTTATACGTCCCCTCTCTATTCTTCGTCGTCTATATTTGGCTCACTCCAGAGAGTTTGAAATGGCTTCTTAGTGAACATAAGTTGGAGCAAATATCAGAAATAATATCTAAAGTAGCAAAAGTAAACAAGATCGAATTGTCGGAAGATGTGCTGAAGAATTTTTATGATACGATTGAAAGAAACCAAAGTTCGACGGATCTTCGACATCAGAGTCAATCGACACAAAAGATTTTCTGTCAAATGGCTAAATCAAAGTTGTTACTGTTTCGATTGACTTGTTGCTCCATTTGGTTTTTATTGACAGCTTTTATATATTTTGGATTAACGTTGAATCCAGCAATTTTATCTGGAAATATGTACCTGAATTTTATACTTGTTGCACTAGTTGAAGTTCCTGGCTACACAGTGTATTATTTTGTGGCCCAGTCGTATGGAAGAAAAAAACCAATGATGATTTCCTACATCCTTACAGGATTGACATTAATCGGATTTATATTTATCCCAGAAGGTAAATGAACATTTTTAATATTTTACATAGAAACTAAACTTTACGAGTAAAAGGATTTCCTGTTTTCCTGACGATTTGCTTCTACTGAATCGTTTCTCATTAAAAAAACAGTAATGCTGGATTTCAGCAACTTCTTAGGTGAGGAATAGTGAAGATAGGAGCCACTCAACATTATTTTTCATGAAAAATGTGCCAGGTGTCTCCTATCTCTGCTATTCCTCACCTAAAAAGTTAGTGAAATCCATCATAAGTATTTTAATTTTATTACACTCTTTGCTATTTTCTGCAGTATTTATATTTTATCGTACTTTGCTTCAAAAAAAAATAGGCAAATCTAATTAATATGTCCTTGCACAGAATTTTAATTAGTCAGTACAGACTATCATCTACATAGACAAATCGTAGAATAATATCTATACATTTCAGTATGATGTTGGTTATAAGTTGGTATTTGTTTATTTCAGGTTTCGCATGGATAAATATACTTCTGTTTCTCTTTGGGAAGTTTTTCATTACTATAGCTTACACAATAGTATTCATATACGCTGCAGAACTCTTCCCAACATTCATGAGAGGATCTGTAATTGGAATATGTTCGGTGCTAGGAGGGATGGGTGTTGTGTTAGCTCCTCAAATTCCACTCTTGGTAAGACAAGATATTTTAATATATATATTTTTTTTATTAAATATGAATCTGGGTTTATCGAACACTTCACAGAAAGCTTAAAAGCTTGTGTTGTGAAGTGGAGTAAGTCAGGTATTGAACCAGCGCCCACTGCATCAACAGTCGAGCACGTTACCAACCAGGCTACCGACAACCATTCATTAATCAATGCACAAAATACTCATATTTCAGATAGATGAGATATCGAATACTAGCTATATTACCCAGCATTGCCCGGTTAGCTTCATTGGTTAATAAGAATTGTTCTTAAAAACAAACTAACCCCACCCCTTTAGCCTCATTAATTGCCTTATTTTGAGAATGGAATATTAAATCTTAATCATTTTCAAAGAAACGGTTTTCTGGAAATTCCTATAAAATTATTTTTTACCTTATTAAGAGACATAAAAATTAGATTATCATCCCCTTTTATAAAAAATTAGAAAAACGTCCAAACACCCTATTACTAATTCTCTATGTGCCAAATCTCAAGTTCGTACCACGTATCGTTTCTGAGATAATCTTCACTCTAAAAAACTTTCAACCCTATTTTTCACCTCCTTGGGGGCGGAATTTCCAAAAATCTCTTCTTAGTGGAAGGTTTTGTACTAAAACCTGTGTCTTCAAAATTTCACTTCTCTAGGATAAGCCGTTTGGGCTCTGCGTTGATGAGTATGTACATATAATATGCGGAGAAATATAATGATTTTTCTACCTTTTTTCAGAGCGCCTACATGGAATCTCTCCCATTTATTTTATTCGGTGGATCAGCCATACTGTGCGGAGTGACTTCAATGATATTTCCAGAAACTTCAAATGTGAAACTTCCAGACACTATTGAAGAGGCGGAGAACATTGGGAAACTACCTCGGTGATGCATTCTGTTCTATAGTGTTAATATCAATGTGATTTTATAGTATTATTTTAATAAATAATTTTAATTATTATAAGTATAACTAGCTGAGTTATCCGTGCTTCGCAACGATACAGTGTCTCCCAACCCTACGGCTTGAGCTGGACAAAATGTGACATAAGATCTGAACTCCTTTTCCAACGCGCTTAAGATACCACACTCGACCCCACACAACCCTTGGATCCCCTCATCATCACAGCATCTCCTAGGAAAAGCTTTTTCTCCAAAAACCGGCGACGTTAAGACACAGCCTATATCAGGGGTGGCCAACCAGTCGATCGCGGTCGACCGGACGATCGCGACTATTAGTCCAATCGATCGTGGCAAGGCAAAAAATATAAAAATAAATACGTAGAATAGACTGCGCAACGTAATCACTAACTGCTGCACGCATAATCCATAATAATAATATCTTGTATAATTTTTCAATCGCCTTTCCGTCACGTTTTTTATCCTCTCTTTTACGCAGTATAGCTCTCTTTCATTTAAAACTTCAAGTATGTAATTGGTAGATCGCACAGGGCTTCCTCAGTAAACAGTAGATCTTGGACCTAATCAAGTTGGCCACCCCTGGCCTATATTATCACAATAATGTTATGCTAAATTTTCACAGCAATCCATCGCAAAATGCAGGAGTTATGCGACATACAAAAATCAGACTTTACTTTATATACTTAAGTACATAGATTTATATCTGGATGACAATCAATGGTTGTTTATGGGTGGCATAGTACGTACCAGGTCCAGTTTCGCGCCAAAAGTGTCGTATTTCAAATCGGTTTACAGGTACTTGCTCGCGGCAGATTTGAAATTTATACGAGTACTTCAAAGAGATTACATGGTAGTACTTAATATATTATGTCGCTGGAGTACTTCTACCCACAATTAACTCACTACGTTCACTGTACCCAGTGAACTGTGTAAGTCTGTTACTACATAATACTATCATCTGTCTTTGATTATCAAAGTACCAAATCAAATTATTTTCATACTTTTTTCATCTATCCATCATTACATGCCACATCTCTTATAATGTGAATAATGCGAAAATAAATAGTTACTGTACTAAGTACATAGAGTTCACATACTTACATTATAATCTTATGCTGAATCACTAAACGTAAAAAGATACAGAGGTAGAAATAAAGAGTTTGAATAAATGTTGTAAAAAAAAATTTAAATAGGATTTAGTATATTTTTCCTGATGATGACGATTTTGTTTTCTTAATACTATCTCCAATCTAACAAATGTATGGCTGAGATTCATTAGTGCTGAGTTACACTTAAAAAAGCGAGACTTTCACTCTGTAAAATTATTAATTAATTTATTACATTGTGTATCAACACGCACAGAAATAGTCATTGAGATTCTCTCGATACAGTAGACGTATTTAATATGACTTATATTACAGTACATATACTTCTAAAGTTCTAATCTACTAGAGTAATGTTGTGGGAGGTCTGAGGTCATCTTGGAAGGTCTCATTTTCTTCAAAATCATTTTACTCTTACCACTATGTAATATCAAGTAGATCCACATATTGGAGGTGGTTGGTAATGCACTTGACTGTTAATCCGGTGGGTGAGGGTCGGTCCCTGATGCCGACTTACTCCACTTCACAGCACAAGCTTACAAATGTGTAGGTATTATTTCAATAAACCCAAATCCGTTTAAAACATATGTACTATATTGTGTTTTGTAATAAAAACTATACTACCTTGGTTTTCAAGTTATGCAGAAGGCAATTGAATAATATCTGTATGTAGTACGATAAAATAAACATTTCATCCATGAACATCATTCACCAACTCGAAGATACTTAATGAATGGTTCATCCTTTTAGTCCCATTATCTTCCTGGATTAAAAAAAACTTGAAATCTCAAAAGCAATAACCAACTTCTTTGTAACCTTATTACCTGTGATCTTGATGGTGCAACTATGTACTACTACTATGTATATGCACAGATGTAAGTAAACTACTATGTTGATGGTTTGGATTTATTTTATAGTAATTCACGAGTGATATGAAATTTAGGATGGACGGCAAAAATAATATTTGGGATATGAATAAAAATCAGTGTTTATGTTTATATTCAATGTTTGATAAAACATTTTATTTCTTTATAATAATATAGTGTAACAATAAATTAGTCAAGATAATGCCTAATCTTTTTTGGGATTTTTATTAAACATCAGATAAATACATATAATTTATAAAAGAGGAATCTCAATAATGCAAGTATAAAAATATATGAACACATTGAAAGCGCTACTAAAATATCCAATGAATCTCAATAATGCAAGTATAAAAATATATGAACACATTGAAAGCGCTACTAAAATATCCAATATTAAACATGAGATCCATACAAATTAATTATAGAAAAGAGGATTCCGAATAATCCAAGTATATAAAAATATATTAACACATTGAAAGCGCTACTAAAATATCCAATATTAAACATGAGATCTATACAAATTAATTATAGAAAAGAGGATTCCGAATAATCCAAGTATATAAAAATATATTAACACATTGAAAGCGCTACTAAAATATCCAATATTAAACATGAGATCCATACAAATTAATTATAGAAAAGAGGATTCCGAATAATCCAAGTATATAAAAATATATTAACACATTGAAAGCGCTACTAAAATATCCAATATTAAACATGATATCTATACAAATTAATTATAGAAAAGAGGATTCCGAATAATCCAAGTATATAAAAATATATGAACACATTGAAAGCGCTACTAAAATATCCAATATTAAACATGAGATCCATACAAATTAATTACAGAGAAGAGGATTCTGAATAATCCAAGAAAAAATATGCACATAAAGTATTTATAAAGAGAAGATACATATTACTATATCTACATAACAACTACGTACTTTATTTGTACTTTACTACACTGAAAACAGAAAGACATACATCTCTAAAAATCATAATAAAACATACAAAATATGTTACTAACAACTATTACAAGCACTTAAGTATTTTTATGTTTTTTTCTTAGAGGTAATTGTTTATATTTATCGTCAGATTTTTGTTTTATTACCTCTGGTGGTAACAGAGGAAGGCCACTAGAAGATGGTACCATTTGTGACATTTTTAGAGACATTGCTTGGAAACTGGCCAAACAAGATTTCATATAATTAACATCGGTGCACACATAAGACATATCCGATATATATTTGCAACATTCTCTTAGCTGTTGCTGACATCGTAACAATTCCGATTGTTGTATATCAGCAGATTGTTCAACAGGTACAGCAAGTGAAAATGATTCAGGTTGTGGAGATTGTGAATTTGATACTAAGGTTTGTGTACCGGAAGTAGAAGCAGTTTCCATGATTGAAAAACTAAACTTCGGATCCAAAGTCAAAAAGGGGCTGTTAATATAATTATCTGGTAATCTGCTAAAAGAGTATGTAGGAAAATGTTGCATAACAGAACAAAAATGCTTACAAGGCAGCCTCGTTTTGAGAAAGTCTCTACATGAGCATGATGCTAGGTCAAAGTTAACTTGATAGTATTCGTTACTGCTGGAACTTTTTACACAGAAAATTCCATCAGTAACTTCACTAATGTGCCTGAATTCAACATCACTCAGGGCCGATGAAATCCGATCCATGATGTGTGTAATAAATTTATGGGGCCTATTGTGCAGGTAATCTGGCACATCACTATGGTACATCTTTATGATAGAATTTTTTTTTGTATATTTGGAAATGGCATCAGGGAGGTAATTTTCTATTATCATCTTTAGCATCCCTGAAAGGGTTTTGTCAATGCTGTGACACAAATAGCTGTGTTTTAGCACCTTGTTCTGCGATTCGACGCCATTGTTCGTTGTAATCACAGTTACAAAATCTTTGTCGCTGAAGCAAGCAACCCATCTATGCACATGAGGAAGCCACTGTGATGAAAAATATGTCGATGCTTTGGGGTTTTCTGCGGCTAAGATGTTAAGTTTTTCTATATTCTCCTGTAAATCTTGTTCTGTTGGCGCCTCTGCAGCTGCTCTCCAAATGGACAATATTTCTTTTCCATCGTTTTCAATATTTTCTTGCTTCCTGAGCCACCGTTGCCAAGCTTGCTCTCTGTGGAATGCACAGAGATAGACCGTGGAATGAGGGAATACTGTTTCTAAGGCCCCAATTTCAACTTCGCTAAAATCAGTCATGAAGAATTGGGGACTCCACTCAGGACACCAATTCTTAATTACTGAGAGTGCTTCAATCACAGCGTCTTTCTTCTCACTTTGCACTATGAAAGTACTCACCACTGTGTACCCTACGTTTGTTTTTACACAGAGGAAAAACAAAGGTAAAGCATACTTCATCGTCCGGTATGTAGCATCCAAGAGAGATATCGACCCATACCTCTGAAGTAAGTGTTTTTGCCACCCTGTTGTGTGGCAAAATAGCAGATTTCCTTCTTCGCTGTAAGGGCGGTAGTAGAACTCATCTTCGGGAGAATTTTGCTTCCAATTCTCAATATATTTTTCAAGATTCTCTTGATCTATTTTCGATTCCCTTAATTTAGCCAATGCCATATAAATATGATTATAAATAATCTCCCTACCCGGGAAAAAAGACTTATTGTTGAAATTTGGCCTGTGTTCGGTGAAACTATCGACAAATCGTCGCAGATAAATTTCAACGTCTCTTGTTGAAGTAACGCCACTCTCTACAAGCTTATATATTTCCTCTATTAAGGCAGGATGGATTCTGCCATTCATTTCGCTAATGGTCGTTGAATGGATGTGATTACCCATCACCTTTATATAATTTCTAACGTGGTACTGTGGTGGTGAATCGCTTTCGAGCTCAATTTTCAACTTCCGTAATACCTACAAACAAAAGAAATGTATTTTTAAATAAATAAATAAATACTTATCATCAAATCAAATCAATCACTCCCCCTCGAGTCCCGCCACCCCTCCTGGAAACTTGGGAGGGAGCTTATGGTGAATGAATACGACACAAAAACAGAATGGGGACGCGTTTGGAGGAAAAGCGGCATAGACACCGATGGCCTTGTGGGGGACCCTTCGACAATGGCACTTGGTAGCCACTTATGCCGCCGCTTATGGTGTAACCTGAACAGAATCAGAATGGGACACGAAAGTTGCGGTCTCCTTCTCCATAGATGGGGCAAAAGAGAGCATCCATATTGCCCCTGTGGAGGGGTGGAGTCTGTCACCCACATCACCAGGGAGTGTCCACTCACCAAGTTCAGCGGTACCATCGAGGACATACACAACCTGTCTCCTGAGGCTCTTCAATACCTGAGCTCCCACGATCTTAAATTCTGACTCTGCCTTCTTAACACCATACGATATATATATATATATAGTGAAGTCTGATTTTTGTAAGTGTTCGCATAACTCCCGCATTTTACGATGGATTGCTGCGAAAATTTAGAATAACATTTGCAATAATATAGGCTGTGTCCTAACGTCGCAGGTTTTTAGATAAAAAGCTTTTCCTAGGAGATGATGATGAGGGGATCCAAGGGTTGTGTGGGGGCATGTGTGGTGTCGTATGAAAGGGCGTTGGAAATGAAATTCATATTTTAAGTCACATTTTATCCAGCTCAAGCCTATAAAGTATGCTGGGTTGGTTTGTTAAATTTGCCGTTGCGAAGCACGGGTAACTCAGCTAGTATAATATAAATTCAAACTCTTTTACTTACATCTTGTCGTACTTCCTTTGGTGAATTTTCATCAACCACATAATCATTAAAAACTTTAATAGATTTGACAAGAATAACAGCGGGACATCCTATTTTCTTGGTATTGGTTACATGAAACCGTTTCTTCTTAGGTGTAGGATGATCAGTCTAAAAAAATCATATAAAAAACATTCATTCAACACAATAAAAATTTTAATATACTACGCATATTGTCTTTTGCACCCTAAAATTAACTGGGAGATTGGGTTATCCATAATATTTGTCCACATGATTTATCTTTATTTTCATAACCATAAAACTTCGGTATTATAATAGTACTGTGGGTTTGCCGTGCCACAAATCTGGAATTGATTTGATAATCAAATTCTCTTGATATGATCGATCAATAAAAAAACATATGAACGTACCTCAGTTTCTTTTTTACTTTGTCTATGATTTGGTCCCAATATGCACTGCAAAGTACTCCTTTTCCATGAGATAAAAGGTGAACCAAAGAAGTGTACATCGGGTGAATTGGCCGATTCATGTGAATATGAAAATGTTACGGCGTTATTTCCTTCTGTAAAAAAAAACAAACTAGTCATTTAATAATATTATTTACATGCATATTTTATACACCACAGAACTATATATACACCACCCTCAGAAATACAGATATGAACAAACATATGATTTGATATTACTCTTAAGTACATATTGATGCAAGTATATAATTAAATTACACTAGTATGTAATGTTAAAGGACAGTTTAAGCGGGGGGGCCGATTACCATCGGGCAAGCTAGCAACCCAGCCAGTCTGCTTGAAGGTAAAAAAAATTAAAGACTATGTATATTGTTGCTTATCATCCGTAGGCCCATCCGGACACCTGGAATCGTCATTTGAACAAAGGATGGACCTTCCATCAGGCTTATGACTAATCGTCGACTGGCTTGTGATCACTTTACACTTAAGTAACATTCACCAATTCCAGTCAAACCCATACCTCCAACCTGACAAGCCGGTATTCTACTGCTATGCTATGACGGCTGGTAGTTGAGTCGAGGTGAAACGTGTATATATTGTACTATGTATATAGTTTAAAATCCACGTAATGACTTTAATTACACGCATTGCATGCAAATTAAAGTTAAAAATGGACTTCCACCATGTACCATTGGTCAAACATCTTAATATTACGAAATATCTTGTTTCATTCTAATATCATTCTTATATCATATCTACCACCAAAAACCCTCAGTTAAAGAATCAACTTACTGTTAAGTTCACTTCTTCGAATTGCGTAGTTATAACCTAATGTTCTAAGTTCATCTAATAGCTCGGGATAGGTGTGTTCCTCTACATATCCACAAATCTCTTCATTTTGTATAGAGTAATTTTTAAGCCTCCTCTGCATCACTTCAACAAAAACTGAATCGTTGCTCATTTTGGTATCTGAAAGAAAAATAATTAACTTTAGAAACGCCTTACATACTAAGAAAAAACTTCGACAAATGGTACACTCATGCTGAATGTGTCTACCAAAGCAAAAGTGTTGTGCACAATGCTTTCTTGGTCCCCACCCCCCGTCGACGATTTTTTCTTGCCCAAGGTCAACAGTTTTAGTCTTACGAGAATTTATTTAAGCGCTAAAAATGCATTGCAAAAATTTTCATCGAAGGGAGGAGGGAGCAAATGGATGAGTATGTATATTTAAGAAGTATGTTTATTAGAGATGGACGTTGTACTGAAGACAATGAAAGAAGAAAACTGGCCGGAACTGGTGTACTCAAATCCCATCAGAATTTCTACAAAAATATCAAAGTATTTCCCAAGAAAAGTCAACGATTATATAAAATTTAAACAATGCCTACTAGTTTTTGTTTTTTGTCTTTTATTTAACTGCTAACCCCAATACAGAAGAGATATATACTGATGGACTGTCCATATTGGAGTTTTGTCCACAGAGGAGTGCCCTCCGGGGCTGTTTGTGGGCCACTCACAACAAAAATGTATGTTTTACGGTTCGCGGTGGGCAGCTTTGGACTTACTAGGGCAAAATTCACAGCCAGAATTTCCTTCCCAGTCTGACCCTAAAGTATACTAAAGTTTTTAAATCTAACCATCTATCCCCTCATGCCACGTCCCTTGTAGGGTGGGCAGAGAGGTCAGAGCGCCAGACAGCCCTATCCTTACACACTCCTAGCCTCCATTACATTCGTTCAGTTCGATTCCTTTTACTCAACACACGTTCACACTTGAGGATCTGGTCGACTTGATCGGACCAGGTTAGTCTCGGGCGTCCGCGCTTCCTCACACCTCTTCGCTCACTCAAATATGTATTTTTTGTATCCTTCATTCTAACCATCTTAGTTTATTCACTGTTTTAAAAACAATGTCTTTAAAACCCATATGTATGGGAAAAGATTGAAAATCGAGACATCAGGAAAGAAATGATGTTATCAGAGAGATGAGTGGCTATAAGACAGCAAAGTGACTAAAATGAAAGGGAACAAGCTTAGGCGATTTGGGCATGTGGAGAGAATGAATGGGGTCAAGCAAAAAGATATATGAGTGATATGAGAGGAGCGAGGAAGCATGGCCGTCCGAGACTGCTCTGAACTGATCATGTTGACCAGGTCCTCGAGAACGAATGCGTTTTAAGAAACCGGAGAGCCTGTACGACAAATTGTATGAATGTGACGAAAACTAGTAATGTGTAAAGAGGGTATATATTCCTTTCTGCCTACCCCGCAAAGGATGAGGCGTGAGATAATAATACAAAAACACATTTCTATCAGTTTCCTCAAAGTTGACTTGTAGTTTACGTGCCTCCATTATTATCACATTAACATACTAATATTAATTGCATGTCTAATATCAAATATAGAATTAGATACATAACGAAAAATAGTATTACCACACATTCGACTCCACAATTTTGTTATCCGAACGAAAAACACACCGACAATAATATTAATGGCGCGGTAGCGACTGCAACGGCGAGCACGGCGACATAAACATACAAATACGACCCGGTACAACACCACGTGCTTGTGATCTATTGTTATTTTTTGGTCGTCAACCGCGTCAACCAATCGAAATCGTATCATACATTTACGGCACGCTGATTGGTTCAAGGAAACCAATATACGATACTAGCGATTTAGTTACCGTTTGTGCCGCAAAACGTCATATCCGCCTGGTACATTCTATGATACCCGTTGTTTATTAAGTCAATTTGACTTATTTGGGACCTATTAATCAATGTCAGCTTTAAAGTCATCAAAAGCTATTCTGTATTTCCCATTTCTCAGATGTGTTTGGAATTGTCTCTTCCTTCATTTTAATAATATTGCAGATATTTCCATCAAGTTCGAGAATGGTGGATTATCTAACAGGCAAATTGTGGGCCATTAAAATAAGGTCATCATAAAATACATGACGCTAACAGTGATCACAACAAAGTATCTACTACTTTTTCATATTTCTATTCATCGAAAAAACCTAAATTTAAAATATATTTTGTATCACAAAAGCACAAAAAAAATCGCTATTAGTACCTACCTACCAGTGGCGAAGAGTGGATTTCTGCAGAAGGGAAGCCGGGGCTAACATTTTTTTATTGGTTTACGTCAGATTTATTTATTTATCGTTTGGCAACGTCGAAGTATTGTCACATCGTTAAAGTCTGACATCCAGCGCCTCCAGCCACTGGAGGAATTCAGGGGACAGGCTGGCAGCACTGTCAATGGTACCGGGGTAAGCACGTATGGGGCAATCACGCAAGATGTGCTGCATGGTTAGACACTATTATACCTATAATTTTATCCAAAAGGTAACTCGACGGGAATCGTGTTCTTAGGTATAGCTTCGCGCCTGCTACCTACATAGGCAGTGTATGGATTGGGTACCTACCTAAATGAAAATTTATGTGACCAAGGTTTAGAATTTCTGATGATAATTAGTGCCCGATTTTAACTCATAGGGTTTCAAACATCCTAAAAGCCCATCTTTGGCTGAATACCTTTCCAAAGAGATGAACAGGAGGATCAAAAAATGATGCGAGTTATTTATTCTTGAAGTGAACAAAGCATGTAAGAAAAACAGTAGACATTAAACAGATTATAAAGCATTGTTCACCAGGGCAAACTTATCGCAAAGCTGTGATTTTTTCCAGTTAACTCCATAATTATTAATAGAGAGAACAACATAACAGTAATAATTATGCATTTTTTCCTAGATTTCAGGCAAAACCTTAGTGACTGGACTAATAATATATAGTACCTATCTAAAAGAATTTAACTTAGATACCAAAAAAGGCAGAGTTGGGAGATTCAAATGAAATTAGATACACACTATTATAGTAATGATTGTAAAAATAGTTTATTTTTATATTATGTACATACAGGCTATTAAGTATCACATGATATATCTATACACGTACATAATAGACAGCAGAGTCTCGCTAATCTGGCACTTTCTCCACCCTCGCTATGTCCCGCTGGTCCCTACACTCAATCAATGGTTATACATTTTTGGATAAATTTGCTAAGTAAGATGATTGTCACATTGAATTGCAGTAAATGAACACATATCTGCTAATTTTAATACACATATGAGGATATGTGATGCTTTATTTTATTTACCTTGAATTTTGGTTAAATTTTTTTTGGGTTGACTGTAAGATATTGCTTTTGCAATAAGTCCACCTTTAGGCACACAACCATTGTCTTGTTTTTGAAACTACGCACATTTTTCTTTGGCCAATAAAGATTTTTTTATTTAATTTTTCTATACAATCCAGTAATCCGAACTTTCCGATAATTCGCCCTGTGGTTTTTAATTGTGCCGCATTAGTGAGAATCTATGTAGTTTAAAAAATACTTTTAGACATGAAGACTACAGAGGAAAAACAAGGAATGTCAATCAATGGCACATTTGCGTAAAATCAACATTTAATTTTTAAGTGTCACTGACATTCATTGTTAATGCTTTTTCATACCATAGGTACTGTTACTAAACTAGGGGGACCCTCATGATTATTGCCTTGTACTATGCCTTGTACAAACAACCAATAAAACCGTCATAGTCGGTGACAATGATTTTTGTTGCTTTGGCAATTTTGCAGGATTATAGGTACGCACAAATGCCACTAGATGGCATAATTTTGGATTTTTACTGGCATTTATTGTTATTCCCCTGTAGTCTTCACATTATATTTAAAAAAATATATACGACCAATAAAATAGACTACAAATGAAAATATTTCATTCTGAGAATTATAATGCATAGTATTTTGTAAAGTACATACATACCCAGGCAACAAGGTCACGTCAATATGACGTGAATTGAAGGTCGCCAATTTTCAAATGACGTGATTGTGCATAATCGACGTCATATTTGACGTCATTTTTTTACCTGTGTCGACATTGGTCAAATCTCGACGTCATATTTAACGTCATTTTATGACGAGTGTCGACATCGGTCAAACCTCGACGTCATATATGACGTCATTTTTTGACGTGTCTCGACATTGGTCAAACACAACGTCATATTTAACGTCATTTTTAGACGAGTGTCGACATCGGTCAAACCTCGACGTCATATATGACGTCATATTTAGACGTGTCTCGACATTGGTCAAACCTCGACGTCATATTTAACGTCATTTTTAGACGAGTGTCGACATCGGTCAAACCTCGACGTCATATATGACGTCATTTTTAGACGTGTCTCGACATTGGTCAAACCTCGACGTCATAATTAACGTCATTATTTGACCTTTGTCGACATCAGTCAAACACAACGTCATATTTAACGTCATTTTTAGACGAGTCTCGACATTGGTCAAACACAAAGTCATATGAAACGTCATTTTTAGACGTGTTTCGACATTGGTCAAACACAACGTCATATTTAACGTCATTTTTAGACGTGTATCGATATTGGTCAAACCGCGACGTCATATTTAACGTCATTTTTAGACGTGTCTCGACATCATATTTAACGTCTAAAACTCTACGTCATATTTAACGTCATTATTTGACCTTTGTCGACATCAGTCAAACACAACGTCATATTTAACGTCATTTTTAGACGAGTCTCAACATTGGTCAAACACAACGTCATATTAAACGTCATTTTTAGACGTGTTTCGACATTGGTCAAACACAACGTCATATTTAACGTCATTTTTAGACGTGTCTCGACATTGGTCAAACCTCGACGTCATATTTAACGTCATTATTTGACCTTTGTCGACATCAGACAAACACAACGTCATATTCAACGTCATTTTTAGACGAGTCTCAACATTGGTCAAACACAACGTCATATTATATTAAACGTCATTTTTAGACGTGTTTCGACATTGGTCAAACACAACGTCATATTTAACGTCATTTTTAGACGTGTCTCGATATTGGTCAAACCGCGACGTCATATTTAACGTCATTTTTAGACGTGTCTCGACATCATATTTAACGTCTAAAACTCTACGTCATATTTAACGTCATTATTTGACCTTTGTCGACATCAGTCAAACACAACGTCATATTCACGTCATTTTTAGACGAGTCTCAACATTGGTCAAACACAACGTAATATTAAACGTCATTTTTAGACGTGTTTCGACATTGGTCAAACACAACGTCATATTTAACGTCATTTTTAGACGTGTCTCGACATTGGTCAAACCTCGACGTCATATTTAACGTCATTATTTGACCTTTGTCGACATCAGACAAACACAACGTCATATTCAACGTCATTTTTAGACGAGTCTCAACATTGGTCAAACACAACGTCATATTATATTAAACGTCATTTTTAGACGTGTTTCGACATTGGTCAAACACAACGTCATATTTAACGTCATTTTTAGACGTGTCTCGACATTGGTCAAACACGACGTCATATTTAACGTCATTATTTGACCTTTGTCGACATCAGTCAAACACAACGTCATATTTACCGTCACTTTTTAACGTGTTTCGACATTGGTCAATGCTCGACGTCAAATTAAACGTTATTTTTTACCTGTGTCAACATTGGTCTAACATAACGTCATATTTGACGTAATTTTGGACCACATAACCGAAGTTGAGAAGTATTGAAGCCGATTAATACTTGGATGGGTGACCGCTTGCTATTTGATTTTAATTCTAAAAAACATTATAGCGAAACTTTTTTTGAGGCAGGTCGTACAAAATCATTGGGCATTTTTAATTATATAATTCATATAGAGATTGTGGCAGGGATTGCTTCCATTCCACCGACCGCTATAGTACTTACCTACTCTCTGGGTACCTACTCCCTGCTTTTCTTACCTAATTAAATTTATTAAACATGCCATAATTGTTTTATTTTTTTATGTAATTATCACGTGTTTAATCTAATTAGAATACAGTGTTCCAATTCCCATAAAAATCTAATAAGAATATCGCTACCAGTACCTACAATGTCTTTCGCAGTATAAGAGTAGTGTGAATATGCAACCAATAGTGACAGATATCGCTTTTCGAGTTTAGTTTCGACTTCATCAACATTAAATTTTACAACGATCTTTTTCTAAGACTTATTGTAATACATAGGTATTTTTGTACACTCATAAATTTATTTTTAAATATCACTCCGAGTAATAATAGAATAGAATAGAAATTTATTTTTCATAATATACCTACCTACCTACTTACATACCTATTACCTACATATTTAGTTTTTTGTGTAATATTTTGGTTGATACCGTATTATTTCAGATAATACCATTATACCCATACCCAAGTTTATGAGTGTGCATACCGACATTTCAAAAATTTCTAAAAACGGGAGACCTTCTATCTCGACAACCGTTACTAAATATGCTTTGGAACAAAATAGGGTAGATGCATTGAACCTTTATCTAGGGAATAACCGTAATAGATTTTTTATATCTTGTATAGATTTCTCAAAAAAAAAATTAAAAACACCTCTGACCTTTTTTCCGAAAGACGAAAACTCGTTTCCCGAAAGTCGCGGAGTAAATTTTTTTCTTGTACTGATAATATGCATTAAAATCTAGGGAATAACCGTAAAAGTTTTTTGATAGACGTAAAATTAACCCGAAAAAATGGAAAAAAACGCTATTTTTACCATTTTATCATGCGATTGTCACGCAATTTTGAACGTTAATGCCGTGGGAAAAGACTGTGACGTCATTCCTGGTGTCATGCCCTTGATAACAATAACTAATTCCACGTTTTTATATGGTAAAAACAAGAATTTTATGCGCGAAGAACCCTAATTTTGAAGATTATTTTCATCGTGTTCTAAAACGCAACAAAATTTGTTGAGGGTTAAGGAGATATTTATATTCTTCTGAAGGTTAATTTGTATACGATAAAAAATACGGTTTCTGAGATACCCCATTTTGGAAAAAGTAAAATCATCATTCCTGTCTTTTAAATAGGTATACTAAGTATTGTTTATTCATCAAAATCCCGAGCATTGCCGGGTACCAAAGCTAGTATGAATTCATGTTTACCATGTACCTAATAAAACATCTCTTCCTAGATGCATAGTACGTACATATATTTTTTCAATTATTTATTAGTTTCGATTATAGAGAATAATTACTCTACCAGATACCAGTGGCGTATATAGGTTTTCATTTCGGGGGGGGGGCGAAAATACTCCTGGGGAAGGCGATTAAAATTTTAACATAGACGTAGTAAAATAACTGTAATAGCGCCGCAGGCGAAATTTTTTCCTGAAGGTGAGCGAGAAAGGTTGTGTTTTAGGTTGGCATTCATAAGTATTGTTGTTAAAATGCAACAAGAAAGAAGCGCCGCAGGCGAAATTTTTTTGAAAAATGGGTGAAGTGATGAACATGGGATCTTGCTATAGCAGATGGCACATCATTGTTTGACATTTCGGGGGGGGGCCGGGCCCCCTCGGCCCCCCCTCTATATACGCCACTGCCAGATACCTATGTAGCTCATGCATCAGAATAGGTAGGATAGGGAAAGATTTTTTCATGGGGTAAGTTGTATTGTAACAGCCAATATAATTAGTCTAAATTTATATACTTACTTAAATATTTGTTTGTTTGTAAGTATATACGAATGTCGAGTAGGTATGTATATTATTTATGCTTGTCCAGGATTCTCATGAAAACCATAGTATTGTCATCTCTTATTTTGTCAAAGTTACTTTGAATATATAATCTAAGCTTTGCATTGAATCAAAAGAGTGTCTAACGTATAGGGTGGGTAATGGGTATATAAAATTTCAATTATTGCTATAAGTGTAAAACACAGCTTCTCATACAACCAGCTACTAGGCGGCAACGATGTCCTTGAGTTTTTCTGCACAATATAGAATATAATTCGGGTTGACTGTAAGATATTGCTTTTGCAATAAGTCCGCCTTTTGGCCCACTGCCATTGTCTAGTTTTTGTAACTATGCATGTTTTCTCTGGCCAATAAAGATTTATTTATTTATTTATTGTAAGAGACGCTGACAGATGGTTGACAAAACATTCACAAAATAAAAATCAACATAACAATCAGGTCAACCCTCCAATTAGGAGTGTCTACAGCATATACATACATGGGTTGACTATTGAAAAAAAAAGTATATACTACAACAAAATACTGAAAACACTTAAAATGTATAATTTCTGATTACTGCATTATTAATGTACATGCCGATATCGTAATTATGACCCAACGTTCGCATACCCGTACTTAGCTGGGTATATCAAGTTAGTATGATCCAGCCAGATTTTGTGGAACAAATATTTTTGTGGTTCAACGGTGTTTTTTGTTTGATACTATTTCTAAGAAAATCATTGACACTGATACATATGGACTATGGTGAAGGCCAACATAAAAATATGGCAGCAATCTTAGCAACTAGCAAACTTTCTATTCTCTCCTTCCTATAGCAAACAGTAAGACTTAACAGGGCCGTTTTGGGTGAATACAGAAGTCCGATACCAGCTCTCTACTTATAAAAATAATAGGTCCCACTCCCAATTATTTAAATGCTCACGTAAAAATGGGAGTAGCCATAACCATAAAAAAATATTGATTGGCAAATTACAAAACGGCATAATACACAAGTAGTACATTAATTAAATATCATGTTTTGGAATTTGTTATGTGAATTAGAAAGATTTGTATAATTTATTCGAGCGTCAATTGAAAACAAAAGCACTGTAGACCTCATATTTTGTAAAAAGGTAGCAATGAACATTATTTATTGAAAAGGGACATCTGAGGTTCAGTCCGTAAAGAGCCAAACTTAGATTATGTATGGGTAATTCTATGGAGCCAAAAGATATTTAATTTTTTCTAGAGTTAAGTCTAGAGTTCTTAAAAATAGATGTAAGAAAAAAAGGTAGAAAATTAGTAACCTGATATATAAAATGGGATGTTTTTCAGAAGACAACATCCCATTTCTCTGCGTGACCAGCCCTGGTCATTAGATATACCTATTCTTACTTGAGTTGTTTTTTTGTCAAGTTTTACAAAACCCAAAACAAAGGACAAAATATCTGGTATTCTGTATCAGATCAGATCTTACCAACACCACCAATGACATAACACAATATGTATGCTTAATGCTTATTCACTCTTTATTCACATTCATTATTTCTTGGTCGGCATCGCCACATAATGTAAATATAATATGTAGAATGCTGTAGGTAGGTACCAACGACATTATATACTAAGTAAAAGAAATTGACGAATAATTTACCCAGAGATGCTTGAGGGCTTAGATTATATGTTTAATAATTTTATAAAGTTATAGAAGATCCAGTATTTTTTAGTTTAAAAACACAACTGATGACACAACTGTAACCTACTAATTTCTACTATTTTCTATAATCTAAGTTAATATACCTAAAACAACTATAGTAATTTATACCTACTTACTAAACTGTTTGTCTGGGACTAATAAAAGAAAAGGTATGCTATTATTGCCATTCTGAAAAAAAAAATGAAATGAATATTTACGCTAATTTCAGTAATAGACCGGTGTTTTAACGTTAAAAAAGGGGGTATAGCGTAGATAATTGTCGGAAAGCTGGAAACTATTTTAATCCCTTCATTAACATGCAAAGAAGGTTTCTTGAAGTTTGCACCAATTTTCCGCTTGTGCTAAGTACAGGGTGTCCCAAAAACAAAAAAAAAGTTGAACTTTTTTCAGTTTTTCATTAATAACTCCTAAAGGAAGCATTCTAGACAAATTGTGTTCTTCTGTGAATTAAAGTAGATAAAATTCTTCGTCTACTGAGCATTAATTCTACTCTCTACTTTGAAAAATCACTGAGAAACAGCGATTTAAAATTGTAATGTTTTTCTCAACATATGACAATTTTCTTATTTTTCTTGAATCGTTGTTGAATATCTTTTAATCCAAGCTACTTACAGCAAATTTTAGTACATATGATTCAATGGCCGGTTAATTCTCTATAAACTGGCATTAAAATTTTACCTCTATATTAAATTGTTTAGGATGTAGAGGTATTTAAAGAGAGACGAGTGAAATAGAGAATTTTTTTAAATGATAGATTTCGGTATGTGAAAGGTAAGATAGACTTAATTTTGCGGCTCTCTCTTAATAACGTACAATTTTTTTAGTTAAAAACCCAAATTTCGCTATTGATACGCCACTGTGTAACAACTTATATCGAAAAGACTATTTTTTTTACCTTCATCAGTTTTACTAATATAACTCCTGAACGCTTGATGTTAGGGAAAAGATATTTTACTCAAAATATAACTAAAATTAATTTACTATAACTTGATTTCAAAATTAACTCTGTAACTTAAATAATAACTGAGTTACAGTGTTTGAAAAAAAGCATTACTAAAAAAATTAAATTGCCTCGGCTATTTTTGTTGAATAACTCCTGAACCGTGATATAGAGAAAAGGTTCAAGAGATTTAAATATAAGGTAAATAAATTTTCTATAACACAAGCGTAATAAAATAACTTTAAAAGTTATAGTAAGAAAGTTATGGATGATCAAAGTCAATATTTTGTGTAACCATTCGACGCTTGTTTAGATATATTTCATACTATATGGCGAGCAGGTACTTTATTTTCATACTACACCGGCTCGGAGGTGCTTACCATGTGCTTACTAGGCAAATATAATTCATAAGCAAACGTCGAATGGTTACACAAAATATTGACTTTGATCATCCATAACTTTCTTACTATAACTTTTAAAGTTATTTTATTACGCTTGTGTTATAGAAAATTTATTCACCTTATATTTAAATCTCTTGAACCTTTTCTCTATATCACGGTTCAGGAGTTATTCAACAAAAATAGCCGAGTCAATTTAATTTTTTTAGTAATGCTGTTTTTCAAACACTGTAACTCAGTTATTATTTAAGTTACAGAGTCAATTTTGAAATCAAGTAGTAGAAAATTGGTTTTAGATAAATTATGAGTAAAATATTTTTTCCCTAACATCAACCGTTCAGGAGTTATATTAATAAAACTGATGAAGGTAAAAAAAATAGTCTTCACGATATAAGTTGTTACGCAGTGACGTATCAATAGCGAAATTTAGGTTTTTAACTGAAAAAAATGTACGTTATTAAGAGAGAGCCGCAAAATTAAGTCTATCTTACCTTTCACATACCGAAATCTATCATTTAAAAAATTTCTCTATTTCACTCGTCTGTCTTTAAATACCTCTACATCCTAAACAATTTAATATAGAGGTAAAATTTTAATGCCAGTTTATAGAGAATTAACCGGCCATTGAATCATATGTACTAAAATTTGCTGTAAGTAGCTTGGATTAAAAGATATTCAACAACGATTCAAGAAAAATAAGAAAATTGTCATATGTTGAGAAAAACATTACAATTTTAAATCGCTGTTTCTCAGTGATTTTTCAAAGTAGAGAGTAGTATTAATGCTCAGTAGACGAAGAATTTTATCTACTTTAATTCACAGGAGAACATAATTTGTCTAGAATGCTTCCTTTAGGAGTTATTAATCTAAAACTGAAAAAAGTTCATTTTTTTTTTTGTTTTTGGGACACCCTGTACTTAGCACAAGCGTAAAATTGGTGCAAACTTCAGGAAACCTTCTTTGCTTGTTAATGAAGAGATTAAAACAGTTTCCAGCTTTCCGACAATTATCTACGCTACAAAGCTAAATTTCCTGGGCTATAAGCATATAGTAGGTAGTAGCTGCTTAAATTATGACGTATCTGTTTTTTGATCGAAATATGGTATACTTAAATTACTACAGTCGATGAAGCAATTTTGCCAACATTAAATCAGGTAGTTGTGAATTTTTGGTATGTTATGTAGGACAATGAGATAGTTAAGAATCCAAATTTGCACAATTTTTCTCCCTCCGCCCCCTTCGCCACCTTGAAAAAACCTTAAAAAATCGCCACTTTTTATATATTATGCACTATAACTTAGTTATTTCGCGTTTTAGGTCAAAATGAGTTATTTTATAATTTGTACATTATAAAATTTCCTACAACTTTTGTTTATGACATTTTGCTCTAAAGTAAATACCAACGGAGCTTTCAAGCTCCTAAAATTGGTCAAAATTCTGTATTTTTTTCAATTTTGAGTTTTTAGACACTATACATCACAATAACTTCGTTATGGCTTATTTTAGCCAGAAAATTTTCTTTTCATCCTATAGAGAATTCAATTTGCTACAAAACGCGTATAGCATTATCGACTTTGTGCTTAAAACAACGACGAAGAGATAGATTTAGAAAAAAACAAAATAGTGTTTTTTGTGATTTCCTATACATTTTCTGATTTCACATACCGTTCGAAAATGTATGAAGAAAAGTTGACTTAATTAAATATACGCTTAATTATATCGATTGTTCTTACAATTTATGACACATATATTACCTTGTTGGAATCAGCAAATATTTCGGAAAATTTTAGGATAATTATTATTCAAAATATATAGTGAAATATTTAGATTAGATATGTTCAAACAATTGAAATAATTTTTCTGATAAATATTTAATTCGCAAATAATCGTCATAATTCCTTCAAATAGAAAACCATGCCTTAAAATGTTTATAAATTGAATACCTATATCCTTAAGGAACCCACCTGATAAAAAATATAATTAAAATTGCTTTAGGGTTTTACTCAGTCGAACGAAAATTAAAAGATAGTGCAATTTATCGACAATAATGAAATGAGCTTTTTTAACATCCTGTATCATATCTAGCATTCGACATAGGACACTCTGTGTATATTCTAATGATAGATATTTGAATGTATTTTCGTCTAATAATCACATGATTTCAATTTGGGTTAAGGCTGAATGATACACTGTGATAAACAAATTTCCTAAAATTTACTCCATTTTCTAGTTTTTGAAATACAGTGAAAAAACCTGAATATTTTTTTATATTTATTTTCTTCAGCAGAACTCAGTAGAGATGTGGGTACTTAGTTTTAATACATTTTAATAGAAAATGTTTTATTGATTAGAAAAATTACAATGTTTCCCAAAATAATATTTTTCTGGAATTTTTGCCAACTTTCGAAGACCTATAGCCAAAATATTTCACTATATTTTTGTATCTTATTTATCTTAAAAACTACCGTCATATTAGTATATTCCAAAAAGGTAAAACATTCCTCATAAAACTTATCAATAATGGACAAAATTAAACTAAAACTTAAAAAAGACAACTTTTTCCCATACATTTTCGAAAAGTATATAAAATTCGAAAATGTATGGAAAATCATAAAAATCACTATTTCGTTTTTATTCTAAATCTGTCCCCACTCCGCTATTTTGAGCATAATAGGCCAGTGTAAAAACATCAGAAAAGGGGGTATAGCGTCAATAATTCTCGGAAAGCTGGAAACTGTTTAAATCTCTTCTTTAACATGCAAAGAAGGTTTCTTGAAGTTTGCACCAAATTTGCGCTTGTGCTAAGTACAGGGTGACCCAAAAACCGAAACATTTTTGTATTTTTTTCAGTTTTTCACTAATAACTTCTAAACGGTGCTTTCTAGTAAAATATTGTCTTCTTATAAATTGAAGTACGTAATATTCTGCGTCGTTTGAGCATAAATACTCTTTTATACATCAAAAAATAATTATGATACAGACACTGCCAATTACATATTAATTTTCTCAACAAATTGAAATATTCCTATTTTTCTCTTTTGTTGTTGAATATCTCCTCAAATCAGGTATTTACGGCAATATTTCACTAAACATATTTAATGGTGGGTCAATTTTCTCTAACTTGTGATTAAAACTTTACACCTACAGCGCATAGTTTAAGATGCACAGGTGTTTAAAGAGAGACGAGTGAAATAAATAAATTTATTAAATGATAGATTTAGATATGTAAAAGCAAAGGTAATTTAAATTTTACTCTTTCATTTTGTTAACCTATAGTTTTTCAAGTAAAATCCAAATTTTAAATACTGTTACGCCACTGCATAACATTTTATATCGAAAAGAGTAATTTTTTTACCTTCATTGGTTTTATTAAAATATCTCCTAAGCGGGTAGGGTTAGGAAAAAAATGTTTATCGCAAAATTTATCTACAATAATTTTTCTATATTATATTTGAAAAATAATTTATTTAACTTTAAGACTAAGTGAGGCAGAATTGATTAAAAATGGTATATAAAAAATAAGTTCATACATGTCGTCACTTTTTGTTAAATTACTCCTAAACCAAGCGGTGTAGCATAAATTCATTAAATTACATTTAAAGGTAAATAAATTTTCTATATATTAAGTATAATAAAATTAATTTTAGAGTTATAATAAAAAAGTACTAGATGTTCAAATTTGATTTTGTATAGAGGCACGTTGCTACGCAGGAACATTTTGTATGGGAAGCGTGCATTTATTTTATAAAATATTGATATTGATCATCTAGTACATTTTTATTATAACTCCCAAATAAAATTTATTATACTTGTTTTATAGGAAATTTATTTAGCTTTAAATTTAATTTTACAAATTGGTGCTACACCGCTTGGTCAGGGAGTTACATAACAAAAAGTGACGTCATGTATGAACTTAATTTTTATTTACCATTTTTAATCAATTCTACCTCACTTAGTATTTGAGTTTAATAAATTATTTTGCAATCATAATATAGATAAATTATTGTAAATAAATTTTGCAAAAAACATTTTTTTCCTAACCCTACCCGTTTAGGAGATATTTTAATAAAACCAATGAAGGTAAAAAAATATTCTTTTCACTATAAAATGTTATGCAGCGGCGTAACAGTATTGAAAATTTGTATTTTACTTTAAAAACTATAGGTTAACAAAATGAAAGAGTATAATTCAAATTATCTTTGCTTTTACATATCTAAATCTATCATTTAATAAATTTCTTTATTTCACTCGTCTCTCTTGCAACACCTGTAAATCCTTAACTATGCACTGTAGGTGTAAAGTTTTAATCACAAGTTAGAGAAAATTGACCCACCATTAAATATGTTTAGTGAAATATTGCCGTAAATACCTGATTTGAGGAGATATTCAACAACAAAAGAGAAAAATAGGAATATTTCAATTTGTTGAGAAAATTAATATGTAATTGGCAGTGTCTGTATCATAATTATTTTTTGATGTACAAAAGAGTATTTATGCTCAAACGACGCAGAATATCACGTACTTTAATTTATAACAAGACAATATTTTTCTAGAAAGCATCGTTTAGAAGTTATTAGTGAAAAACTGAAAAAAGTACAAAAATGTTTCGGTTTTTGGGTCACCCTGTACTTAGCACAAGCGCAAATTTGGTGCAAACTTCAAGAAACCTTCTTTGGATGTTAATGAAGAGCTTAAAACAGTTTCCAGCTTTCCGAGAATTATTTACGCTATAAATCTCGTTTTACTGGCCTATAATATAAACTTTGATATACGCGTTTTGAAGAAAATTAAATACTCTATAAGATTTTATAAGAATTTTTGGGCTGAAGTTAACCATGACGGAGTTATCGTGATGGTTCTTGGCTAAAAACTCTAAATTTTAAAAATACTGAATTTTGTCCAATTTTTTAAGCTTTAAAGCTCGGTTGCTATTTATTTTAGAGCAAAAATTTGTGAAGTGAAGTTATAGAAAATTTTATGGTGTACAAATCAGCAAATAACTTTTTTGACCTAAAACACGAAACAACGAAGCTATAGTGCATAACATACAAAAAGTGGCGATTTTTTAAGGTTTTTTCAAGATGGTTAAGGAGGCGGAGGGAGGAAAATTGTGCAAATTTGGATTCTTAACTAATTTATTGCCCTACATAACATACCAAAAATTCACGGCTACCTGATTTAATGTTGGGTCTCCATACTAACGAATCTTAGATCTACTGGCCTAAATGATAGCTTACCAATAGGGTATTACATCGCACTAGGGTTGCCTATCGAAATCTTGCCGCAACCCACCTGCCGCCCCCCCCCCCCCCCGAAAAGGTCCCTCTTCGAGGTTTTTCGTATTTTATAGGAATATGGTAAGAGATAGGAGAAAGTAGTCAATGACAAATATAATCCTTGCTACATTCTCTACAAAAAATGACAAGTCATTTTTTTTCGTAGAACTAGTAGTTTACCCGCAATGGCCGGTCTAAAACCGAAATTCATTTAAAATACTAAAAAAATGTATTTAAACTAAATTGGTTGAAAATTGATAAGAGCTACAGGAAAATAGTCAGGGAACGAATTAATAACAATAGTCTTAGCTACAAAACGAGCTATAACATATGTTCATACATCTAATAATTTCGGAGTTATTGCAATAAAACTCAGTGACGAAAATTCTTAAAATTTAGTTTTTCATAAAATAACCAGCGATATAGCGCCGCAGGCCAAACAATAAAAAAAAACAAAAATAAATAAATGAACATCAAACAATTAGGTTTTTTTTTATTTTTTTTTATTTCCCATATAAGTAGTAGACAAGAACGATTTTAGTAAATTTTATAGCATATTAAATTTTCAACAGTTCTAAAAACTTTTTTGCATTGGACTTAATAAAAAAAGCGTTATGCTTCTCTGAAAATTTATAAGGTCAATATTCAGACTAATTTCGGTAGCGTATAGGTATAGTTGGGAGGTCAGAAACCTAAACTCTGTAGCAGAAGATCGGATTATATCTACAAGATATAAAAAAATCCTGAAGTTTGTTGTTACTTTGATAATGATCATACCTACTCTAATGAAATTAGTCTGCTGAATATTCACCTTTTATAAATTAACTACGAAAGGGTAAAAAAAATCGATACAATTTTTATTGGAAATTTAATATCCCACAACAAGCCTACAACTTTTCTAACAACATTTTTCTCTACTACGTACCGTTCTGGAGATAAAAATGGAAAAAATGAATGGGTAGTAGGCAGAGAGGACAGACCCCCGGATCACCCTATCCTTACACACACTCCTTGCTTCTATAATATTTCACATCACTTCTATCATAAAAGGCCTCCATCCTTGAGGATCTGGTCAACATGATCGATCCAGGTTAACCTTTTTAACCCCACTTTCTCACACCTTTTCGTTTACCCAAATATGTATTTTGAGTCATCCTGTCGTCATTCATTCTCTCAACATACCGAAGTTTATTCACTTCATTCTAGTTATAACTAGGATGAAGTTCATTTTTATCCTTTTAAGAATAGATAGATGTACTTACAAAAATGGTAGGTTACAAAATACTATAAAAATAAAATAAAGAAATGTAGGAGCTTGTTTTTCAATTTGTTGATTTTCTCAAGATAATTAGGCAAATCATTACATTATTACATTGCTATATTAATTTTCCTAATAATTTATGATGCTATTTGAAAAAAATAGGGCCGCAACATCACCACGATGAATCATCGCTCATCACTGTGATAAATAAAATATAAGTTCCTTCAGATAATAATAATCCCCTCCGTACTATCATAAATAATTCAATTTGGAACAGTAGGTATAATCGTTTGTAGGTATAATCTTTACACTAGCGGATCCAGGGGGGGCCAGGGGGCTGAAGCCCCCCCATAACCATGAGTGACAGTACTTTATATACAACAAATCTAGGGGTTTCAGCCCCTTAGCCCCCCCCCAAAAAAAAACATTGAGTGACAGTACTTTCTACCGTGTGACGACATTCAGCCCCCCCCCCCAAAATTGAATCCTGGATCCGCCACTGAATCTTTCTCTTCGTTTAGGTATATTTAGTATAAACTTACCTACCTATTAAGCAATTAAATGCTTCAAAAGTTATTAAAAATTTTAACAATTCAAAAGCATCACGATATTTGAACATACGAGTAGCAGTGGCAGGACATGGGTAGGACCTTGGTAGCATAGGACTAAATAAATCTTGAACAATCATTTTAATAATAATCACTAGATTGGCGTAAATATTTGTGTTTAGAGTCAAGATAGGTAAGTATGTTACCTACTCTAGTCAGGTTAGGTAACATACCTACTCGTATACCTATAAATAAAATCAAGCAATTTTTATATTAAAAGCTGGCCATTTACACACCATTTCCTTTTGGTTTTGAAGCCAGAATTTGAAAACTGACGATTTTTTAAATTATTTATGAAATGTTTTATGAGCGCAAAAGGTACTTATATAATAGGTATAATATTAAGATTTTCGACCGACAGTACATAGTGGAAGTCCATTTTTAAGGTAAATTAAAAAAAACTTATGTACTTACTTAGTATATATGTATGTAGTTTAAAATTCACTTAGTCATTGAGTTTAGATTTTAATATATACTTAGTACCTACTTACATATTCATTAATTTTTACCTTACTCATAATATGTATAATTGTATATTTTATTTAATAATGCCCTCCACTCGCCTGATGTGGTTTAGCTTAGCTAGCCTCATACTAATACAATAGGTAAGTATAACAAGAAAAAACTTTTGCTATGTTATGTTATATTATAATGAAAAGCAAGTTTTTTCACTTGTATCTTTGGACAATAACTATTATACGAATCTTCAATATGGACGAGAGGCATGGCAAACTTGCGGTCCGCATTAGGTAATTTTATTTGTTTATCTTTAAAAGTAAACCCTAAGACCTAGCTAGGTTCATAATATCATCTGCTTTCATGTCCAACGTCAGTAATATGTATTACGTAAAACAATTGAGCTTCACAAAGTTACTTCTTCTTTTTCTCCCGCCAAGATGATCCCGCGATTTCTGTATTAAGCCGGTATTTCGATTTTTTACTATTATTATGGATTTCTATTAAGCATACTTTAAAAAAATGAACTTTATATAATTTCCCAGTAACTACATCTATGCCCAAACAACAGTTTATTTTGTATCGTATACGTAACGTATATCTACATACGTAATGCACGTAATATACAAAAAAAAAATGTAAAAAACCTATGTAACGTAACGTACAAAAAATTGCGCCACGTATGTCTTCTGCATTTTACATCTGTGTCGCAATTCGCAAACCATGATACTAATAATGGAGCTATGAAATGTAAGTATGTAGGATTGTCATGAAACTATCATTATAACCGTCTGTCTTATGGAATGATCAGGACCACGTGCTCGATGCGGCCCATCTGTTTGGCATGCCATCGTCTGCATGTGCCTAGTAATATCAAAAAACATATGTTTGAATATTCTCTCCCTGTCTCTCCCAGACTATTGGTCCATGAAGATAATAAGTCTATGGCCACACTGCACATAAGGTGACCATATTTTTTTAAAAAAAAGGAGGACAAAAAAAATCAAAAATACCTAAAGTACAGCCTATCATGGGCGCCGCCAGAACTAGGCGGGGTAGGGGCAACAAAATTAAAAAAATGGATACAGCATAAAAATGCGTAAATAGTGCCGCAGGCGAAACTTTTGTCATAAGACATAAGAATGTACCAAAAAGGGCCGTAATATAATATAAAAATCTAGTTTATTTTTTGTTAAAAATAAAAAACACAGGTAAACCTACGTAATTAGCGCAGCAGGCAATTTTTTTATGAAACAAGCGCATTTTAATGTATTTTATACTATAGTACTAGTGAATTCATGGTATGATGAAAAAACGTGTGGTTTTGAGATTTATTAGTTTGAAATACAGACTATTTAGTTTAAAATGTTAAAAAGTAGAAAAGGAGGACAAAAAGGAGGACACTTTTGGAGGGAGGACAGAACCTAGAAAAGGAGGACTGTCCTTCCAAAAGGAGGACGGTTGGTCACCTTATTATACAGCTGTAATATTTTCGAATACAAATACAATATTATTCTCTAGAAAGTTGAAACAGTTGAAACGTTTCAAGCGTGAACAACGCCTGTTTTCGCGCCTTTTTGTTAATTCTATTCTATTTAAGGCCCTCCACTCGTTTGCGAGTGATCTTACTTTTTTGTTAATCAATTAGTGAAAATATCTGTGTAAAAAATCTGTTATTTTGGCCGAAGAACAATGTACGGAGGGAGGGTGCGAGGCCTGCGCCTGGCTAACGCCAACAGAGGCTTTCTGCCCTAGCACAAAAATATGGAATATTTCATAAATCCGTTCATCAACATGTAGAAAGAAGAGGATGTTTTTGGAGACGAGTAAGTACCTACCTTAATTCTAATACATTTTTTCCCTAGAAACACTCCTTACTTTCTGTTTTGATTTTTCATACTTTGTTACAGATTATTTGAAGGCTTGGAAGGAAGGTGTGGAAGCAGATGGAGAATGCCTTCGTCCAGGAGTGGACGGGAGTAGGCTGAAGAGGAAGTAGAGTTTCTAAACAACTTGACGGATGAGGAAGGAGAAGACACCTCAACCGTAACAGCCCTGATGATGAAGAGAATATCTTCAATAAGAGAAGCTTTCATTAATTGAAAATCCAATTGGAAATTAATAGTGTTAGAGTAGTGTACCTACTTAAAATACTAAATGGATCGCGTCACCCTAATTTTGTGTCTAATTATAAGACATCACACGAACTAGTAAATTATTACAATTTCTTCCCATAATTTGCACGTACACGGTGAATAGTGATTCTAATTTCTATATCTTCACATTATTACATATAAATTTTAAAATTATTTGGGAATATATATCCTATTAGATTCCAATAAAACAGTGAAAAAATCCAATACATAAGTATGGATGTGCCTTAATCAATGATTATGTTTTTCTATCAGCTAACTCTATATCGATGTGATGTTCTGATTGTAATTACATTATGTTGTACGTTGTTCTTGTGATATTGTATTTGATTCAGATATGCTTTACTATAAATATATGTATTATGAATTATACCTTTTTTCTTTTGATATGTACCTTAAAAAGACGTCAATAATGACGTTAGATTACCCAGTAAATGATGTCTAAAATCACGTCATTTATTAGGTTATTTACTGTCACTAACGACGTCTCATTAGGTCATATCATGACGTCATTGGCGACGTGCCGATGTCACAAATTATTACGGTATAAATCACGTCATTTATTACGTAATTTACCGTCATTAGTGACGTTAAAATAGGTAATAAATGACTTGATTTATCCCGTAATAAATTGTGACATCGGTACGTCGTAAATGACGTCATGATATGACCTAACGAGACGTCGTTAGTGACGATAAATTACGTAATAAATGACGTGATTTATCACGTAATAATTTGTGACATCGGCACGTCGTAAATGACGTCATGATATGACGTAACTAGACGTCGTTAGTGACCGTAAATTACGTAATAAATGACGTGATTTATCACGTAATAATTTGTGACATCGGCACGTCGTAAATGACGTCATGATATGACCTAACGAGACGTCATAAGTGACGAAAAATTACGTAATAAATGACGTGATTTATCACGTAATAATTTGTGACATCGGCACGTCATAAATGACGTCATGATATGACGTAACGAGACGTCGTTAGTGACGGTAAATTACGTAATAAATGACGTGATTTATCCCGTAATAATTTGTGACATCGGCACGTCATCAATGACGTCATGAAATGACCTAACGAGACGTCATAAGTGACGAAAAATTACGTAATAAATGACGTGATTTATCACGTAATAATTTGTGACATCGGCACGTCATAAATGACGTCATGATATGACGTAACGAGACGTCATTAGTGACGGTAAATTACGTAATAAATGACGTGATTTATCCCGTAATAATTTGTGACATCGTCACGTGATGTATGACGTGTTTCTGGACCAAAAAATCACGTCATTTATTACGTCACCTTGTTGCTTGGGTAGTATTAACTTACAACATACAATGGACCTCTAATAAATTTATTAGACTGCCTTCAATTATGAATTAACACAATATCTTATTTTCACTAAAGGCTATATATCTCATACATTACTTATTCATAATGTAGTAAGTACATTGGAGGTACATGATTTATTTACATAGTACCATACATCAATAGAAGATATTTCGTCTATCCCGATGAATACCAGAACATTTCCAGAAAAAAAAAGATTTTTGAGTTATGAATGAGGATCGATTCTAAATCCTGTCATCTATCAATCCTATTTTTTTGAAAAAATGTTTTTGATTTTTTTTATATTTATAAAATTTATAAAAATATATATTCGAGTATGACACTGAGAACATCTGTATGAAATAGCAAGACTTTATGCTTATTCCCACAAATTAACTACTTTAGAAATGTTACAGTTTTCAT
Source organism: Ceraclea dissimilis (assembly GCA_963576895.1). Lineage (NCBI taxonomy): Eukaryota > Metazoa > Arthropoda > Insecta > Trichoptera > Leptoceridae > Ceraclea > Ceraclea dissimilis. The sequence continues at coordinate 7,111,135 of OY756369.1, forward strand.
GTAGATGTCGTGGTCACATCATGATGTGACCAATTCTACGATGCGACCAAGAGTTTAGTTAGGAATATCGACAAAAGATAACTATTCATCGATCTGCCCAGGGGACACTGGGCATACCACGATGTGGCCAACCAACAATGTTACATTTCATGAAACCCCACATCATGATGTGACCAATTCTACGATGGGACCACGACATAGACATTCTAGACAGACGATTTATAAGCCAAGCCGAAGCCTACGTGTATAACAAGCCTTGACACTGAAAACAATATGGCGAAAATCTACCAGAGATCGTATTAGAAATAACAATAATCTGATAATTTTTTTTTCTTTCTCAACGTGATGAATCCATATCTTGGTTGTTGGTTCTTCGGGTTTCCTTTACCCTGAAGATGGCAGTAGTATCACTGCTGAAAGCTCGGTTATTCAACCACTCTACACGCAGTAAGGAAACGCGAAGAACCAACAACGAATATATGGGAACAGTAATCTGGTTTTGTGAATTATATTAAGCAGTAAGCGATTATTACCAAACGACACACTTATGTGTTTCTGTAATGTTGGTATACTTACAATAATTCTAAGCGATTTGTATATAAAAGATTACATAATACCTATTGAAGTAGGTATAAAGTTTTTGTACGATTTTGATGAACTTTTTTGCTAGTTTTTTGCATCAATGTAAAGCCGATTATTTCGTCTTACATAAATTAAGGCTCGCGACCTAACTATGACGTACGTCACGGTCATTTCCCGCATAATTAGGATTCAAAATTGAATGATTGAATGGTAAAAATAGCGTTTTTTCCATTTTTGGGGCTTAATTTCACTTCGATCAAAGAACTTTTACAGTCATTCCTTAGATTTTAATGCATATTATTAGTAAAAAGAAAATTCTCCGCGACTTTTGGGAAACGAGTTTTTGTCTTTCGGAAAAAAGATCAGAGGTGTTTTTCAGAATTTTTTTTTGAGAAATCTATACAATGTAAGAAATCTTTTATGGTCATTCCCTAGATAAAGGTTCACTCTATTTTTTTCCTAAGCATATTTAGTAACGGTTGTCGAAATCTAAGGTCTCCCGTTTTTAGAAATCTTTCAAATGTCGATATGCGTACTCTGTACAACAACATTACAAAAACACATAGATACTTATTGTTTTTTAATAATCAGTACTAATATAATTCTCTGAAACAGATTTCTAATATGATATTTCTACTAAGATCTTAATATGATTTATGGTGGACTCCCATCCAAGGCAGACATAATATTAATGTATAAAACATAACTTATAAATAATGAGTTATGCAATACATTGCTAATTAAGGTAAGGCACAATATACTTACACTAAAAAATATTTATATATAGGTAGGTACACAATATCCACGTGTATAATATAAAAAATATATACCTACTTAGTTACACTTAAAATCACATTCAAGTTGGTCAAACTCCCCAAATAAAACATTATAAAAATTACATATTGAACTATTTATTCAAGGCATTTTCACCAAAACACACACAATTATTATACTATTTATATTTCTAATAGGTATATCATTCGAAAATAATAAAAAAACAATGCAATATAATGATAGTAGTTGTCACAGGAAATGTACGCAACTCATATGTAGGTATTTAACTATTAAAATTTGAGAAGAAGATTGCAACGTTGAATGAGTGATTTTTTTTCCTGAGATCATGCCAAACAAGACTAAGCGCAATACGATAGAAATATATTCAGTGTTGTACATTCTACATCATACAAATTTCTATATTTTATTCGTATTACTAGCAACTGATGATTTGAAAAATTCTATACTATTTATCTGTCTCAGGGTGCCACAAACTTCTATCTCTTCTCGCATCCTTTACACTCATTACCTGTAATTATAATATGTAATTCTTTTTCTATGATTTTGCCCAATCAACACATCTCTGCCTAAGTATCTGATATTCATTCCACATAACCCTTAGAGGGTTACTTTCTCTTTCAAACCTGTCTATATATTTTCTTTATCATTATATCCTCAGACACTCTCAACTAGACTAAAGGAATATCTGACAAAGTATAAATATGATATAAAACGATATAAACCAGAAACACAAATACAAATAACACAACCTATACAATAATATACCTAAATTAATGGAAGAAATGAAAAGATTAGCATTGAGATTTTTCTAAACATTGTTTTATCATCAATAAAACATATTTTATGGAATAATTTTTCAATAAGATTCATAGATTCAGAATACTTTCATTAAATTAAAAATGAGAGTCAAGTTAAAATTATAGTAAAATCATTGTAATTAAAATATTCACAAAGAATAGAATGGTATATTATGTATGACCACATACATTGTAAAAATTAAATGTTGCATATTACGTATGACCACATATATTGTAAAAATTAAATGTGCCATATTACGTATGACCACATATATTGTAATATAAAATGTGGCATAATACGTATGACCACATATATTGTAATATAAAATGTGGCATATTACGTATGACCACATATTTTGTAATATAAAATTACGTATGACCACCTATTTTGTAATATAAGATGTGGCATGTTACGTATGACCACATATTTTGTAATAATAAAATGTAACAAATTTACATACATAATACGAAGCTAACGATAGTATACAAGCCTGGACATACAAATAACATCACCACCCTGATTGGTGACGTCAAACACTTAATCTACGGAATATTTTTTCCCAAACATTTTCTCCCAATCTTGGTGACGTCATCATCGTCAAATTTCAGTTGAGCTGGGCCTGTATGATAATACTATTGGCCTCGCATAATATATGACCACAAATTTTGTAATGTAATGAGGCCCCCTTCCAGTGGTGGCTCCTGACCATTGCGAGTTTTTTTGCAAAAAAAGTACCAGCCTGTTTTGCACAAATCTGCTCAAGTGGTTTGCCCAATCAAGGGACAATCCTATGAATGCCAAAACAATGATAATTTTGTTCCAAAAACACCATAGGTCGCCACCTAGATCTGACTCAGGTAAACTGCAAAAATGGGGTGATTCACACACAACTCACCTATTTGCATTTAGTCAACCTTAACAAGTATTATGGCAAATTTAATATTCTACCTAATATGTTCAATTTATAAAATTTAGTTTTAATGTACCTTGGAGGTAATTTGGAGGAAATATTTTTAAATAATATCATAAAATACCTCCAGAGGCTGACCCTATACAATATATTTATTACGATAAATCATCCGTCCCTTAAACTGCGTCTCCTACTCAAAATGAATATCAGTCCCACAAAAAATATCACAAAATAATATCAATGTCTTATTCCACTCAACTGTCAATAAAAAAAACTAGGATACACACATGGAATACATCAATTAATTATCTACATTCTTTGTCTTTGTAATCACCATTTGGAACTTTGTTTCCATTTTCATACAATTTACTATGTTCACTAATACCATTCTCTTCAGATTTATTCACTTTTATGTCACACATTTCCGTACCGGGCTTTTCTTCTATTTCCACGGGAACAAGTCTGTGACTGACGAGTTGTATCCATCCCATAGCTGCTATCATAATAATAATAGTCATTGAAAATGTCCATATTGTACCTAATCTTGTGTAAACGTAACCAACAAAAATAGGACCCATCATTCTTGAGAGACAACCACTGCCAGTCATTAGACCCATCCAGACTCCCTGAAAGAGAATAAAAAAAATGTAATAAACCTATATCTAATTACAGAAAATTTATGGATACAAAAAATGTCTACAAATATGTTTATATTACGTTGCAAAGAAACAAAGTATTGTATAGTTAGAATGTGTATGTAATTAGTATATACCTGGGGTCTTGGTCCTAGAAGCTTGGATAAGATGGTCTGGATGAGAGTTACTCCCAATGGATAACCAATAGAAGCACAGATGTATGCAATACACAGCTGTGTTACAGTAATAGATGGAGTATATAAACACCATTCTTGATTTAAGGGACAACCCAACACTTCTTCACCACTGACTGTTAAATTAGAAACGAGTTCCTCCAACGTATAATCAGTCAAATTCCAACTGGCGCCAATATCTTTAATCTCTTGCAATGTTAAGTTACGAGGGAAGGCCATCTGGGGAGGGTCTGGACCCCAAGGAAGTAAGAATACGGATCCTAAAGTTGTAATCAAAAATCCTCCCCAAATTAATAGCTTCCGTTCTTCAAATATTTGGGTCATTTTGGATGTGAATGCAAATACTAGGCAAGCCACTGCAGCTCCTACACCCATAATAATACCCATGTAGTAAAGGGATTGTGTCTTGCTCCAAGCAAACTGGTCCATGGTAAGTGGTGTACCTAACGTCTCCACAAGAACGAAATTAAACACCAGAATAAAGAAAGCTATGATTAATGTCCAACATGATAACTTGTCGGGTTTGATTGACTTCCAAGCTTCTCGCTCTGCAAAGAACAGACATATTAGTTAAGTAACAATAAGTACTTAATTCAATAAACACTAAGTATTTCATGACGATTTTATTGCAATAAAATTAATAACATTAAATTAATATGTTTTGCTGAATAATGATTTGGAATGTTTACTTGTAAATGAATTCATGATAGAATACTATTTGTATGTAAATTTACTCACCTGAGTCCATTCCACGATATTTCATAACTTCCTTTGCAGCTATTTTATGTTCCTTAAAGCAAAATGGTAAGAAGAGAACAAAATTTAATATTCCTAATATCACATTAATCCAGCCCGTAGCTGTGAACATATTCAGTCTTAAATTTCCATATAATGGCCAGCCGGATTCACCCAGCGGTGTGACAGCAGCTTGGAACATTGGCCCAATAACAAATCCCAGCACTTGAGCCAGAGATATCATGGAAACAGCCCCTGTTCTCTCTTTGATACGTGTGGCTGCTGATAGATAGGAGCGTGCCGCGGCAATATTAGCTGAAAGAATAAAATAACTTAATTTATTCCATTGACCATAACTCAACCTTTCACACCAGATCTCAGATGTTCGCCATCATTTTTTAATTATATCTCAATTTAGGGTATCAGTTGAATGGACATAATATATAGTCATACACTTTACAGGCATGCATTTTGCTTGTCCTTTGATAAACTAATTAGTTTATCAAATTATAATTAATACAATACCTTTAATGGTATAAGTATAGATAGATCAATATAATTTTGTTTAGACCATAATAAAACAATATGTCTCTCACATTCCCAAGCGAAAATTAAAACGTACCTATTTTTTATTACAAAATATTACCAAGTTACCTGAACTAGCTCCAACCATAAATCTGCTCATCAACATCCAATATTTCCTGTGAGTTTCCACAACTTCCAGTACAGCATACACCCCATTGGAAATGATAAAGAGAACTAAGGTGAACAGCAATGGCTGTCTTATGGAATCTATTTTATTCGCCCAATATCCAACTCCCAAGGAGAAGATCATCTGACCCAGTGGGTTGGCAGCCACCACATACCCCATAAACTCTTTTCCAGCCTTTGGATCAAGCTGAAAATAAAAATATATATACCATATAATAATACAGTTATTTTATAGGTCAGGCTACCTATAGCATCTAAATGTATGGGAAAGTCGGCAAACTTTATACTGTTTGAAACCTATGCAGCTAGATGACTTTGGATGGAATGTTTCAGAATACCAAGTGTCCCCACACCCCCACCTGACACATCCCCCCCTGCCACCCCAACATGTTTCATTTTTATTTTTAAGAGATGGTCAATGACAAAAATAATCCTCATTAAATAATTTACAATAAAATGTTCTGTATTTTTTTTTTGATAGGACTAGCAATTTACTCGCAATGACCGGAAGATTTTTTTATATCTATCGTTAGTAGCTAGTAACTAGATCATTGATGTAAGCCTGTCAATTAAGAATCATGATCCCCTTTATTCCCCCATTATTAGCCATGAACATTAAACTTCAAAAGGCAAAAAAACAATAATATTGAATTAATACGTTTTGTTGAATAATGTTTTAAAAACTAATTACAGAGAATAAATTACGAAATAAGAATCTTAACAAGGATACTGTGGTCTGTGTGTACTGTGTATGCTCCAGTAGGTATGAATTTCAAAACGATGCGGTACAGCAGTGGTGATGCGTGGATTTCTGTAGGGGGAGCTGGGGCTAACATTTTTTTAAATGATAACTCGTAGAAATGTAAAACAATTATTTAAAAAACGTTATTTTAAAACATGGAAGGTACCTAGGTCCGTCACTTTACCCATTTAAAAAAAAAAGATTTATTTTTTTGTATTCTTGTACGTAATTTTAATATCAAGCTAAAACACGACCTTTTTCACTCACATCACGAAAAAATTTCGCCTGTGGCGCTATTATTACTTTTTTCTATTTTAAAAATTTTTATGCCTCCCCCAGCATCTAAACTGGAGACGTCCGTGGTTCTCTCGCAATCGCTGACAGTTTTTTTCGGTTAAAGAATAGTCAAGCTTAGTTAACCCCCCTCCCCCCAAAGTCAAATACTCGATCGCCCCCATCCCGAAACGGAAACCTACAGACGCCACTGCAGCAAAACATCGCATCAGACATTACTATATTTAACTATTTAACAGATTCTTATGCAAATATTTTGTTGCTTACAACAATGTAACAAGTTGGACGTCTGTATAATATTCTTATTACATACTTCCACTGGTACAGTACAATTATACTTCACATTTGTATCGATTCGCTCTCCAAGGAAACACAGTAACTGAACATGGGAACAACTGTGTGGACAAATAATATAAGATCACTCAGCAAATACTAAATGATAGGTAATATGTTTAAGTGACTCCAGCGAGAAGAAATTATATACTTATGTGTAAATACATACTATCTCTGCTTCACATACAAAGATTTGAGGTCGCAGGTTTGCTACACGATCTCCCACATTTTTTTACCTTTTCATGTCGGCTGGTAGAAATATAACGTCAAGATATCCATAAATTATAAGTAAGTACTTACATCTATAAATAAATACTTACTTACTTTTTTTGTTATTTTTTCTTTTTTTTAAATATTATTTATCGGCATTCCACCCATAAAGAACGAGTGATCTCTGACTAAATACTTTATTATACACAGAACATGTAACGGGCGGATTCATCGCTTGTATTGGCTATCTCTTCCAACCAAGCCTATAGCTATCAACTATACAATTACAATATTTAATCATAGAAATACGAATTAAGGATAGGAGTTTCGATAGCTGATGCAGCTGAATTGGCCTAGACTGGTTTATGTGATCAATGGGGACAACCCAGGTCATTTCTTCACCAACAATCTAAATATCTAATAATAATAATCCAACATGATGTAGGGGGGATTGGGTAGATGTATGACAATAAAGTTGGTTGCTAAAATGTTGCATCCACTCTTCAGCAGATGGCGTTACGATAATAGAACTGTTTCAATGTAAAATAAATTTGAGCTATAGCATATACCTATACCTACAACTTCCAAAAATTACAGGGTTGACAGCAGGATGTGGTGGAATGGGATCACTTAATTGTGCTAACAAAAACTGACTCGCAAGCGTCGGAACGCCCAACCTGTTTCCTCCCTAAGGGAGCTCATGTAACGCCACATTATATGTGAATATAGATAATTCTGGCTTCCGTTGATGTGTGCGAACTTGCGAAGATTGTCGAGATACTCGTGTACGATAGACAATGTTGCAGCATAGAGAGCAATAAGATATATGTAAGTAATGAGTATATTTGTACACTCTACTATAAATCTACCTAATACCTACTCACCTAAGTAACACTATAAGTATTATTTGCATTTTATGTTCCACGTGTTTCTTGTGTCAAGTTCAAGAACAAAACGAATAGACACACGATATAACTGCACTACATAATAGTACATTTACAGGTGAATACATTTTGTTACATAAGACAATCAATGAAGGGAATAATTAGTAGCTATGTATTATTGTATACAGATGTACTATTTTGGAAAAATGACGTAGGTATGAAAATTATCGAAAAATATACCCATTAACCCCAAGAGAAAAGTATGTGTATCAGTATATAATATACGAAGGACACGCGGATTCAACCCGGTGTCTATTACATACTAACATTTCAGCCATACTTTCGCAGTCATTCCAGGATATAAAAAACTGCCTGCGGCGCTATTTTTTTATAATACTTTCTATAAAAAGCATATGAATTCATATACATATGTTTATTTTCGAATAAACCAAACCAAATCACAACCTTCTTCATTATGACACAAAAAAATTTCGCCTGCGGCACTATTTACGCGTTTTTTATGCTATAACGCATACTACGTCCGAATGAAATGTGTATAGATACGTCTAGCTTAGCATTTCATTCTGGATGCATGTGCGACATTATAAGGCTGGCCACACACGTCCCGAAGTTCAGTTCCGGAATCGACCGTTTTGCAAAAAAGTTCCGATCAAAACCTCTCTCTGAATTCAGCGTCACCCCGATTTTAAATTCAGAAAGAGGTTTTGGTCGGAACCTTTTTGCAAAACGGTCGATTCCGGAACTGAACTTCGGGACGTTTGTGGCCAGCCTAAGAGGTAATGAAGATAGCACCAAGTAATTAGATACGTATAATACATATAAGACACACGAGAAACCACTTAGTAATATAATAGTCATATTATGATAACGTAATGTTTAAATAGGTTTATGATAAGAGAAGTATAAGGTATCATCAACCAACTGTCAAACTGACTTAAATCAAACGCTGGGTATCACTACAGCTTAAAATAGTACATAGCGTCATCATAGCGTATGGTAATTACTACTACGTATTCCTAACCTTTCATGTTCCATCTACTTCTACTTTAGCAGTGTGCTAAATATTATCCAAAATTCAATTTAATAGCTATGTTTTGACGTAACTTATTCAAAATCCAATATGTACATCGGGTTGACTGTAAGATATTGCTTTTGCAATAAGTCCGCCTTTTGGCACACTACATCGTCTTGTTTTTGTAACTGCTATGTATATTTTCTCTGGACAATAAAGATTTATTTATTTGCATCGATGGGTTAGTTGCACGTTTTGAGTAGTTTTAAGGTCGGGAAAATCAGATATTGTATTGATGCAATATATGCACAACGTTTTATTCCGGTTCGTGACAAATTGCTTTATTGAACAATTAGTACAAGTTTTCTGCAAAGGGTCTATCTAAACAAATAACTGATTCGGACAATGTTCTTGCAGAATAAAGATATGATGCAGACGAATGTGAATCGTATCTCAATTTCGTCAAAAAATGGATAAGTGTGCAATATCTGTACATTAAGATTAACCCATCGACATGCAACCATTGATAATAAATATAATTAACAATGTATTCATTTGCATAAGCGGTTGCATAAAATCAGGAGGAGTTTAAGAGTAATAAAAAATTAAACAACTGTGGAAATCAGATAAAGTGGATAAAGTTGACTCATACAAATTAACACTTATTTATTCATTTATCGTTTGGCGATTTCGACGTATTGTTCCCGCATTCAAGTCTGATATCCAGTAGGGATTCAGGGGACAGGCTGGCAGCACTGTCAGTGGTACCGGGGTAAGCACGTATGGGGCAATCACGCAAGATGTGCTGCATGGTTTGCTTCAGGTGTCCACAGTCACACTGCGGATCATCCCTCATTCCCCACTTGTGAAGCATGTCATCACAGCAGCCATTGATTAACATTATTTACAACAATTCAACAAATTTACTTACAGCTTTTCTCTGTAGATGTCGTGAGAAAAAAAATGTAATTATTTTGTGTTTTACAAACACTATCGTGGTACCTGGTTAAACATATACACTACGTACCCTCAGCATACATAATATACCTGTACAATGTACGTACCTAATGATCTTTGACTTATGTTAAAATAATGCAAAATAATAAAAAGTCAACAGCATCGTAATTAACTAATCTATATTTTATAGGTAAAGTAAGTATCTAATATATCATGTTATTAGTACGTGAAATCGCCCAATAAAAATAATACGTACGCCACCCAAGTCTACGTACCTCTTGAATATTTAGTCAATGTCTATATAAATTCAACGCAAATTAAATTTGTTAGAGTATCTATACTCTGTAGTCTGTAGTACTCTGACTCAGTTACGATAAACTCACCTGTTATTGGAGACGAATTTTCCTTTGTTCTACTTATAGACCAGGCGCTGTAATGCTTTTCGTATACTTAATATGAGCACCGAATTCCATCACTTGACTATTGTTGAAGATTGGTCGAGGAACAAGGATCCATTTCTTGCCACTCAATTTTCCGGTCCAATTTTTTTTTACACCCCCTCAAAGTTTGTCAATGGGGTAAATGCTTTGGAGTCATTTTAATGATTATTTCAGTCTTAATTTTTAGTTTATTATAATTGAAATGTGACGTTGGGTTATTAAGAGAAATAATAAAATAAAAATAAAAAAAATTAAAAAAGCCTTTGTTATAAATAAAATAATATAAATATGAAAATGATAGATTCCATTGTACCATCATTCAGGTGTCCTAGTTGAGGCGGCAAGATGTGAGGACGGGCAACTATGATCGGATTCTTATTCCTGAGACCCCAAATAATAAAAAAAACAACATCTTGCCGATAACTGCAGTGGTCCCCTCTAGTCCCTTCCCCTCCCTTTTTCATCCCCTATGGTAATTGTAAACAAATAAGTAGTTTTTATAGAGACCCCATAATCTGGTGGTCGTGAAATTTTGGTATGTTGTATAGGTTGATACGATATTGAATAATCCAATTTTGTACGATAATCCTCCCGCCGCCCCCTCCGCCACCCCTCAAAAAATCGCACTGTTTATATTATGCGACATAACTTAGTTGTTTCACATTTTTGGCCAAAATAATTCTTGGTCTTTTGTTAAGCATAAAATTTTCTAAAAATTGTTTATAAAAAAATTTGCTCTAAAGTAAATAGCAGCGGAGCCATCATGCTCCAAAACTGGCCAATTCTTAGATTTATTCAAATTTGAGTTTCTAACCGTTTTACGCTATCATAACTTCTTCATGGTTCGTTTTAGCTTAAGTCTTCATAACTAATCTTAGAGATAACTTAATTATCTTCAAAATTCATATACTAAGGTCCGTATAATGTTGAAAATAACAGAGTAGGAATAGATTTAAGAAAAAATAAAATAGTGGTTTTGTCATTTCTTCATACATTTTCGAACGTTCTTCATACATTTTCAAGGAACGTTCGAAAATGTATGGAAATAGTTGATGAAATTAGAAAATGTATGAAATCCCTATTTTGTTTTCTCCTAAATCCATCCCTACTCCGTTATTTTCAGCGTTATACGGATCTTAATATTTGAATTTTGAAGATAATTAAATTATTTCTTAGATTAGTTATGAGGACTTAAGCTAAAACAAACCATACCGAAGTTATAATAGTGCAAAACGCAAAGAAACTCAAAATAGAATAAATCTAAAAATTGGTCAGTTTTGGAGCTTGATGGCTCCGCTGCTATTTACTTTAGAGCAATTTGTTTTATAAACAATTTTTAGAATATTTTATGCTTAACAAAAGAGCAAATAATTATTTTGGCCAAAAATGCGAAACAACGAAGTTATGTCGCATAATATAAACAGTGCGATTTTTCGAGGTTTTTTAAGGGTGGCGTAGGGGGCGGCGGGAGGAAAATCGAACAAAATTGGATTATTCAATATCGTATCAACTTATACAACATACCAAAATTTCACGACCACCAGATTATGGGGTCTCTATAAAAACTACTTATTTGTTTACAATTACCATAGGGGATGAAAAAGGGAGGGGAAGGGACTAGAGGGGACCGCTGCAGTTATCGGCAAGATGTTGTTTTTTATTATTTGGGGTCTCAGAAATAAGAATCCGATCATAGTTGCCCGTCCTCACATCTTGCCGCCTCAACCAGGACACCTGAATGATGGTACAATGAAATCTATCATTTTCATATTTATATTATTTTATTTATAACAAAGCCTTTTTTTATTTTTTTTATTTTTATTTTATTATTTCACTTAATAACCCAACGTCACATTCCAATTATAATAAACCAAAAATTAAGACTGAAATAATCATTAAAATGACTCCAAAGCATTTACCCCATCGACAAACTTTGAGGGGGTGTAATAAAAAATTGGACCGGAAAATTGAGTGGCAAGAAACGGATCCCTGTTCCTTGACCTATCCTCAACAATAATCAATTGATGGAATTCGGTGCTCATATTAAGTATACGAAAAGCATCACAGCGCCTGGTCTATTATTCAAAAAAATATTTTTATTCTGCGACATTAAGGGGGCATATGCACTGAGCAAAAATCGTTCGGCTTCAAATTTTGCATGAGAATGTTAGCGCTCAATAAGAATAACGTAAGCGACAAAGTGAATTATACCTATTTAAAAGAAACCTGGGAAGAAATTTAAAAATCTAAAACAGCCGATTTGTTAATAATTACCAGTATTTCGACTAAATTATACTTTTTTTGTCTGAAAAATTGAACGGAAAATCTTCAGATCCCGTAAATTTTAGGGGTGCTTTCGGAATAATTTTTATATTCAAGGAATTTCCAAATCCTATAATTCTTAAACAGCCGATCTGTAGTCCATACTTTAATCTATCACTCTCTTCAGTTTCAAGACGATTCCCTCAGTATTGGATGAGTAAAATTCAGGGCACCGAAGCCCAATGAAAGCCTCTTAACGTCTGTTGGTGACCCCCATTGCTGATTTGCAACGATTTTATTGCTGCTAATAAATCATACAATATTTTATTCTATCTCCTCTGCACGCCGCGTCCATTGCGTGGTAGGCAGAGAGTGCAGAGCGCTAAACTTTCCTATCACACGATTCATTTTATTTAAATTACGAGCGTTCTTGTGAATCTGGTCGACAGGTCGAGCCAGGTGGTTCTTGGTGGCGATTTTTTACACCATGTATAATGTCTTTGGTAAATTTTCATCATTCATCCTTTCCATGTTCGGCCTAATCATCTCAACTCACTTGCTTTCATTCTGGTTGCACATGCACAATCTGTCTTACAGTCTATCTCGCTAAGCTCTTTATTTTGTATCGTGTGTCTCAGCGTTTTTTCACATACATATTCTTTAAAAAAATACTAATCTGTAAAAGCTAATAAAATATTGCAGATAAATCTTCAAACTACATAATATGGTGGACCTTAGCACACATTAATAAGGTTTTACAGTTGAACGAAATCGTATGAAAATGTCATAATATAAATGTTATTGACCGGACTTCGGGAGTTCAATCGATTCAAAGGAAAAGGTTTTTCCAATACACGCGAGGTTTTTCAAAGAACGTTAGGGGTGCAGGTGTAGGTACTGTACATAATACGAATAATGAAACCAGAATCTATACACTGAGTCGGAATCGCATGGCTAGGCTATTGGCTACACATTACATAGACATGTTTATAAATAAAGTAAGTTTACCAGACCAGCAGTTACGAGACAATGTCAAATACAATAGTGCATTATCCGCGCAATGTCACGCATTCTCATGCCAACATAACATCTAGGTACTTATCTGTCGTTTGTAATAGGCATTATATCGTCAAATGAGTAATCCTTGTACAGGACTTTGTCCTCCATATTAACAATCATTGTTGAATTTGTATGTAACTAAATAATTACTCACTATGAATGCTGATAGTGCAGGAATGCGTAAGTGTTTAAACAAAATGACAGATAAATTAAGTACTAATGTGCTTTATACACGATAACCCAATACAACAAACGAAAAAGAATAAATATTAACTTAATCGAAGAGAATTTCCTACAACGCTCAGAACGCTGTCATTGAAGCGGAATACAACTTAGAAAGTAGAAATGTCTTCCCATAACGTAGGAAACTCGTGTATTCTCAAATCGTGACCGGCCAGGATCATCGTCTTTCCTGAATTAGGAAAAAACCTACTAAGCCAGCTGTTTTTTTTTACGACGTGAATGACGTTTTTACGAATGGATCTGAGTTTGAAAACTCTAATATTTGTGTGCAAACTTCATAGTAAACAAGTAAACTAAAAGGTCAATTTGTTTGTGTATTTAAGAGGGCTACAGTAGCTGTGACTGTCGTGCTTTTATGTCACGCCTTTTTTTATTTTTTTGTGTGAGATATCATAAGTACCAGCCTGAGAATTAAATGAATGGTCGCATCAATCCTGGTCCTGTCTAGCTAGGAGACTAGAGTCTTATTACAAATTACGTCGTCCTTACAAAAATTTTGGGAAAATAAATTTATTGAAATGTCGCGAAGTGTAGGACATATCGTTAACATTGCGATTTGAACACGGAGCGACACCTCCTGCGCTCCAAGCAACTGTGCCAACAATTCTTTTTATTTTCAAAAAAATATCAACGTATTATCATGGACAATACAAGACCAAAGGTTAGAAAATACGAGTATAATAGGAAATAAACTAACATACAGAATACTTTATCTAACATAGTACTGACTGTGTTCGCCAACTGATACTTGAACCGACTAAACTGATAGAATCTAAGTACAGAACTAATTCATTTTGATAAGACTCTATAACATAAGTCTCTACAGTCTATAGTGTTTGTGATAAAGTATTTCTAAATATAGTACATAGGTGCATCATTAACTACAATAACATCATTGTACATGACATCTTATAGGTGTTGGTGTGTAAATTATATCTATGTTCGTAATGAACGATAAGAACAACTGAGTTAAGTACAGAGTGAATGCCATGATATCTATAATGACTGAAGTATACATATTAAAGGATGGATTCTCAAAATCTTAATTATCAACAAAATTGTGCCATTTGAGTGTGGTTACGTAGGTCGTAGAGTAATGGTGGGTGATTCATGGGCATATCGCGTCTCCTCAAATGAAAGGCAGTGTTGCTTTTTATGGATGAGGAGAGAACAATATCCACTATTAAGAGACGAAAACCTGCATCCTTTGGTTACATATTTCACGGTGAAAAATGTGGCCTTCTATAACTACGTAGTAAGGGAAGAAAATTTTGCGGATCACCTTATGGTGAAATGAGCTCTTTATTAATCCCATAGTAGAAGAAAAGTTGGTGGACTCTTTATGGTAAGAAGTAAAAACTGATTCTTTTTTTTTTTCATTTATTTATTATCCAAATATTTACAAAGTAAAAATACAAACATAAAAGTACTGGATTTTATTGCCCCACTAGGCGGTAGCCTGTTCCGGGGATGATGGAATAGTGGGAGTTTATTTTTTTTAAGGATCTGGGTTTATGTATATCTGGGGTTGCATACACAAACCCAAATACTTTCCTGCACACCTTGCACTAGGCTTAAAGCCTGTACCTATCGCAAAGTGTGGAATACATCGCCAGCGCCAGGGTTTGAACCTGACACCTCCCGCTTGCTCACTACAGCCTCAACCAACTGCGCCAACCATGTACTTACTAAGATTCACAATGTATAAGATCGGAAGTTATTGGAGTTATAATAGACACAGATACCTATAAGCAACATTTATTAATATCATATGCTGGAATTTAAAAACAATTGTATCTATTCTTATTAATAACATTATCGCGCTTGTAAACAATATATTATGTATTTAAACAAAAGATCTCATTTCCCATTGAAATACACAACACACAATTATCAACAATATCTTATCATCACAATACGTAGGTAATAATTAATGATACTCGACATTAAACAAATATTTTATTGTTTAAACAAACAACATATTTACTTCATAATTTACAGTAGGTAAACTAATGGTATGCCTTCAGTGCAAATCTTATGAGCATCAAGGCTTGTTCGTGTTACTAGTAGGGCTGCCACCTCTCCGGGTTTGAGTAGAAAAAAAATACCCGGGGTCCCGGTCCCCCCCATAGAAAAACCGGGGCTCCGGGTCAGCATCAACTATCAATACAAATTCGTTTTTTCCGAAATCTCCGGGTTTACGCTCTTACAAAGGTGGCAGCCCTAGTTACTAGGTATGAAAAAATGTAGGTAAGTACCTACTATATAAAGTAAAGTCTACTTTTTGTAAGTGTTCGCACAGCTCCCACATTTTACGATGGATTGCTGCAAAAAATTAGAATAACATTTGCGATAATATAGGCTGTGTCCTAATGTGTAATCCTAGTGTGCCCTTTTACAACTAATAGACTATAGTGTTGGATGTGTAGATAAATCTACGCTATTTGTTTGTGAAATCTATTATATTCGACATAACCTTCAAAGCGAACCTACTTCTAATAGGTATGCAGAGAAAAATAATATAGGTACTACCTAATTAATATACAATGTTTAAAATGAAAATTATTTTCGACGAACAAGGAAAATTAAAGAGGAAACTACGCTCTATAATAGAGTGGATGTTATAAAGTTATCAAGGCCGCCGTGAACAATTTGGACTTTAAAATTCACGTTGTCTTATTGAGAATAATATTATATTATGAACATAAGAGATACCAACTTACTTGTATGGATTATATTATTGTTTTAAAATGTATTGTTTCATCATAGATAATATATAAACATAATGTTGAAAGAATATTCGTTGACATAATACATAACAATATTCTTATCAACACTGAGAAATGGAGATAGAGTCTCTACTACGTATGAGATAGAACTCTTTACTATGACTTGTAAGTCTCCACTCAGCCATTATTACTTAAAAAAAAAAAGAGTGTTAAAAAATACGAATCGAAATGAATAACAGGGTAAATCAAACTAAACAGTTAAACTTCAGATTTTCCTATGATTAAAGAAATGAATAGAACAGAAAATAAATGCCTGAAAAAGATGCTGTGGTATAGGATGATGTTAAAAGTTTGTAATTGAGTAAAGTAATCAACGCATGTTTTTCGTTTTACCAATATTTGGAAATGTGTAACTTCATGACAAGAATGACAGAAAATGAAACACGATTACGGTACAATGCAAACTTCTGCACCATGACTTACGAGTATGATACATCCATGGTACCGACTTCGCGTGAAAGTGAGGTGAGAATGAGTTTAATATTACGTGAGTTAAAAGATAGATTGTACCACTCCGTTAAAAATACCAAAAACTTTGACAACGTAACATATACAATGATCGTATAGTTATCAGTACTAGTAATGGCTCAACTAGAAATTGTGCAAGTTTCAAGACGGTAGCTAAATCTAACAGTATGTTGGTAATGGTATCGCAATGTATTCGTACTTAATCCATGATCGGCTCTATGGTGTACTAGTCCGAGAGCCCGCTGCTTAATTTATGACGTATCTGTTTTTTGATCGAAATGTGGTATAAACGATAGCTTACCAATAGGGTATTACATCGCACTAGGGTTGCCTATCAAAATCTTGCCGCAACCCCCCCTGCCCCCCACGAAAAGGTCCCTCTTCGCGGTTTTCCGCATTTTATATGAATATGGTAAGAGATAGGAGAAAGCAGTCAATGACAAAAATAATCCTTGCTAAATTCTCTACAAAAAACGTTAAGTCAATTTTTTCGTAGGACTAGTAGTTTACCCGTAATGGCCGGTCAAAAAACAGGATATTTTTTGAAAAAATAAAAAAAAAAGTTTGATTTTTTTTCTTTCACATTCTTCCACCCATTATTACTAACATTTTATGGAAAAAAAAATTTGGCCTGCGGCGCTATATAACTGGTTATTTTATGAAAAACCAAATTTTAAGAATTTTCGTCACTGAGTTTTATTGTAATAACTCCGAAATTATTAGATCTATGAACATAAGTTATAGCTCGTTTTGTAGCTAAGACTATGGTAATTAATTCTTTCTTTGACTATTTTCCTGTAGCTCTTATCAATTCTTAATCAATTTAGTTTAAATACATTTTTTTTGTATTTTAAATGAATTTCGGTTTTGGACCGGCCATTGCGGGTAAACTGCTAGTTCTACGAAAAAAATGACTTGATGTTTTTTGTAGAGAATTTAGCAAGGATTATTTTTGTCATTGACTATTTTCTTCTATCTCTTACCATATTCCTATAAAATGCGAAAAACCGCGAAGAGGGACCTTTTCGGGGGGGGCAGGGGGGGTTGCGGCAGGATTTTGATAGGCAACCCTAGTGCGATGTAATACCCTATTGGTAAGCTATCGTTTATACCACATTTCGATCAAAAAACAGATACGTCATAAATTAAGCAGCGGGCTCTTGGACTATACAAGTCCACCCAACAAACTGGTTAGGAGTGCGTAATGTTATTATCAAACATTAAGTGTGCAACACAAGATAACACAACACCATAGATTAATAATATATATACTGCACAACACAACCTATTGACTATATTACTATAAAATAGTACATATAATGAATATTATTATATGGCGTCAGAGCAGTCAGACTTAGCATTGCTAGATTGCCTACAGAATAAGTCTTCGAAAGATGCGTTCAGTATTTTCCGTCGTTGCCATTCTACGAAAATAACAAATACAAAAATTAAGCTAATACTTATGAAGATGTTAGATATAAAACTATAGTTAGTGATAACGATATACAGCTATTAATTAATATTCTAAACAAGTGTAATAAATAAATGGTAATGAAATCGTCGAGTTATCATAATAGCGAGGTGACGTTTCGCAAAACAGTCATAATATTTTTATTGCATTTTATAAATAACGATAACACTAGACAATTTCATACCAGGCACATCCGTTCAAGTAGCAATAAGATAAAGACAATAACAAAAAGATAAAAAACATAACAATTGGCATATAGTTTTCATGAAATATAAATTTTGTATTAAAAACAGATTCAAGGTTGGTTTAGTTTTACTACAATGAGAATATTATTGAGATCAATTATATACAAGTTTTCCTCATCAAGTCTATCTACAGTAACAAAGCATTAACTAGCAAAATGCATCGAGTCAACCTGTTCTATGATCGTGTCATTGAACCAGTTGTTGTTGGATGGATGTAATTGTGCAATGTACTGCAACCTCGCTAAACTAACATCCTTTCAAATAGAATAACATGGATCCGCTAGTGCTACAAAGGTAGGTTTTTGTTCAACAAACTCTTCAGTACGAGCTTTAATCTTTGGGCGTGCCCTTATAATTGTTATAATAACCTACATATTATTCGAGACACGTGATTGTGGAAATTGCATAATGTACTAACATAATCGCATCGTATGTTGCTTGTATTTTACGTTACAGAATTCGCATTACTCAGTATGTATCCTCCATCTCTCAGTAACCCGACAGCCCCCTGAATGCCCTACTATGATAACATTTTCTTTAAATGCAAATGAGTAATAGTACAATAATTAGTTCCTAATAGTATTAGTGGGTTAGTAGTTCTATTAATCTAGTAATTCTAGTAATCTGGGAAAAGTTTCCTAAGAACGACTTCTCCCCTAGAATTACCACCTGATAGGGCGAGACTAGAACACTGGAACACGCAACACAGTGAAAGTCAGGTCGAGCTGCTGGAGACATTGGGACCGGGACACCAGCTACCCTTTTGCATGAGTCTGCGTAACACGGTGCAAGAAGAATCTACATGGGTGGGGCATAAGATGAGGACATCTCCTGTAGCTGTGGAGAGATCCAAGATGACGAACACCTCCTCGTCTGCCGAGATATGGCGGAGAGGTATGATAAAGGGGACCTATATAGGGCCAACGACAAAGCAGTTGCTGCTGCAGTGTATTGGGGCGGGTTGGCCTAGTGTAAACGGACACGTTAGGTAAGTATGTAAGTAGTTCTTGTAAATGTACGTATAACATGTTCATTATTGCACAAAGAAACACGCTGAGAGATAGACGCAAGATGACCTATTGAGAAAATAAAAACGAAAACATGCTTCTCAACAGTCATTTCTACTACATCATTAGATGATTAATGATTCTAGTTTACCCACTACTGCTATCTGGTAACGTATAAACTATGTCAGGTGTATGTTATATCGCACAACGAAATGTTGAATTAGTATCATTGTAGGATATAGTGAATTCATAAACACAACACTTGAGTGTTTATTTTCGATCGGGTTCGTTGCTCCCAGAAAACTGTATTTACAATATTATGTGTGTTATTTTCAATGCTGTTTTTATCTATATTATATATGACACTCAACGGAGTGCAGTTATTGGGAAAATTCACTAGTGCCCGATCCCACCAACTACCACCTAGTAAGCAGACCCCTAAGGAATTTCCATACAAAACCATAGATAATTTGAGTGATTATTATAACTGTCATAACCTTTAAGATATAAATCCATACAAAATACAGCATGCAGCTACTTAAGTGAGGGAGATTCTGGGCGGAGATATTTGGGCACCTAACTAAGTAGAGCTGCATGTTGTATTTTGTATGGATTTATATCTTAAAGGTTATGACAGTTATAATAATCACTCAAATTGTCTGTGGTTTTGTATGGAAATTCCTTAGGGGTCTGCTTACTAGGTGGTAGTTGGTGGGATCGGGCATAAGTGTAACAAATTATCTTTACAGCAAAAAGTGTCTAAGTATATGAAAATATAATTTTGCTCCCGTACGTTGACATAGCAATACGTTGAAATTTCTGAAGTTTTGATAGATTTCTCTCATTTAAAATGCGTCCATCTTTAAAACATTTACCAGCCATCTTTCCCAGACATTCCCAATTTTAAAGTTTTTAATAATCGTTCAATAATTCAGTAAATAGCAGGTTAGATGAAAAAAATATTTTTCATTCTAAGTTGGTAGGTATCAGGCGCGAAGGGACCTAAGAACACGATTCCCATCGAGTTAGCTTTTGGCAAAAATTATAGACATAATAGTGTCTAATCTGATATCCCGTGATATCGTAATCCCATAAGAAACGTAAGCCCCGGCTTCCCTCCTGTTGAAATCCACCCTTCGCCACTGGTAGGTATGTAATAATATAATCCCATGAGTATTATCAGCTATATGTATAATACTAAAACCGCTAATCAATAATTTTATTAAAATAGATTTACCGCCAAATCTATACAAAAAAGGCAATAATCTGTCATTATTAAGTTACTAATAGGTCCAATATCGCACTAAGATTTGAAAATACTGACATTTTGGGCACTAAACTCGCATATTTTATATCGGCGGATCTGAGCCTAATACTTTGATATTCATGATGATACTGCCCCCAGTAATGAGTTTATATATCAATCAATCAATCATGAATGATATGTCGACTTTTCTGATTGATAATACTGAGAAGTATATTGGCAAGTTTTGCCTCCGTAACGAGTATATAATATTGCAAACTACCTACTCCAAAAAAATTAGAAGCTTAGATTATTATTAAAAGTATAAGTTTGGTAAGTAGTGTAGTGTGGGCATGTTCAAAGTTCTTTGACTTCTGCTTTCATCTTCCAATCCAACACAATTTACACAATTATAGTAATGGGGATACGAGCATTCCCCGAACGCATTATATATCTGGGGAATATTATTAAATCTTCAAAATTCATGTTACTAATTGATATAATTGTATTGTAAGTATAACATAATTGACTGTTGGGAAGAGTGTTGCTTTTCCACAACCAATTACAAGAAGTGGAAGATTGAATTATAGTGATTATAACATAGTACTGCAACAGATGAAGGAGTGTATTGTGCGCTATTTCTTCGAATTTCAATGCATTTAAGTTGACTAACAGGAAAAATACGCCGACATTAAAACTAACTACAAACACAAAGAAAAATGAGTATCTATAGAGTGTTAACTTGAGTACCTAGGTGATTGAGTTGATTATTCTGCTCAAGCGCACATTTGGGATATTCATAATCTCCGTACCGACCCACGAAGTATTGAAGAATCTAGACTTCACGACATAAGTGATTGCTTGCTGACTGAGAGAATGATAGAAAGAGTACTACTTGAATTTGTAGTTTCCCCTATCACAGTGAATTTCATTTTCAGCATACCTACCAAAAAATTACTTATCATTGACCCTGCCACCTATTTTTCAATGTCTTTATCTTTGTGTTTAAAAGGACGTTTTTTGGCACAAAATATTAATTACAATTCATTCGAGAAGAAGAGACTTATCATCAATTTAAAATATTATTACATTTACGACCTCGGTATGACAATCTGGCTGGGTCAACAAACGAACCACAAAGGAGATACTATTTACAGAAAGATAACAAAGAAAATAACACGGTAAGTAATACATCGACAATAAATTGAGATAATGAGTGATATCTTTATGAAGCAAAATTATGATACAAGAAAATTGTACTGCAAAATAATAGAACTCATGCCAGAATCTTACATCTAAATAAATTGTGCCCGGAGAAAACTTGTATACCTACCTACCTATACGATCGCGTACATTCCACTTAAGTCCACACATATTCATTGCAAATCTTACTTTCCCGGATCTAATTGAAAACCTATCTTTTGGAAGGTTGTTTACAGGTAAGGTTTATACTGAACTGTTCTGTGTTTCCGTTTGTTCAAATTTTGAGGTATTTTAAGCATACAAATGATTATAGTAAACTTGTACCTAGTCACATATTTACAAGACACTCCCTGAATTTTCACGGTTGGGTATCTTTGCACTAGTATAGTCTATGGCTGACATGTATGTTGATAAAATAATACAGTACAATAAAAAACTAAATATTTATTGCAGATTTCGTGAATGTGCCGTATCCAAATGTCATATGTCTCTATAAAACTGGAGATAAAAATTATTATCATTAAAGTCATTAGTTTGGATGGATGGAATATCAAGGATCTTTTGACCTTCATCTAAGTATTTCCTGTTGTCAACTTAATGAATTACTAATTGTAATCAACAAATAAAATAAATATATCCATAGGTAGGTTACGTTACGCATATTCTTTTTTATTACCTATAGCTTAGTTGCTATGTGACATATCTTTAAATGAAATGATACATAACTTCAAATACCAAATAAGAAAAAAAAAGCAAGTCAATATTTTTATTTTTTTGGTGATTGGTGATTTGGTGATTTGGTGACCACATTGAAGACTCGTCAGAATGAGAATATTTCATCGAGAGATTGCCCGGTGTTTGTGTTACAATTTTGTGTATTGTTCTTCGACCATATGGTACTATTTATGACATGTTTGTGTCCTTATTAAAATAAAATAACAATAAACAAAATAAAATAGTCTCACGACCACAAATTACACCCCGAAGATTCGTATTTTGCACGCGTTAAAATATATTGAAACACGTAATGAAAAAGAAAACTTTTGCGAAATCATGCGATCTGGCTATTTACCAGCCAGTCTTGAGATAACGGTAAAGGTATCTGGTATACCTATATGGAAATTATTTCATTTCGGTAATAATCCAAATATTTCACTCAGGCACCCCGGACTAAATCAATAATTAATATGTGGCATGAGCGATCATGCTTACCTTATCCAAGAATGGCCATACTCCAGTTAAGACAACGCTGAACCCCAAACTCATGAGGAACATGGTGAAGTAAATCACCCTGACTGATCTCCATCTTCTTCTCTTTTCATCAGCAGTCTCTAAACCATCATCCTCTTCCTCATCTTCCACAACTACTTCTGTTTTCACAGCCTTCCATCGTAACTTCTTTATCCACTCCATTTTGAATAATCTGTAACAAAAAAATAGCAATTCGCTTTGATAACTCCCCGGCAACTGAAAGATCTATGATCTATCTAACAAATGTTTAGGATTCCGTCGCAAGATTTGAGGATTTGGACAACTGCTCCTCGGGTTTAACACGTCTTTCACAACAAAAATAATCCAACAGCATTTAGGGTTTCCTTTAAGATATATATTTTAATGATGATGACTTCTGATGGCACCAAATCCTACGGCAGATACTTTATTGATTTCGTCATAAAACAATGAAGCGAGAAATCACAAATTTAATTTAGATGAGAGATGTGGCAAACGGACATTGAATCAGTTTACGACAAACTTTATCACTTTACAATATAGCGATTTTCTACATCTAAATTTATAGGTCTATAAACCTGTAAATAGCTACGAGTATCTAGCTACATTAATCAGAGATATCGTAGACAGATGGATGTCCAAGGAAAATTGTCCCTAGAATTTCGATTATTATATTTTCAGAGCTTTTCATACAGTTAGGTTTAGGAACCCAATCGCCAATGTTATGGAAATTATATCGATTCGATTAGACCGGATCATAGAGGAGAGGGGCGTATTGAATAAACAGAACCGAAAAGCATAATGGGTGCAAATGAAAAATTGAATGTGATGCAAGTAAGAAGTTTTGACTGTAAGATATTGCTTTTGAAATAAGTCCTCCTTTTGGCACACTACCGCGGTTTTGTTTTTTGACTGCATATTTTTCTTTGGCCAATAAAGATTTATTCTTTAAAAATAAATCTTTCCGACACCAAAAGCTATACGGATTCGAAAACAATCGTTTTTTTTTTCATACCCAACCTTTGTTCCCCCACCCCCTCTAAGAACCATCCCTGGGGTAAGAACAATTTGCCGAAGTTTCATCTCAATCAGATGAACGGTTAAGGAGGTGAAAAAACAACAACAACAACAATTAACAAGGTGAAAATGTTAGGAACTCACATAGGGACACTCTAAAATATTTATGTGGGATTTAAGAGATGCATACCGACATTTCAAAAATTTCTAAAAACGGGAGACCTTAGATCTCGACAACCGTTACTAAATATGCTTTGGAACAAAATAGGGCAGATGCGTTGAACATTTATCTACGGAATAACCGTAAAAGAATTTTTATATCTGGTATAGATTTCTCAAAACAAAATTGAAAAACACCTCTGATCTTTCATTCATTCATTCATTCATCTTTTTTCCGATTTTGAACCTTAATGCCGTGGGAAATTACTGTGACGTCATTCTTGGTGCCAAGCCCTTAAGTGTGTGGAACGCAGCTTGCAGCAAGTACAAACGAATAATAAAAGTAGGTAGTTACGTCTTATTATTATGGATCAATTTTATATGACTCAATCAGGTCAGGACGATCGTAAAGAAACATATCATATATAAGAATCAAGTTTTCCAAGAAGTTCATGACTCAAACAGGTCATTCGAAAAGAAAACACAGAGATAATCTAGGTACCTCAGAAAACAAATTTTCCAAGTAGTACGGACATACGGTAATGTTCGAATTAGTCGATGAAAAGTGGCTGCAACATCGTAAAAATTGAACTCACTATTTTGTTTCCACCCGAAAACAGGTAAAAAATAACATTAGGTACCTATTTAAAATGTATTTGTGTTGTTTTGTTATTGTAACATGAATAACATGTACTGTTGTTTATCTTATTGCATCAGTATACAATAATTATTATGCATGTATTTGTGACTAACTACTACAAACACCAACACACCGTCGATTGTAAACAAAGGAATCACACTTGCATGTAAGCGAGATGTCTTTTACTCACCGTTTTTGTTTTGATAAAACAGCTGCTGTCGCCACAAATGTCAAATCAAACACAACACAACATACAAAGAAAAAAATATAATGTTTGAAATCAATTTACGAAGAAACATTCATTAATGCAGTTTGGCTTTAATTCAAAATGGTAATTCAACGAAATGTATAACATTACTTATTATTTCAATGTATTATAAAGTATGGCACACAAAGAGATTATCGCGAACACAAAATTACGACGGCGCGCCCATACGACTCGACACCACCGCTTCCGCGAACGGCAACTCGCCAACTAATTTGAAAAAGACGCAAGTTTACGTAAAGATAGTTTTACATAAAACAGCATCAAAATACATCACAATTCACAATATATACAGAAACGGACCAAAATGGACAATGAACATAATGTAATTATTATGTGCATAATATTAATTTGGCAGATTTTTAAATCACAACAATTTATAGTGATAAATGATGATCTTTTTGTCGAAAGGCCACATTCCCACATCAGTGGCCATTGGCCAGCGAAGAAGCTGTTTCGCTAGGTAAAATACATATCAAAGTAGGTAAGTATAGTATCAAATAAAATAACTATTACAGATGAAAACAATAAAAAAATCATATAAGCCCGCCCTTTGTACGTTTTTATGTAAAATAAAGATTATTTTATTTTATAAGCAAATAGAGTTTGATTTTTTTATTGTCAAATACAGTAGAGTAGCGTGGGAGGGGATGGCGGCATTTTTTGGGCAAAAATTAAAATACCATAAAAACTGGAAAAATTTCGCCTGCGGCGCTATTTTATATCTTGTAACTGTGTATTAATATCACAACTACTGTCCCTCTCAAGCTCTATAAAATTCTTTAGCATTCCTGTAAATTTTCGAGCATTTTGGATTTAAATGCCTAAAGTAAGGGGGCTTCCGATTTAGCTTCCGCGTCATGCGTCAGAAACCCGCGCTACGTCAATGGTCAAACAGTGCATTTTTTTACTGTAGGTATTGAACTATGTAATATGACGAACAGAGATAAATATGTTACATATTGTATCACGCGAGATGTGGGTGATGCATAAAAGTACAAAAGGCTAGCAACAAATAAAAGAACATCCAATTACTGATGTGCTTTGTTGTTCGGTTCCTCCTACAAATTAAATCAACCGTTTTTTCATATACAGGGTGTTTGATAAATGGATACAGATATCTTCAGGAGTGATAGTAGAGGTTATTTAGCATCTTTTGAGCCAAACTTAGCTTAGTCAAAAGTCGCACGGTTCTCGAGATATTCGAGATATTAACTTTTTTTCGAAATACCCCGAATTCCCAAGTTTTAGTTCGATAGCATCGTAAGTAAAGGTACCTACTTAGTTCTATCATTCTTTTTTGTTACCTGAATATGTGTTTAGTCTATTTAAATCATAAGTTTGAACCTGAAAAACAATCATGTTAAAAAAATATCGGATTAAAGTTTCGAGAAAGAGATATTTCAAAAACAAGTTACGACTTTGGAGAGGATTTTAGATAAGAAAAAAAATGTTTAAAGATTCAGAAATCTGGAAAAAACTTCTCTGGTTTATGCTTTTTCAGATGATATACAAAACATTATAAAAAACATTAGTTTCGTAAATCTATGATACAAAAACTTAAATAGATCACCTCTAATTAAAGCAAATTTCCATACAAATTCGGAAACAGTAAATTGAAAGGAAATGTGTTTTTCACTATGCAAATCTACTTGTAGTAAATTTGTATGGAAATTTGCTTAAATTAGAGGTGATCTATTTAAGTTTTTGTATCATAGATTTACGAAACTAATGTTTTTTATAATGTTTTGTATATCATCTGAAAAAGCATAAACCAGAGAAGTTTTTTCCAGATTTCTGAATCTTTAAACATTTTTTTTCTTATCTAAAATCCTCTCCAAAGTCGTAACTTGTTTTTGAAATATCTCTTTCTCGAAACTTTAATCCGATATTTTTTTAACATGATTGTTTTTCAGGTTCAAACTTATGATTTAAATAGACTAAACACATATTCAGGTAACAAAAAAGAATGATAGAACTAAGTAGGTACCTTTACTTACGATGCTATCGAACTAAAACTTGGGAATTCGGGGTATTTCGAAAAAAAGTTAATATCTCGAATATCTCGAGAACCGTGCGACTTTTGACTAAGCTAAGTTTGGCTCAAAAGATGCTAAATGACCTCTACTATCACTCCTGAAGATATCTGTATCCATCTATCAAACACCCTGTATAATAACTAGGTAGGTATTACAGTGTACCTAGTAGGTACACTGGTACTACCTACTTAATTAAATATTATGTCTATCTGAAACAGCTATTAAATTGATTGGATATAATGTTACCGGAAAAAATGTTAATAATAGTTAATTCTCCAACCAATTGTGATGAATACATTAATTGAATAAAAAAATAATGCAAGCTTATAAATTTGATTAAAAACGGCTATTTAATGAGAGCATAAACCATCGCATCTTATTAAGTTATTACCCATCTTATTTAAATTTGTCTATAATGGGAAAGCTCGACGCACTCATTGCCGACAATCTTTTTTTATCTTCCTCTAATTTAAAAAAAGAAACGAGTATTTTAAAGTAATATGGTTGTTTATGACACTTGTTATCTATTTGATTAATATTTTCCGCTAAATAAACGAGACTAATGAATTATTTGATTATTATTTTTTGGGCACAACAAATCGATCGATCGATGTTAGAGTGTACGTCACTAATTATACGGTGTTACCATAAGGTGGAAAATAAACATTTGCAATTTATTTTTTCTGACAACACCAATACAGCTGTCAGCTGTCAGGTCAGCTGTCACCTTGACGTTTCGATTCAGCGGTCGTCTGATGTGTTCTGTGCGTCTGGTCGTCGCGTGTGTTTGAGTGACTCATTAATCTTCGTTTCATAAAATTGTGACATTTTTGATCATGTTAATATCTACATTTTAAGCCTTAAAATGACTCTGATTAAATGTACACCTTTATTGTCAGAGGCCAAGCTGCTTCTTCCTCCAGTTGCTTCTGAAATATTAGACATAACCTATAATGAAATTTCACAGGTTTGTTTCAACATATTTTGTGCAACATTTCCTACTAAATAGACTCGGAGTGCCATTTTCTCCCAAATATTATAATTTCAATTCTCTCTTATCTTGTTCTTGTCAATTTAGGCTCTGATTCTTTTTTTTTATCACAAGCATGAAATGAAAATATTGAAAACCTAGTTGCGCATTTACACCACAATTTTACATTCTTAGGAATCACAACAGCTGAACCTATATCCAGAATCCCTCTTGCTACCGTTTGCGAGCAGTTCTCTTGTCCATCTTCCCATTGAAAGAGCTGAATATTTATGTAAGGGAGAAGATGTCAAAACTGTTATAGAAATATCGCTTGATAATAAGGTTTGTATGGGATTTCTTAGTACAATAATTTTAATGTTTCTTGTTGTAACCACACCATTCCAGTACATATTTGCATTTATGTAACATTGGGTGGCGAATCTTACAAACACCTGGTTTAAACAGGACTTACTTGAGTACATGGTTGGCACAGTTGATTGAGGCGGCAGTCTCTTGAGTGGAAGGTGCCAGGTTCAAACCCCGACGCTGGCGATGTATTCCACACTTTGTGATACAGGCTTTTAGCCTATTGCAAAGTGTGCAGGAAAGTATTAGAGTTTGTGCATGCAAGCCCAGATCCTTATTTATGTAAAAAAACTTTAATATTGTACAATGTTTATTTAACAACATCCCCAATTTTCACATTTAAATTTTCAGGATAATCTAATTCAATTCAAAGCTGGTGATACCATCGGGGTGCTTCCGCAAAATGCAATTGAAGAAGTGGATTTTTTTATAGAAAGACTGAATTTGTCGCTCGTATCAAATCAGTTGTATAGTTTGTCTTTGAAGAATATAAATGGTACAAAGAAAGTGATCATCCCTTCACATTTACCTCTATCTGGAAAGTTGAGAGATGTGTTGATGTCGTGTGTGGACATCAGAAGTATTCTTAAAAAGGTATGATGTTTTCTTTTATTTCTTGTCACAGAGAAAAAAAATGTATTGTCACTCATATTGCGGGACTGAATCTCTTAAGGTAGTTAAAAATCATAATACAATATATTACCTTTCTTACTATCGTCATCTCAGCCTTCATGTATGCAGCGTTGGACATACACCTCCCCTTAGCTCTCTTTATTAAGCATATTGTATTCAGCCACCTTCTGGCAATAATTTGGCCAAATTTTATTTTCTAACTCTTGTTCATGGAAGCAAATAATTCTTCCTTTGAATAAACTCATAATTTATTGATATGGTGCAGGGCAATTAAAAACGATATCTCAAATTTAATATATTGAAATGTTTGTAAAGTGATTTATTTTTATTTTCAGACGTTTATTTGTGCGCTGAGTAAATATACTGAAGATCTCGTTGAACGGAGGTGTTTAGAAGAATTGTGCAGTAAAGAAGGCGGTCATTTATATACAGAACATGTCTTAAACAGCCACATGACCATTATAGATTTACTTAAAAAGTATTCATCGTGTATGCCTCCTGTAACATTGATTCTTCAACATTCATCAAGGCTAATGCCGAGGCCATATTCAATATGCAACTCATATGATACAAAAGAAAATATAATTAAATTTTGTTTCTCTGTAAATGAGATAAATCAAAATTTGAAAGGTGTTGCTACCAGTTGGATGGAGAGAACGGTTGATACAAGTAAATTAAATACACTGTCTGAAAATTCTAATATTGAACATGTGTCTTCAATGATTGGAAATATTGATCTGAATTCTAAACATAATACAATTGAATCATCCATATCAACTTTACCCGTCTATTTAAGAAAATCAAATTCATTTTGTTTGCCAAGCGACAGCAAAACACCTTTAATAATGATTGCTTTGGGAACTGGAGTAGCTCCGTTCATTGGTTTTTTGAGCGAAAGACAAATCTCAATGAATCTCAGCGAACACAATTGTTTTGGAGAAACTGTTTTATATTTTGGATGTAGATATCAAGACAAGGATTTGATTTATAAGAAAAATTTAGAACAATTTATGGCTGATGGTGTTTTAACAAAATTCAGAATTTCACATTCGAGGGAACCTGAACCGAAGGCCAAATATGTGCAAGTAAGCAGTACACTTTCAATGTTTTTTATTGAAAAATATGGAATCACTGGATGTGAAACATAAAAAAAATTTCCTTCAATCAAAATGTTGTAAGGTTATCTTAAACCTTTATTGGCATGTGGTAGAAATGGGTGATTAATCGAAATCTCCAACATTTTGATTGCAATCGTTTGAATGTGTGTAAGACAGATGTTGTAACAACTGGACTAGAATTAATGTAAACAAGTTAAGGTCAGTGGCGTATCCAGGATTCAATTTTGGGGGGGGCTGAACGTCGTCACATGGTAAAAAGTACTGTCACTCAACGTTTTGGGGGGGGCTAAGGGGCTGAAACCCCTAGATTTGTTGTGTATAAAGTACTGTCACTCATGGTTTTGGGGGGGGAGGGGGGGCTTCAGCCCCCTAGCCCACCCCCTGGATCCGCGGTTAAGGTAGTTTGGAAATGTGGAGAGAGTGAATGATGAAAGGATAACAAAATTATAAATGGGTGAAAGAAGAGGTGTAAGGAAACGTTAACACTTGACTCAATTAATAACTGTGTGACAAATTGAATTAATGTGATGGAAGCAAGAAGTGTATGTAACGGTAGGGAAGTCCGCTGTCCTCTTCACTTTGCCTACCCCGCAAGGGGTGGGGCGTGAGAGGGTAGAATAGAACCTTCCGATTATTTGTTATTCCAAGAGTTGATCCTCAACAATCTTCAGTTTAGATTTGCAATAAAATTATTTGTCTTTTTCAGGATAGTATTCTACAGGATGCTGAGTATTTAGTTAAATTAATAGAAGATGAAGAAGCCGTGATATACGCATGTGGCGATATTAATAAAATCACTAATGATATTGTAAGGGCACTAGCGCAATGTTTTTGTGATGTGAAAAATATTCAATTGAAAGTCGCCGAAGAGATCGTCAATAATCTTAAAAAGGATAACCGTTTCATACAGGACGTGTGGTCCTAGCAAAATGTTATACTAAAATGTTTTTTAAATAAAATATTTATTTATTGTCGCACTGTTTCAATTGAACATCATACTGCCACTCAACATTGAGACACTGACTTTGGTTGGTCCAAGTTTTCTTAATCTGTTCTTCACACCCTGTGAATTATCAAATCAAAATGAACTAGATAATGTATCATTCAGAGCTAGAAAGACAACAGAGTAATTGTCAAAGCATACTCCTCCATTACTGTATCTTACGAGGTGTCGTTTTGCCCTTTGTATTTTCGTTAACCTAGTTTTGGTATTTGTGCGTTGACAAACATTGATCTATCTCTCCCTTCACATTCTTTGTGGGGTAGTCAGAGAGGACAAGATGCAAGACCACCCTATCCTTACGCAAACTCCTTCCTGTCACATTCATGCAGTCCATCATACATGCACTCTTTGATTTCTTTTACTCAAAACGCATCTGTCCTTAAGGACACAGTCACTATCAGACAACTGCATGCCCTATATATTTACATATGTTCACTCGTACACTACATCTTTTTGGTCATCCTGTCCTCATTCATTTTCTCGGCATGCCCAAACCCTCTTATCCACTTTTATTCTAGTCATTGCTCCCGTTTTACGGTCACTCGTCTCTCTAAAACATCACTCCTCATCCAGTCAGTTTCTCAAGTGGGAGGTGCCAGGTTCAAACCCCGGCGCTGGCGATGTATTCCAAACCGTGTTTTACAGGTTTTTAGCCTGGTGCAAGTTTGGCTTTGTGTATGCAAGCCCAGAACCTTTTTTAAAAAAAAACTCTTCTCACAAATTATTCTCAACAACCTTATTTCAAGTCCTGCTTCAGCCATGTCCAGGTCTCGCTAGCATACATAAGGGTTGGATTCGAGGCATTGATTCACTTCAGTAATAAGGAACACTTTGTTGATAGCAAATAAAACAACATAGATCACATTAAATAATGTTTATAAGATAATATTTATATCAAAATGACAATAGTGCAAAAATATAAGATACAAAACACTTCACAAAATAATATTATTCATATCATAAAAATTTATATACAAAAATCTTAAATCTAATCTGGTTTTCACTCAACATTTCATGAGTAATTCATATCTTGTGTTACTTATAAAAAACAGTACAAAATATTTGTTAGATATTAAAACCTACACTCGTACAATATTATCGCGGGTTTTTTTCTGTGTCAATGGTCAATAATAAATTTAATAAACACCCATAGCAAGCTAGTGAAGTTCGTGTTGTAGAGAGGAGTATATCAAACCATTTTATTATGAACTATTGGCAACAGAATAAAACCCATAGTCACAAACCTTCATTTTAGTAAATTTACAGATTTTTTCTAAATACAGGGCTGTCTAAACATAACAAACAAGTTGGTCTAATAAACGATTACTTTTCAATACTTTGTTTGAACTTTTTCTTCGCGAATTTCCCATATTTTTAAAGCCAGTTTTATACATTGCTTAGGCTCGAGTAAATTTAGTCTTGATTTCAAATACTCTCAATTTGATAGTTATGTCAAATCGTTTTTTGTAAGTATATGATAATCCTAGACTGTTAATTTTTTTTGTCAAAATATGGGAAGACCCCAAGTGACAATTTACGTCCTAGATTGATTCTACAACAGATCTAGAACTGATACGGGTTCTAGAACCAATCTAAGAGTTAAATTGTTACCTGTGATGCTATTTGAGAACTGTTACGACAACCCTGCATAAAATTACAATATTACATATCTATAAATTCTCAATTCAATTACTAGTTTCCTACCCTGCAAATATTCAGGGACAATCAATCCAATAATGACATATACTACTTGAATATTTTAGGATAATAATAATTGTTTATAATACTATATAGTAAAATAGTGGCACTTAAGCAATCAATCTAGTCATTTCATAACTCAGTAGTTGAATATAATATTTGTACCTTAAAATGCAATTACGTTATAAAATTATTATAGCACGCAAACACACAGTTATATAATATTCAAAATGGGCACTTCACAGCATGCAATATGTTTATCAAAAAACTTACTACGTAAAATAGGTTAATTAATTAATACCTCTAAGTCTATTCCTAAATAGTCTTACTAGTAAATAAGTCATATTGAAATCAATTATTATTACAATTATGAAGTGGATTCTGATAATACATAGTCTAATTATTTTCGATATTCAATTCCTTTATGTAGCACAAATGCAGTGAGTATATAATAATTATTATTTTTTAAAAAATATATCTACTTGTCTATGGAATTATTAACACACTACGCACTTCATCCAACTGGACGCATGGTACAAAATTGGTATTCAAAAGTTATTTCAAATATCGCAGGATTAATTTACAAAATAAAACTAACACAAAATATTCAAAGTATTATTTTTAAACAATGCTAATGTTATTCATATGCAGAATGCGC
The DNA here is from genome assembly GCA_963576895.1 of Ceraclea dissimilis. Classification (NCBI taxonomy): domain Eukaryota; kingdom Metazoa; phylum Arthropoda; class Insecta; order Trichoptera; family Leptoceridae; genus Ceraclea; species Ceraclea dissimilis. Next base: position 7,145,174 of record OY756369.1, read on the forward strand.
GCCTGAGGATGCGCTACTGGCAAATGCCAGGGCTATCCGGGTGGCTGAATATTGGAGGCTATAAATTTAATGGTGTTTCAGACACAAAGCATATGCAGAATAATTAAAAAAAGTGTTTTATTTTTAATCACATTTTTAGGATGCAAGTGCAAGCTGTCCACACTATATTTCCAAATACAATACAGTCTATCAAGAAAGAGATGGTTTTCGACTCATAGTTTTTAGTGACAACACTTGTAGAATTTCAATACAAATGTCGTCGCCAGCGCAAAAAATTGTGTAATCTCAATTAATCTAAGACCATCCCTTTCTGGACAGACTGTACACGATTTAATGCAAGTATTTCTTTCTTTTTGGATCCTACAAAACCCTCATCACATATCAGCTATATATCTATGTCTAAATGATTTCTTTCAAACTTTACCAAACGAGAATGATAACATCGTTGTTTTATTAAATAAACTACTATTAGGATGATATAGTACTACTCTATGACGTGTACCGTTTAGGAATACAGGATTATGGTAACAATGTTATAGGGGACAAGATATCCAACATTAAAGTAACAATTTCATTGTCGATACACATCTAACGGAATGGATATTTCTAGCTCTCTCCTAATAAGGGATACTATGTATTAATTTGTTGAAAATATCATGTAACTCAATGAAATGGACAAAGAAAACTTACAAAATATACAAATTGAATAAAAGAAACATTATTACAGTAAATTGTATTATACAGGCTTAGGCACTACATGCATAATATTATATTTACGTAGTAGTAGGCATAATAAAATAATAGTACAATAAAATAAACACTTATAATCTCCTTCTATGTATAGAACTTCTAGTTCGTTGTATTTGGTAAAACTAAATTAATATTGGAACGAAAAATGCATTGCACCAAATCAAACAAAACAATGATGGATCAAGGCCGATTTCACACACTGACGTAAAGAGCATAAATCATATATGGTATAGTTTTGAAGCCAGCCATGAAACATGCTTTGGATTATCATTTTATGGTGCAATGAAGTTACTATTTGATTACAGTGCGGAAATTAAAATACAAAATGGAATTTTTTCTCCAATTTGGAACAAGACAGTTTTGTCAACTGTGGGGTTCACTTTCAGCACATGGGCTCCGTAAGCAAGTTTGAGATGGGCTTGCAAGAATACGCCTTTACGAATTAGGTGACCCAAACTGATCAAATGGCACGAGAATTTTATAAAACTTAAAAAAAATAACATTAACAATTTTTTTAAATGAATAAAAATGTAGATACTGAATTAACAATAGATAGGTATATTTTTTACTACATAATCTATTAAATTCAAATAGTAGAATCCATGTACAGAAACCGATTTGCCGAAAGGGACCATGTGAAAATAGTTGAATAATATTTTTGCATTCATTCCAAGATTTACATTTCTGAATGAAGCTGGAATGATGTGAAATACAAAATGTTTCTTATAAATAACTATTATGTAGTCCAGTCCAAATAAATACAAAGCATCGCATAAACATAATGCATTTAGACTGGACTATATGTGCACACATAAATGCTAAACAAGAATACAAATGCCGGAAGCATGGAAAGAAAAACAACATTTAAAAAATGTAATAATTTTGAGCAATCAAACACTACATCACATACAATAAAATAAGTATTTGTTCATTTTCATCTTAACGTAGTGCTTGGAGACCAAAACATTTCAACTATTAATTAAGTTATAATAGATATACATTATGATGACTAGTACTAAAACTTAGAGTACAGATTGTTAATACAATAGTCTCGCTAATCCAGCAATACAGTCTATCGATACGTCCAGTAACCCTACACTACCGTTCCCTCGTCTCAATTAATTACATATTTTGGATAAATTAGTTAAGATTATTGTCACATTGAATTATGCAGTTGATAAACACAAATATCTGTATTCTTATATAGATATGTGATGCTTCATTTGCCTTGAATTTCCCTATACAATCCTGTAATCCGAACTTACCGATAATCTAGCACCCTCTGGTTTTTAATAGTGCTGGATTAGTGAGACTCTTCTGTATGTAGTATTATGTCCTATCTTAACAATAATATTACCATAGTCATATATATTTTTCATTAATCACCTCGAGACGGGTAGTACGCCTAGTGCGGTGACAAGTTATTATGATTTACTGTACTGCTTATTTAGCAAGATTATTTATTTATTCTTTATGTGAACTTTACGTATTACATAAAAAACAAGATAATATAGATATTTACAATAATAATAATAAGTAATGTTCACTAGGGTGTGCGTATCATTATACAGCTATCACTTCCAGGTAGCCTAAATAGGCATCCCTTTCTCAATATCGCCGCTCGCTTTTTACTTTGACTTAAGCGACAGAGGGTCAACTTTTCAGGAGAGCGATTTAAAGTTTAAAAACACAGGAAAACCCTGATAACTTTTTTATTTATGAACCGATTTAAATAAGTTGTATGGGGGTTTTGTTCATGAATTTTTTTTCTATTTTTTAGTATATAATGTTTAATAAATATAGTCTCTTTTGTGTGAGTTAGATGGCGCTTAATGCCTTAATGCCTAACCTGATATTTAGTATAATTCGAAATTTATTAATTCAAAACAAGTAAATGGCCACTTTCGGCAGTGGGTAGGCAATGGGTCAGAAAGGTGAGGGATGGATAAGGCGGGAAACAAATTGAAGAGGCCTATATCTAGCTATGGAGGGACCAAGGAAAATGAAATTAAATATATCAATAGTTTTGTTTGTACAATATACAGCTATGTGGACAAATGCATGTGTCAAATTGGTAATACACATCCTCACGCCTGTCACTAATTCCCAGATTGCAAGAAGTGACATGACAGTATGGATGGAAGGAAAAAACCATAAAAAAATGTTTGGTAGAGTGTGCTTATCGCCATTTTGCGACTGTTTCAGCTAGCCTAATACAACTGGGACAGATAAGATATAGATATCTGAAGATTATATTCATAATAAAGATAACATTGAAAATATGATTTAATGCCATTATACATTTAGCTGTAAATGGTCATCAGCTGTTGTTCTATTTAAACATGCTCACACTCAAATCTGTTTAGCTCCCTGTTATACAGTTAGCATATTATCCGCTAATGTGAGTCCCGTCCGTAATACGGTTCGCGTCAGTCTACAAATTTCGCAAACCATGAAAAATCACCTTAAGACATTACTACATTAGGTACAAAAATACACATACAAAAATTTGATATCAAAAATGTGTAAAAGTCCTAAAAACATTGTAAATCTGTAGAAAATTCAGATTGTTACATCAAAATTAGCTGATTCATAAATACCACAAAAATATTTTCTTATAATTTCAAGTACAAAAATGTTATTTTCTTATAATACTACTATCATAAAACTGATACAAAACAAAGCACCTTTATTGTCAAATTGTAGCATTTCCATGTTGCTCTTATTGTAGAAAATATTTTTCATATAAAAGACGTGTCGAATGTTGTTTAATAAAAAAGGTTTAAAACCACTGCTAAATGGAATGACAATAACAAGCCTGTGATGGTAACAACAAAAAGACTCAATGCAAAGCTGAACAGAGAAGTCAGATGGGTTACCAATGTTCTCGAGAGGAAATGTTAGAGCAAATTAATGAATCATTATTATATTCCGATTTATAAGACGATTTTCGATGAGGGCTCTACATGTAGCTTTTAAGCAATTATAGTGGCAACACTTGTAGAATTTCAATAGAAATGTCATTGTAGCCGGCAAACAAAATTGCAGCTCTAAATTAATTGAAGACCATCTCTTTCTGGACAGACTGTAATATGATTGAAAAATGTTTGTACATGATTTACAAATAAAAAAGTGTGCTATTATTTTTGACTAATTGCATGAATGTGAAGAGTGCACCGTTCGCGCAACCGGTTGGAGCATCTGGTCTCCCAAGTGGGGGGTGCCTGGTTCAAATCCCGATGCTGACGATATATTCTCATTACACAATTCAGGTTTTTGACCTTATACAAAGTGGAAGTATTAAAGAGACTTAGAGATAGCAGGCCATTTGATGTTAGGTTCTCACTGCTTTCGTTTAAAGGGACACAGCCGAGGAGACAGATACTAATTGAATAAACCATACTGCAAATTCATTATCTTTGAATTTGTTTCGGTGGCATCGTTTCTTGAACAAATATTTTGTTATCATTGCATAGCTAACCTTGTCAACGAGTTACTTATTGCTTTTTAATCCCTACATTTTACTTTCATAATCTCGTAATAAAGGATTGCAATACATATACAACTTAATACTTAAACACAGATAAATGATATAATGGAAATGCATAAAAAAGATACCTAATTTCACATTATACAAGAAAATCTATTGCCGCAAAAAAAATACAATTATTGGAATATCAAACATACAATAGAACAAATATACAGGAGTAAATTTTTGGGAATGATGCCAGGTTCAAATCCCAGCACTGACAAGCAACAAGCTTTGAACTCACTATTAAGTATGCACAAAAGTGTCTGTGCGTTCTTTTAAAAAAAAAAATTACAATATTAACTATATCGGACAGTGTTTATTTGCTCAAGGAACACTTATTTGATTCATTAAATTCTAGACTAAATACCTTACACTGAACAATGTATAGTAATTTCGTCATCATTGCACTCACTATGGTAGAACGTACACTTGGTACACTACTGTGATTTGATTGGACGCTGTGTCTTGTGTATGTACTTACTGCAAGCGACGGCTGATATGTACTTGTGGTATACTATTGTTTTAAACACTTGTATTATTGTTATTGTATCTAGTTTTAGTATTATATTTTGGATGTCAAAACCTTTGCAGATTTGATATCAATTTGCGATTATTGTATTGAATGTTCAGTACTTGTAATTGTTTATGTATCACCATGTTATTGTATTGATTTTAATGTTGTTATTTCTATCGCATCTGCCGGCGCAAAGGCATTTTTATGCTGTTATGTCGGTAGATGTTCTTAATAAAGAATAATAATAATAATGTGAAATTGCTTAAAAATGAAGCATGCTTATAAACATTTTAAAAATTCATTTGTTTTGGATTAAGGCACCATGAAAAGTGAGCATAATTATAATCTGAGCAAAATTTACATTTCAATATGTCACAATTGTCATCAATTATTCTTTCCATATATTCAAAACATCTCAATGAGTAATGCAAAATTATTTCATTCTGATATATAATGAGACGTTTTCTATTTAGAGTCACCCAGATCAGGTTTTAAAATTAGCATAAAAATTACAAAACTTCACTGGTTATTTAAATCTCTAAATCGTATTTGAAACCATTTCATTTACAAAGGCATTCAGCAAAAGCATACAATTATTATGCTCTCCCAATGCTACGAAATGTTATTTCCGATTGTGATGTTTCGTTGTAAATTTACGCACCATTCAATAAGAAACGTCTGTATTTGTGATGCACGAACATCACACAATATTCAATTGAATTGTCAAGAGGAAATATAACATAATTAGATGGTGATTATTGATGAATGAAGAGCACTTTTGTTGATTAATCTAAGCAGACTGTTGGTACTCGACTACACTACAGATTAATATATTGATACAAAATATTGTATACGATACACACATGACTGTCTTGTTACTAATTATAAGAAATATTGTATATGGATATAAAAAATAATGTTCACTCGAAATTTTTATGCAATATTTTCTGTGCGGCTTTGATTAAGGGTGTCAACGTACGCAACTCCATGGTATTCTGTAAAAATTGATGTTTCAACAACTCGGCGGCAGATGCTCTCTCTGCGACGTCCACTTGGAGACAGCAGTCTAAGAAGTCTTGTAACGCGGGAGACAAAGCTTCCCATCTAGCTACCCTCGGTCTTCCCACGGCGGCGATGAGGTATAGAGCTCTAAGTGGCGTCTCTTTCATGTACGGTGGTTCTCCATCAATCATTTCAATTGCCATAATTCCTAAAGACCATACGTCTACTTTTTTGCCATATTGCTTTCTTGTGACTACTTCAGGGGCCATCCAGTAAGGTGTTCCCACCATTGTCTGTCGTTTCTCATCACCGACGATGTTCGCACAGAAGCCGAAGTCTGTAACTTTTACAGTTCCGTCCATGCCTAATAAAACGTTGTCAGATTTGATGTCTCTGTGAATGGTTCCTTTGGAATGTAGGAATTCGATGGCTTGAAGTGTTTCTCTACACACGGCTGCAATCTGTCCTTCTTTCATTACAACTTCAGTGACGACATCGGTGAGAGATCCTCCATCCAGGAGTTCCATGACGACCCACAGGTGATCGTAATTCATATAAGCATCTAAGAAATTAACAAGGTTCTTGTGTTGGAATTCCTTGAGGACATTGATCTCATTAAGAATTAAATCCTTTCTAGGTTGTTTAGTTAAGTCTATATCTTTTATGGCAACTCTCGAATTATCTTTTAAGTCTTTGGCAATAAATACAGTTCCTGAAACAAACAACAAACACAATTAATCAACGGATAATGAGTGAATCAATCAATCAATAGAAAACCATGTGCAATAAGGTATGAGCCTGGAACAATGATAACAAACAGGTCAATTTGACATAAGTACCTACACATTAACAGAATATTAAAATTCAAGTGGGCAGAACCAAGTACGTACTTAGTGTGCAAATTAACACAGAAAAATGAATCATGATACATATTGTTATTTGTGCTTCCTCCCATAATGAACTGTACGGTGAAATTACGATTATCATTTTCATTCTAAATGCTGTATTGTTATGTAAATGAATTTTATCAGGATAATATATTAATACTGCAGTAATGTTTTTAAGAGGCCAGCCTATTTGGCTTGTGGAAATATCATATATTTCTGTACTTCATTCTCATAACATAGGATTCAAAACATAATGTCTTGGCTCTATCAAACAAAAGTTAAAAACTGACACTTTTGCCGTACTGCACACCGAATAACGATATCTTTTTGAAACACCCTGTTAGGTAATGGTAAAACAAGGAACACGAGAACAATAACAATATGACAGTTTACTTTGTGATAACAGAGTGTAAACACATTCATTAATACTGTCAAATGACAATTTAATGACATCTACTATTTACTAAGCCTTACACATTATCTAAGTACAGAGAGAGTAGTTTGTTGATCAGTTGTTGTTAGATAAACATGTCATTAAGGAATTGGAGGGACTATTGCGGTTTGCTGGACTCTTAAAAATAATATTAGAATACTACAACCCCGAGAACTTGGTAGACTGAAATACTTATGCGACAAAATAGTCATAAACCTGCCTATGCAAAAACTTCCTTTTTGTAAGTTCAACGTTCTCATCTAAGTAAACTACATACATCCAGAAATTGCTACATACCAACAAAATAAATTGGTGCTAAGATAATAAACAACATTAAATATTTTTGATAAATATGTATGGATTATTTGGCCAATAATATCTCTACCAGATAATTGAGGAGTAATTAATAAGTTAGTACATAATATAAGACGTGAACCAGCAGTAAGTCTGATAAGATAACATGTAATATCATAATATTTTTTTTGATAAGATCGTTCTGTAGAATTGACTAGTTTCCTCATAGACCATTGATGGACAAATATTTTTGGGCTATGTGACAATATAAAAGAATCTGTCATTGATGCTGCCAATATTCTTATGAACGACATACTATACTTATAGATTGGTGAGATAAAAGTGCAGCCTATTCATTTTGGGTGATTAAGAGAAGTTATCCAATTAACATTATCGTAGAAAAAATTGCTAACGGTGCTAAGTTAACGAAAAATTCTCTTGGGGGAGGTAGTGATCCGCTGTACATACAAATAATACTATCTGTTAGAAGCAACAAAAATCCTGTACGAAAAGATATCCAAAAAGTCATGACAGTACTAGGATTTTATCACGAACTGTGTGACAAAGGCTAGTTTAGCAGGACCACTACAATTCTGCATTTGACAGTAATTTCGGGAACTAAAAACTTTATAGCAAAATAACGATAATGTCACATTAATTGTATCTCAAATCTATCCTGGTTTCACTGTTACAACTACTATCTCTGAATGTAACATAGAATGATCATAGCATGGATGATATTGTTTGAAGGGCTTACACAACAGAAGAAGTAATGTGCTATACAATATCATTGATTCTATAAATAAGACTAAATGAAATGATTAGTGTGACAATAGTGCCCACAATAGATTAAGTCAGTTTGCTCATTCTATTGGTACACAATAGTTCAATCTTCCAACCGCTTGGTCATATGTTTATGAGGATCCTTGCGAGGGTCACTATGCATTATGCCATACTACTGATGTTGAGCATTTGTGAACCGGGATATCGTCTTTATAATCGTCATACCCTCACAATCTATACACCATATATTCATATATATGTACGTAAAATTATTAACTAGTAAATATGTAAAATGTCATTATTCTGCACCTGATTCAAATAACATACGATTCACAATGTACATGTCTTAGCTCTTGCAAACTTAAGATATTCTCTCAACACGTTTCAATTAGAAAGCTGATAATGATAATTAAACCTAGGTACCAACCAACATACGAATTGTCACCAAATTCAAAGTAAACATGGCAAGTACTTTGTTGAAATCGTTAAACTTAATAAGGAAGAAGGCGTAATATAAGTAAGATTGTATCAGGAAAGGAACCAACATTATTTTAGCCTGAACGTACCTATGTATTCAGTATGCATTACATCCGCATCCCAGTAGAACATCACAGAATTTTACCAGTATACCAAACTTTACGTAGAATACTTTGTCTGAGAAACTGTGGTAATACCATAAGTACTCTACGCTCACGCCGCATCTCTTGCGAGACAGGTTACTGAGCGCCACAATGACCGATCCTTACACACATGCACGTTCGTCACACATGCACGACTATTCATTTTACCAAGCACACATCCATCCCTAACAATGTGATCGGTATGATCTATCCAGGTTACCCTAGAACGGCTAAGTTTCTTAAAAATTCCGCTTTCGGCAACATACACTCTTTTTGTCATCCTATCGTCACTTATTCTTTCAATATGTCCAAACCGTCTTAATTTCTTTACTTGCATTCTCTCCACGACACCAGTCTTAGAATTGCTCATTTCTCAAATCACTTCATACTGTGACAAATTTCACAAAAAAACATATTTAATTGGGCAATTCCAGGGACAAACATTAGAACGATATTAAAAGAGAAATATATGCAATACATATTAAACATGTATCTGAAATAAAATCTTCACAATGCTGGAGGAGTAAAATGTAGAGGAAATGATAAATTAAGCAATATGCATGTAGATTGTACGTACCTACTATGTACCTAGTAGTGATGAATTCACTAGAGTAGCCTGCAATGCAAGGCAGATATGATATTCATACTAGCAGTAACCCGTCCATTTTTTTTTAATGAATCTGAGTTTATAGAAATAAACCCAAATACATCTTTGTACACTTCACAGAAAGCTTAAAAGCTTGTGTTGTAAAGTAGAGTGTCGGAGATTGAACCTGCGCCCACTGGATTAACAGTCGAGCGGGTTACCAACCAGGCTACCGACCACCATTTGAGTGTGAAGCAGTAACTGATGATTAAGATATTTTAAATATTATTATCTTCTTCTTCTGCATCGATGTCCGTACTACGTTCTGGATTGTTGTCCTCCACCTCTCCCGATACACCGCCGTACGCATTGCTCCAACCACTGATGTACCTGTGGCAGCCTTGATTTGGTCAGTCCATCTAGTGGGGGATCTTCCTCTACCTCTTCTGCCCTCTACTCCTCCCACGACCATCAGTTTTTCAAGGCTATTGTCGTCTCTTCTGGCAATGTGTCCGAAAAACTGAAGGACTCGCTTTAGACAGATGGAGGCCAGTCTGTCGTCTACTTTTAGCTTTAATTATTATATGGGTGCATAGAAAACTCACTGACTGCTTCTACGTTTCGGATATTTGAACCTGTATAGCTGACAAGGAAAAATGTTTTTGGGTAGTAATCTGATCAATAAAGAACATTGAATTGTCAAAATGAAAAAAAAAGGGGAGGAGAAAGGACAAATTGTGAGTGACACATTATTAGTGTTAAGTTATTATCATCTAGGACAAATTGTGTAAAATATATTGGTATCAGCGTTATATACTGACATTGTTTCCTATAGAATTATGTATTAGATATCTAGATCATACATATCCAGTACCTATGGCTAGTTCACAATATACCCACACATGTTATTAAAATGACAAGTCTCTACATAAGCACAGTGATGTAGTTAATTCACTTATTTACAATACAGACATACATGATACCTACATAATATTAAGTACTACATAATATACGGGTCATTACAGGAAACTTTTTAATATACGGGAGCTCAGAGATTCAATGCTCCAAAGGCCAAAACTTTTCAAAAGACCCACCATAAGAAAGTAAGTATTTAGTACAGTTTATATATGGAAGACAAGACGAAAATAGATGAACACCCAGACTCGTAAAGTGGAGGCCATGGGAAAACAGACGAGGTGTCGGAAGGCCCCAGAAAAGATGGGCGGACGACGGACCTCGGTAGCGGGTATGCATTGGGTCAGAAAGGGATAGAAAAGACTGGAAACAAATGGAAGAGGCCTATATTCAGCAGTGGAAGGACCAAGGCTGATGAAGAAGAAGAAGATACATGGAAAGGTTGATCTACAATGGATCCGTGTTGTGACTTCCAAAGTGATCTACACTGCAAGGTATTCACGTCAGCGAAAACAAAAATTAGGGATGCATGAGATGTAAATGGTGGTCCACTAGAACGCATCCCATTTAAGCAGGTCAGGTCCAAAATCTTCAATTTTTTTCAATTTCATTTTATTCACGGAAATACGAAACGACGAGACGAACTACACTTTAAGATGACAATCATCATCATCATATTTGTTCCTCTAACTCCTGAGGGAGAATAGGGCGGCAACAACACTTCTCCATTGGTCTCTGTCCTGGGCCATGATCTTGACATCCGGCCATTGTAGATCAACATAAGATGACAATAACACATGAAAAATGTTTGGCAGGCATTATTTACCGGACATTTAAATTATCTATGTAGATCAACATAAGATGACAATAACACATGAAAAATGTTTGGCAGGCATTATTCACCGGACATTTAAATTATCTACGATTTAAAAAAATTCAAACATAAAGGTTTAAATAAAACATGATAAAGATTTTTAGCTAGACATCTAGTTAATTCGCTTTGTGGTCGCGTCACTTGTGGATTGTTAAAACAGTATCAATGTTGTGTTGCGCACATGTCGACAATTGCCAGGGAGGTGTGAAAAAAATAGGAAAGTGGGAGAAGGGTCTACCTAAAACAAAAATTACGTAAAACAATGAGTGATAAAAAACATTTAAATTTCAATGCATGTGATGAACTTTGAGGAAGTTTTTTATTAGATTATTAACACCAATGTAAACGGAAGTATACTTACATACTACCTAGATGTTATTATGATTAGGTATGATGTAGGTATATTTATATTGTTACGAGCTTCTATTCTATTGTACAGCAGTTGTGACATAATATAATATTCAAGGACATATTAAAATATGCATAATTTTTCAATACTACTTAATGACCGTAATATTACAACTAAACTATGAACATGGAACAATTATCCTCTAATGAATCTTATTTGCATGATTTTTATACAGATAGTTGCTTAGATATCTAGTCTCAATAGTCTTCTTCAGTTAGTAATTAGCTATGGAGATTCGGTATGAATACTCAATAACACAATTTGTTTTTGCCAGACAGAACGCCAGACTGTCCTATCATTACATAGTCCTTGCTCCCATCACATTCATGCAGCCTTCACATACATTCCTCGATTTCTTTAACTCAAAATGCGTCTATCCTTGAGGATCTGTTCAACATGGTTGGTCCAGGTTCACACTTCTGAGTATACTCATACACCTATATCTTTTTCGTCATCCTTTCATCATTCATTCTTTCAAGATGCCCGAGGCACCAAAATTTTTTAACTTTCATTCTAGTCATAACACCTGTCTTACAGTCACTCATTCCTTATCTTTCAATGTTTTTAGATGTTTTCAGAAAATAGCGAAAGAATTGTAATTACCTGATATGATAAAAAGGACAGTAACCAAAAAAGTAGGACCCAGAAGACCAGGCAGGCAATTGACCAGTTGAATGTCCACAATAACAAGGTATCTAAAGGAGGTAAGGCCTTGCTCAGAGGGTGCGGCGGACTTGGAGGACAAAGGCTAGGAGAGCCGACCCCAAGTAAATGGGACAAAGGCAAGACAAAGATGACTTGCAGTAAAAGAATTGTAATTCAATACATATAGAGGTGGTGATGCAGATTTTATTTCTACACAATTCAAAGTTTGACCTAATTTTAAAGCCCCCTAATCTTTGAATCGCAAGGCTTCTGCCTCTTTGCCTCCTGTGTAATGCGGCACTGGAAATAACTACCTATGTATATTCTATACACATGTCCATTCTCATAACAAGTTTATCGAACTTGTATATTCATAAATTGCAATTAAATAAATTACCAAAAATAATGAAAAATTGTTATTTTTTAAAGTTAAAGGTTGTTTAACAATAAGTTAAGTTTTTGCTAATTGTCTAGTAATTACATAATATTATCATAATGTGTATATGGAGATTATGAATCAGTACAGTGTGGTACTAGTACAATATAACTCATACGTAATGTACTACAATATAATAATTAATCTACTGCATTGTGACTCACAACTAGCGTTTAAATAAACAAAACTATACAAAAACTCTGAAATAATTTCAGTCAATCAAAGATGCCGAAGTGGGCAAAGGGATAGATGCCCAGATAGTTATTGGGTGCCGATCTTTGTCACTGGCGCCACGAGTGACGACTGAAAACTTAGCACCCCTTAAGAAAAAAAAATACTTTCGCAGGATCCAATTCATTATTGATATGAGTAATTTAAAGCTTTTTAAAGGTACATGCAACATTTGGTGTCAATAGAAATGAGGTAGCACTTTTGGCACCTTTTTTTCTTAAATGATTCCAGGGTTTATCGAAATAAACCCAAATACATTTTTTTTTCCATCTTTGTACACTTTACAGACAGCTTGAAAAGCTTGTGTTGTGAAGTTGAGTAAGTCGGCATCGGGGATTGAACCCGTGCCCTAATTTTAAAATCAATGTGTTTGACATTTTGGCGAAAATGAGAAATTTTCAACCGTTATTCTATAAAATATTTTTTTATCAAAGGTTATACACCAAAACTGACGTAGAATACATTATTTGAGTCTGCTCCGTTATATGCGATGGTTAAATAACGGATGCCGGATTTTAAATGCATACACCAAGGCTTGGCAAGCAACTCTCACAGTGGAAGGCAACACACTACAGTAGTTAGTAGTTTTGAAAAACGTTGAAACAATCATGGATTAGAACAACGAAGATATTCTTCTGTCTATGGGATAATTATGAGGTTAAGGCAAACTCAGACCACAAATGAAGTTAGACCGCAAACAGATTCACCACAAAGTTGCATGTTTACGTACAAAGAGCAGCAAGGCATTCTGTATTTCTAAAATTTTAGAATTGAGAGTAATATAAATATGTAACAGCAACAGCAAATTCATATTGTATTTCTGTATAATTTCTGCTAGGTAATGTGACACTCTGTAATTCCCTGATATGATTGTGTAGTGAACTTCTATATTATAAATCGACTATGGTCTATCATAAAATTAATAACACATCTGTACTATGTCTAGTACCTCTATCTATTTGATAAGTAGCACCTATCTAGCATGATATATTATAATGTCAGGTAGTAGAGAAGTAGACAGGTGCATAATATATTCATACAACTCTCACTTATTCATAATATCTACTAGTGATATTATAACATAGCATGTTCAGTAACTGTGTTATATATTAGATATTATATAAACAATAATATTAAAGTATGTTACAATACCTGAAGCCCCCGCTCCCAAGTCTTTCACTCTGTCAAACCTCGACTGTGGATCTTCCTTATTACATATTGTCCTCAGCTCGTCATATATCTCATCATCACTCATGGACGCATTGATTATTTCCTTCTTTCTCAGAATAGGACTTTCCTCAGCTTCCTTGTCTATTAATGTCAAGTCTTGTACGACTGCCGACATATCAACCATTTGAGCCTTGGGAGACTTCTTCGGTGGTAACGCAGGCATGGTCTGCCTGTCGTACAGCAAATCTGGCATATTATTATTAGGAATGACTGCATCTTCTTCGCTGCTTTGTCCAATAGAAATGTCAGAATCTTGACTCTTATGAGCGTTTTTCTTATCCAATAATTTATCGATTTCTAAAGATTCTTCTGTAATCGCTTCTTCGGTGAGGAATGGTTTGAAAGGTTCTATGGGATCTTTCTTCTTTATGGAATAATTGTAAAATTTGACAGCCTGATAGGCCGCGTTGGGATTTTCATGTTGTTCAGCTTGTGTGATCTGGGTGTTCATCAAATTTATCCATGATGTCGGCAACCCTTCCAAATTCCCTGTCACGGAGTTCTTACTTACATGTATGTGTTGCTTTACATTTGTGGGTAATCCAATCTCCGTTACCCTTTCATCTTTGTGCGACTTTTTGGAAAAGAACTTAGTGAAGCTATGAGTAATCCCGTTCATCTTGATTGTTGCTTAGTTTACACGCACATAACTAAACTCAAAATAACTTTGAAACCATCACAGTACTATAAAACACGAAATAACGCGCACATTTAGTCAAAAAGACAACTTTAAACTATAAAATGTTTATCAATAAGGAGTGGCCCCAATCTGTATCAAATGTACCAACACACACACAGAGACAGTACCACAGAACACATATACTCTAACGGACAGTACATAAGAAAAATAATCACGAACGAACCATAGAGATAGTATCTCTATGGAACGAACCGATCAGCCGTGCGCTGTCATTAGCTGGGAAACCGTATCAATTTCATTAGTTTTTAAAACCGTGAAGTAAGTGTCATATCGCCAAACGCAACCAATAGACACATGGCAGAACAAATCTTCCAGAATTCTACTTGGAAATACCGAGCGTTGATTGGTTAATTGTTAAAGCAGAAAGTATTATGAATCATTTCACTCTCAAATTAAGTATTCTGGGAAAAAAAAACACATCATCGGTATTTTATCTCTCGCTACAAGATGTGAAAAAAGCATGGACATGAAAAAGTTTCATCATTTCCTTCATAGATGTCGATATAGTCGAATTGAACAAGTTTTAGATTATTTCTCGAACATCGGGACTTCCCCCGAGCTTTTTGAAAATCTGCGTCATAATTCATAATAGTATTTACAAATGATTTATTTTTCAAGTGCTTAATAAAAATTAGGCATATTATAATATCTCTCAGATTTATTAGTATTAGATTATGATCCTATGCTTTGAAACTTGCTTAGGTAGGTATAGTAAAACATAATTATTAATAGTGTAGGGGTATGAACACCCCCTACCTAGGTATAACTATTTAGGTACTCTATAGATCCTAAGACATTTGTATTGTATATATCTTTCTGATTATCATTGTATAAATTAGTCCTCAATAAACCTTGGTCCCAACAACACGCATTTTACTTATAACAACCTTCTGATAACTATATAGTATCGCCTTACACTAAAGTGATGACATCCCGACGTGATCTACAAAAAAAAATATATAGTGCAAAAAAAGTGTTGACGAACTTTATACCTGACTCTGACCCTAAACTCAATAGTGAGGTGTGCGTGTGCAAATGTTCATAGTGTTATATTATATCGACCTACAAAATCATACACATCTATCCGTATAATGCCTCAATCATCCAAGACAACCAACGTAACCGAGGTGATAATGCCTATCACCATGAATGCCAAAATATCGGAATTCTGGAGGGACCAGCCTCGCCTATGGTTCCATCAATTCGAGGCCGTCACTACGCCACAAAAATTAGCAGACGAAACTAAATTCCACGTACTAATTGCAAAATTAGGGAAGGACGAATTACGCCAAATATCTGATATTCTGGCCAACCCTCCAGAAGAAAAAAAATATGATACAGCTAAAAAACGACTTTTACAAACATATGAAGAATCAGAGGCCCGACAACTTCAGCAACTGTTAAGCGAACTAGAACTTGGGGACCAGAAACCGTCGCAATTGCTCCGACGAATGAGGGAACTTGCGACAAATAAACTCACAGAGGACACATTGAAAATATTATTTATCGGAAGGCTTCCACAGACGGCACGCGCGGTTTTAGCCGTCAGCGAGATCCAGGACATCGAAAAACTGGCCCAAATAGCGGATAAAATAGTAGACTCTACTCGAACCGCTGAAGTTGCAGAAGTTCAAAAAGAACCGACGCACAATGTTCTGGCGCAACTAGCTAAGAGCATTGAGATGCTGTATTTGGAAGTAGCGTCCCTAAAAGCCGAGCAACAAAACAGAAGCCGAAGCCGAAGCCGTAACCGCAGCCGATCGCCGTATAGACGCCGATACAGCGGTAATCGTCGCGTACCGCAACCGGGCGACGCGAATTACCTATGTTATTACCATTTTAAATTTGGGCGTAACGCGACGAAATGCCAAGACCTATGTACATTCGCCGGTAACAGTACTCGAAATTCGGAAAACTAACGTCGACGCCGGTGAACGAGATAGCTGGCGCCGAAGCGACATCTCGATTGATCGTGACGGACCGAAAAAGTCGTACACGGTTCTTAATCGACACGGGCGCGGAAATATCTGTCTTAGCAAAAACAAAATCGAACAATAGCTCAGTACATAAATCTAACTACCAGTTATACGCCGCGAACGGAACTCGAATAAATACATACGGCGAACAATCTCTTGCACTCGACCTTGGTCTCCGTAGACCGTATCGCTGGACGTTCGTGGTAGCCGACGTGAAACATTCGATTATCGGCGCGGATTTCCTACGAAAACACAAACTCATCGTCGACCTGGATTCAAGAAAATTAGTAGACAAGGAAACCAACTTATCCCGCAAGGCTTACACGATAATTTCAACGGACCCATCTATATATGTCGTGGATAACAGCAACAAGTATCATCGAATTCTATCGCAATATCCCGACATATCGAAGCCAAATAATTTTAATAAATTGAATAAAGTGTCCAAACATGAAATTTATCATCATATAATTACTACAGGACCACCTGTACACGAGAAAGTACGCCCGTTAAACCCGGCCAAATATAAAGCTGCCAAAGATGAATTTCAGAAAATGATGGATTTGGGAATATGCCAGCCCTCAAAAAGTCCGTGGGCTAACCCCTTACACGTAGTGACCAAAAGTTCTGGTGAAATCAGACCAGTGGGAGACTATCGCAGGCTTAACGCAATCACAGTGCCCGATCGATACCCACTTCCAAGATTACTAGATTTTACGTACATGCTGAATGATAAGAAAATATTTACAAAAATTGATTTATGTAGAGCATATCACCAAATACCTATTGCTCCTGAAGATGTACCTAAAACAGCTGTTATAACCCCTTTTGGACTCTTTGAATTCACGAAGATGAATTATGGTTTGCGTTGCTCTGGCCAATCATTTCAAAGATTCGTCGACAGCATGCTTCGCGGACTGGATTTTGTATTTTCGTACTTAGACGATATATTGATCGCGTCACAAAATGAAGAACAACACATACAACATTTACATCAAGTAAATACTTGATGTAAATACTCGCCTTAATGATTATGGCTTGTCGTTAAACACAAGCAAATGTGAATTTGGAAAAAATGAACTCAATTTTCTAGGATATACTATTAACAGCAACGGTATAACTCCGTCTGAAGAAAAGGCTCAAGCAATCATCAATTTTCCACGACCTAAAACCATCGAAGAACTACGTCGATTTTTGGGAATGATAAATTTCTACCGTACTTCAATTCCTCAAGCTGCCCAAATACAAAGCGAATTAAATTTATATCTGCATAATACAAAGAAGAAGGACAAGACTCAAATTAATTGGACTCCAACAGCAAACGAGGCATTTGAGAAGTGCAAGGATAGCCTTAGAAGCGCCACTACACTTTCTCATCCTGTATCAAACGCTCCTTTATCGCTTATGACCGACGCCTCTGGAACCTGTGTTGGCAGCGTCCTTCAACAAAAAGTCAACAATCAATGGCAACCACTAGGTTTCTTTTCAAAAAAGTTAAGTGAAACACAGCAGAGATATTCTACGTACGACAGAGAGTTATTATCAATATATTTGTCGATAATGCATTTCAGACATTCCGTCGAAGCGAGAGATTTAATTGTTTACACCGACCATAAACCTCTCACCTTTTCTCTCAATAAGAAAATATCGCCATCCGATACACCACGAAGATTAAGACATCTCGACTTCATCTCACAATTCTGCAGCAAAATAGAATACATACAAGGAGACGACAACATAGTGGCGGATACACTCAGCAGAATAGAATCGATATCATTACCTTCACTGTTTGAACATCAAGATATTGCAAATTTACAAGAAGACGAAGAGTTAACACAGCTTAAGAAGCAAGATAATCTTCAATTCAAGAAAATATTGATGCCAAATACGAATATTGAATTATATTGTGAAGTTTCTACTAATAACTGCAGGATATACTTACCTACTCAGCTACGTAAACAGGCGTTTGATC
The DNA here is from genome assembly GCA_963576895.1 of Ceraclea dissimilis. Lineage (NCBI taxonomy): Eukaryota > Metazoa > Arthropoda > Insecta > Trichoptera > Leptoceridae > Ceraclea > Ceraclea dissimilis. Next base: position 7,163,963 of record OY756369.1, read on the forward strand.
ACATACATCAAATCAGTCATCCCGGCATAAGAGGTACACAAAGGTTAATCTCACAACGTTATATTTGGAAGAGTATGAACAGTGATGTCAGAAATTGGGTTAAAACTTGTGTTAACTGCCAGAAAGCAAAAGTAACCCGTCATACGATATCACCCTTAGGAGAGTTTCCAGCTGTTCAACGATTTGAACATCTTCATTTGGACATTGTTGGACCATTACCGATATGTGAAGAATATAAATACCACTAAAATAGGTACATTTTTTTTAAAAATTAAATTTATTTCACACATTTCCTGCAGATTTTAGGCATCGTATATTTCGTAGGAATTGTATACAATGATGGATTTAATACATTTCCGGTAACACGCAAGTAGGTACCAGACTGGATAACATATTGTGATATTGGACACTGGTAGTTATTAGCAGTGTCCAATATGTTGTGTTGTGAGTTGTGACTCGCGATCATAAACATTAAGAAAACCTACACACATAGATTGAACACCTGATCCTGCGATTGTGATTAATGTGTAAAATGATGTCGCTAATTCGCGTATCACAGACAAACATCATTCACAGTCCATAGATCAACACAACGACTCTATAACACAGAACATACACCCATTATATTATGCGTATCTATATTAATTAAAACATTTAATATCTGCATAACAACCTACCTACCTATTTCATTACTTAATACTGTTGAATCCAAGTCCCGTATATTTGTAACGCTGGGCCTTTGGCAAATTTGCAAGTCTTATGAATATGCATGTAAATTTAAAGCAGCGACGCATTCATGGGTGGCTAAAAAATTTCGTCGAAGTCTCACATTTTGAGTCGCATGAAATTACTAAAGAAATTATGAATGAAAATAATTTTGGAATACATATACATACACTTACCTAAGTACCCATTATATTAATACTTAATTAAAATAAAATAAATAAATAAAAACTTCATTGCACATAAATTTACACACAAAGGGCGGATTTATCGCCTATTGGCGATTTTTGCCAATCAACCCAAAATTGATAGAGAATGCAATTCGAATTCTTTTAGTAGTCATACTTACTGCAGTAGATACCTGTACTGAAACTTTCTAAAGGTTTCTCACCCGAAACACGCAGATAAAATGCACACGAAAAACGCCCTTATGTATATCGCCATAAGGGTAATTTTCCATAAACATTTTATCTGCGTGTTTTGGGTGAGAAAACTTACAAAGTACCCCCCCTGGTACCTATAGTAGGAACGTATGTAGAATTAGTATGGAAAGTAGGTAAGACCCTCTCTGATATGTTCCTTCGAAGAACTTTAAAGGGGGTGGTAGAGTGGCAGTATGAGTAGTTAGTTAATAAAAAATGGCAAATATCGAGAATATAATTTTCACGGGTACCCTATCCACTAGTATCTAATAATGATTGAGGTAATATACCATACAGTTCTAGTACCTATGGTATGTTATGATTGTATCCATCCGTACTAATAGTAACCATTACATAGGCATGTCATATGTACACCCACTGATTGGCCTTTCCGATATGTCAATGTGTACGATTATATCTGCTTATAAACGTAAAGCTCATTACGTATCTTCCAATACTTACAACATGCAATCAGTAATAAAAGATGTTGCGGATATACTTACCTTAGTCAACACATACCTACCTAGGCAGTTCTTCTTCTCAGCCGTTTTCCCCTTTGACTTTCCACAGACTTATGTATTGGACATGGTGCAGCCATCTGCTTCCTGCGTTTCGCTTTCGCCTCACATCGTCAGACATCTAACCTGAGGCCTTTCTACGCTCATTCTGTTGCTCATTCTATGTCACCGTTCGAGAATCCTTATGGTCTATCTACAATCGGAGGATCCTCCAACGTGTCCTGCCCAGCTCCACCATCTAAAGCTTGTTTCTTGATTGCATAATGCATTAAGTGCGTCGCCCATGATCACGAAGTTATATTATTATGATTGTTGCAAACGCATAACCGGTATGTATTATTTTAATGCCATTATTTGCTCTTATTCTGTAACTTTTCGGCCTAAAATAAGGTGCTTTTACTATGAAATACCTATTCGAAAAGATGAGAACTCCTTATTTTAGTAAGACGCACTTAATTAAATACAAAATCAGACCTGTTGTGTAAAATACGGCTTGAAACGTTTGTTTACACTGCTTAAAATTTGCATACAAATATGTTCTAAAAATTTTAATCAACTCATCTCTCTCAAGAATGTGATGTTTTTAAGAAAAAATATTCTAAACCCAGAGCTAGGAAAATGCATGGAAAATGTTCGAATCGACTCAGTAGATTGATGATTTCAACTTAATAATTATTTAAGCCAGAGATTGGAATAGGTATATATTTTTTCATACTGAAAGATAAAACCCCAGAAAAATCACATTTTTACCACACGTTTTCTCATCATATCATTAGTTTTCATGAAAAGCCATTTTTAATTCTTTTTTATAACAGACATTTTTTATAGATATTATTGTGCAAAAAATTGTACACGTTTCACATAAACCAAGTCACATCGCAACCTTCTTCATTATGTCTAAAAAAATTCGCCTGCGGCGCTGTTTAAGCTTTTTTTGATAAGTCGCACTTTAATTTTTTTGTTGCCCCTTCCTAGCTCCGAGGCTCGCAACGCCCTTTAATGTAGGTATTATGTTTTCAGTTTTACTATGTTATTATAAATAAATAAATAAAAAAAAATGTAAGAATTAATTGAATCGAAATAACTCAAATGATTGCATGATGTTGAATTCTGGAAGGCGTTTATCACAATGAGTAAATATAGATGGTGATCTAAAAATTGGGTGTCAGCTGAATTCGCGGATCAACACAACATTGCAGTCTCAATTAGTCCCTCCGTGCGGTCACAGACTTGTTTAATTTATTATTTATTTATTTATTTAGTTTTATATACACATAAAATAGTGAAAAGTATTAAAAGTAACGCATGATTAGTGATTCCAGCTCGTATATTATAAGCTGTGTCACTCTTTGGATTGTTACTTATCTTCCTATACAGTTTTCCTAATCGAGTTACCCATTTCTTTATAGTAATATTGTCTATGCATGGTGTGCCTTCGAATTTCGAAAGTGACAGTTCAAAAGAAATTGTTCTTTTTTTTAAATGTGTGTGATTCGTGGAATTTAATTTTCTACCACCGAAAATTTTCTTTGGATAAATAACGAAGCCAGTTTGATACTCGCCAAGAGGTAAATAAATAGATAGTTTTTTTTAGCGTTTTTGTACTACCTGCCGCATTTTTTTTTGCTGAGAAGCGTTTGGGAGTCCAAAGGGAGCATAAAAATAAGATTTTGCAAGGGAGTTGTAAGGAAAAATATAATTGATGCATGCCGGTATCGATGAATGAAGATATGGATATCTACTTGTGATGAATAAATCTAGTCACGTGAGGTAGATAAAATACAACAGATTGAGAGCCGCTGTCTTATACAAACCATTCTCAAAATAAGCAATGCCGGTGGATATTAGTACATAGTAAAGAATAAAATAAAAATGAATGTATGTGACGGAAGCAAGAAGTGTAAGGAAGGATGGCGTTCTGTCCTCTTAGACTACGCCTCAAGGGGCGCGGCGTGAGAGAGTAGATAGATAAATAGTTCAGTATATTATTATTCGACTTACGAGTATAAATAACTTAGACAGTATTGAAGCTGTTTTTTTTTTAATTTTTCCTAGGATATCTACAATTACTTAAGTAGTTATACCTATTATTATTTGTATAATAATTCGAATACATAGCTGGTGTTTCATTATATTATAGAAAACTCTATAGAGTCTAGACTCTAGAGTGTTATATAGTATGCTTCATAATCACATTTAGGATTGTTTTTATTGTCTAGGTATCAGCGACGAAGGGTGGATTTCTGCAGAAGGGAAGCCGGGGCTAACATTTCTTATGGGACTACGTCAGATTAGACACTATTATACCTATATTTTTTTCCAAAAGGTAACTCTATAGGAATCGTGTTCTTAGGAAGCTTCGCGCCTGCTAGGTATACTACAACAAAAAAAGTAAGCCGTGCGGCTTTGTCATTGCTATCAAATCAATTTCACACACTAGGTAGTCTGGGTCACAGAACACATATACGTCTGGGTACACTACACAATGCAGTGGCGTATATATAGGGAGGGCGAGCCCCCCCCCCCCCCGAAATATAAAACGAATGTATAAAAATCGTTATTTTAAAACATTTAGAAAGACACCCAGGTTCAACACTTCGCCCATTGTTAAAAAAAATTTCATGCGGCGCCACTCATTCTTTTTTTGTAGTTATTTATACTTTACAATACATACCAATACATCTTTACAATACATCTACTCTTCGCCACTGGTACTTACTATATACTAATGGCGTAAAAACCATGAATAATTTGACAAATAAATATTAATAAGTTTGATTGCAAAAAAAATATATTCTCCTAACACTAGTTCCACAATGTTCCGCGTGGCATGTTGCTATTGCAAAGTACTACCTGTCCTAAGATGAGTGAGTGACCCATCATCCGAACACCCTGTATAATTAATAAACAACTGAGAGGCTCACTGTGTAGGAGTGTCTACCTAAACATTCAGCACTATTTTATCACATTGTTTGGCCTACCTGATTCTATTGTAGGTATTACTCTATACAGGGAGTAATGATTCTCACTACAATCTTTTGCTATCTGCTTTTTTTTTACTGAAATCATAAAACATAAATTTTAGTTTACAACGATTTGGCCGTCGTAAGTATCTGCAATCTGTAATAAGTAATTGTTTCATACCTCTACTTTGTTTTAGAAAAGAATCTGGGATTGCGTACGCAAATCCAGATTCCTGCACACCTAGTTGCACTAGGCTCAAACCAGGGCTATACTTAAAACATTCTAGTATGGCTCTGGCTCAAACCCTGTATCGCTAAGCGTGGAATACATCGCCACCGCCGGGGTTCAAACTTAGTACTGATATTTTTTTTATTTAAGTACCTACGATCTTCGAGAGGAAACTGTCACAGATCACAGAACCTTATATTGCCTATACATAATATATCCATGAACGATTTTGCGATTGCTTATATTGTATTAATATGTGTGTAGTAAGTAGGCAGAGCTGGGCAGAAAAGCGTTAATCCGTTAATCGTTAATTAACGAAGTTAACATTTTGGTTAACGATTTAACGCTTTTCTCACCTCCAAAAATTGTTAACGGATTATTTAACTTCCGTTACATTTTACTTCCGTTAATAAAGTCCGTTAATATTTGATTGTTTGCACACACATCATCCACTGGCGGCGCTGGCATTAGATAATCCAAGGGTTGTTTGGGCTTATGTGTGGTAGTGTAGTATCGTGTGTGGATTGGGAGTTGGAAAAGAAATTTCACTTTGTTGGGAATGTTGGGATATATCGCCATAGTGTAAATGTAATAGTAGTTGTACTTATGTAGTTCTATTTCATGCCATTTATCCGCGATTTTTTACATTAACGCTTTAACGGATTAACGTTAACTTCCGTTACATTTTTCAAAATGTAACGCTTTAACGATTAACGAAGTTAACTTTTTAGTTAACGGATTATCGATTAACGAAGTTAACATTTTGATTAACGGTGCCCACCTCTGTAAGTAGGTACCTGTAATTATTTTTGTATTACCCACTAATATAATGTATTTTTTATCAAATTATCACATCAACCGGCGCAAAGGTATTTTTTGCTGTAATTCCGGTGGATGTCAGTATTTAAGAGTAAAATAAAATAAAAATAAGAACCATAAATCCAGATAAAATCTTTTTTGCTACTCGTACATCCTGCGGGACTTCGCACTCTGCCTTCTTTAAGAAAAACTACAGTCCACGCATCCGCAACAATTATTATGCGGCTGTGAGATTTCGAAGTTTGTGGATGCGAATTAGAAAAAATGGTATCCGTAAATTTTTACACACTGTATAATATCTTAAATTATGGGGACATGTTATGTTATGTATGTTCACTATATGATATTATGAGTCATATTGTGTCTTCATCACATTATGTATTAAATATTACTGTATTAGAGACATTGTATAAAACGCCATATTATTATATACTTAGCAGGCTCTAGTCAAATTCCTTTCAAATGTTAACAAGCCATTATGAAGCTGATGTGAGATGAAGCGGATAATAAGCGAACAACTCAGATCTTCATAGAATATAGATTGTGAATTCACACAGCGATCCATGGAGAGATAGATGCTGGGTGTGAGCCTCAGCGATAGAATTAGAAACAAGGAAATCTAATATTTTTATAATATTTTTTAAATGAATCTTAGATCGAGACTGTTGACCATATAGTAGAGAGGTGTCCTAACAAGAAGTTTGCAGGGGTTCTTGAGGAAATCCATGAGGTGACGCCAAGGGCAATAGATTACTTGCAGAATATTGACGCGGGAGCTATGACTCCAAGATAACTTGTACAATGGTCATGTGCATACGAAAGAAGAAGAAGAATGAATCTTAGTTTATCTAAATTAACCCAAATACATCTTTGTACACTTCACAGAAAGCTTGAAAAGCCTGTGTTGTGAAGTGGAGTAAGTCGGGGATTGAACCCGTGCCCACTGGATTAACAGTCGAGCGCGTTATCAACCAGGCCACTAACCACCTCAGAAGTTGTCGACGTCATGTATCGTACGGCAAGACTTAAATGGCAATGGGTAGGGCAAGACAAGACGAAAATAGATGGACACCCAGACTCGTAAAGTGGAAGCCATGGGAAAACAGAAGAGGTGTCGGAAGGCCCCAGAAAAGATGGGCGGACGACGTGACCTCGGTAGCGGGTAGGCAGTGAGTCAGAAAAGTGAGGGATAAAAAAGACTGGAAACAAATGGAAGAGGCCTATATAAAGCAGTGGAGGGACCAAGGCTGATGGAGTAATTTACGAAATGTTTACAAGTCCCAGTTCTGAGCATTTTGAGTAAAATGAATCGTAGAGTGTGTATGACGAATAAGGATAAGGAAGTCCGGTGCATTGCTTCTAGATAACAATACAATGAAAAAGCCTTGGGCTCCTCTGTACGTCCGAAAAAAATAAGGTTCAAGTCTCGATGTGACCATGATTTTATAGTACTTATCTTGTTTGAAGTTTCATGCCCGATCCCACCAACTTCAACCTAGGAAGCAGACCCCTAAGGAATTTCCATACAAAAACACAGATAATTTCAGTGATTTTATAATTAAATGATGTACAACAGAGGGAGCAATAAATCCATACAAAATACAACATGCAGCTCTCCTTAGTTAGGTGCCCAAATATCTCCGCCCAGAATCTCCCTCACTTAAGTAGCTCCATGTTGTATTTTGTATGGATTTATTGCTCCCTCTGTTGTACATCATTATAAAATCACTGAAATTATCTGTGTTTTTGTATGGAAATTCCTTAGGGGTCTGCTTCCTAGGTTAAAGTTGGTGGGATCGGGCATCAGACTTTTAATTTCCATTGCAAATACAATAGGTACCTACCTAGTACCTACTCATGAAAACATTTGTATGGAATAAAAATTTATGACTGAAATCACTTAGCGCCGATAGCTGAAGGCCGATAAAAAAGGAGAAATATCAATATCTATATTCGGACAAGAAAGGCAATACTTGCAATAAAGATGACAACCCTTGAGAATCGGCGTACTGTGTCGGATATGATCTATTTATATAAGTTACTTAATAATGTTGTTGACTCCAGTAAGCTGCTCGAGGAGGTTGGGTTCAATTGTCCCACAAGAAGGACGAGATCAACCCTGACATTCAGGTTACCTCAGTGCAGCACCAATTATGTACAAAATTCATACATCCGACGTGCCTGTGGTAATTACAATGCTTTCTTTAATAAAATTGACATACATCAACACACACAAGGTAAGTTCAAAGGTCTGGTTCTGAGAAGTATGTGTGGGCAAGTGGTCGATTGAAAAGTGCAAATATTCTTACAAACTTTCCTTTTCCTCTTTCCTTTTCCTTTTTCCTTTTCCTATTCCTGAGCATATGTAATGTAACTGATACTATATTGTTGTATTATCTTTCTTTATCTTTCTTTTTCTTTTTCTTTCGTGTGTAGATTCGCTTTCAGTCATTGGTATTAACGCATAGAGGATAATTGCCATTGTAGTAAGATTGATAACAAACATCTATTGGTATACTTAACTAGTTACTATTTTTAAGATTTAAGATTTTTTGTATTACTGTCTGTTTGTTTAATGAATAAAATAAAATAAAATAAAAATAACAATTTTACTTATCTATTGTTTTTCAAATATCAAAGTAATTTTCATATTATTTTATCTGAATACCATTTTGTTTAAGATCGGTATCGGTTTTTTTTATGTCTCTAGTCAATAATAATCCTCTACGATTCACTGAGCTCATCATAAAAAATAGACTATTTATATTATAAGTGGAGTAAGGTTATAATTTCTTATTTTATTATCAAAATATGTGTACGAGATAAGATACACATGTGAATTTCGTGAAATATCTGACATTTTTATGCCGCTGTGATCTTTGAAGTCCATACTCTTTATAACATCCGCAGGCCATCGTCTATTTTAGGTACGAGTAGATCAAAGAATTGTCTATTTTCTATGTTATGTTGTCAAAGGTTATTTTTTTATGTTTAAAAATTGAAACAAATCATTCAAATATTTTAGACTCCACACGCTTCTTCTTTCCGTAGCATTCTTGGTCAGAAATTCATTCTTCAGAAATTAATTCATTCATTTAGTCAGAAACACTCTCCTTTGGCTCAATACGTCCGTATATTTGAGGATCTGATCTACATGATCGATCCAGATGAGTCTTGCATAGCCAGACACTTATTCTTTCAATCAGTTCTTTTTTTTGTCGTAGTATGAGTAGTTTAAGCCATCTCTAGTTAAGTATTCACTTTCATTATTCGTCTACTTACCTATATATGTAAAACTGACGAGTCCGAGTGCCCGATATAGGGTCTAAGGACGATAAACAACAATAAACAATAAACGTTCTGGCTCCGTAGACAAATTACATCGGCAACGACAGGCAAACAATGTGATTTTTACCTACTTAATTTTTATTTCATCGATGAATCACAAAAGTCTGGTTAAACTAGGTAAATGTCAATATACCTCGAATTACGGATGTGATGGGGAATAGGGGGACTGGCAACGTGTCCCCGACAGTTCGTCTCCAGACAGTTTATACTCCGACTAGTTAGTACCTGGTCCATTAGGTATTCTTTTCAACCCATTTCTTCAATTTGCATACTTATACAGTTTACATAGATAATACATACTTATAAGTAATTATTTTTTATTTTTGTTTTAAATATTTATATTATAGTCGTTATTATTTTTTTGGACAAACTGTCCGAGGGACAAACCATCGCGGAACAAACTGTCGGAGGGACGAACTGTCACCCAATCTTCCTATACGGTCACTCGATATGACATCAAAGTATGTATACGAGTATATCAACGTCGGTCTGAATGTCAGAAAATGTTTCATGAAAACTGATTACAATGTAAATAAGAAAGCTACATTGTAAGACAAGACTAATAATATAGGTCTAGATTTAAAAACCTTGGCTGGCCCCACTAACACTATTCTTGATGTTATTACGAATATCATCATATCGTACAAATATCTTGAAACTTTTCCAAAAAATAACATTACTTTTGGTCGCGTGGATATCTATGTATGCAAATATACTAACATCGTATAATGTGCTACGGAGAAATATAGTGAAAGTGATGTTTTTAATTCATGTTTTGATTGATATGAATTGAAATTGTTGGGCTATTGACTTTCTATGAGTCTCAGGATGTTTAACATCTATGATATCGTGACTCTTTCTATCTGTACCCCACACATACCCTTTGAAAAAATTATTTTACCTTTTCAAATTCAAATAAATTTATTAGTAACTAATATCTTACATTTAATACATACATATAAAACTAATTACAATATTTACAATCTTCCATACTACCCTCCAATGTGAGGAGACCTCGTGTATTGAAGGGGAGTTCTCATCGATTTCAAATGAAAACTTACATTATTGGCGCAGTTGGTTGAGGTGGCAGTCTCTCAAGCCGGAGGTGTCAGGTCCAAACCCCGGCGCTGCATACATAATACATCGCCAGCGCGCTGGCCATGTATTCCGCACTTTGCGATACAGGCTTTTGCCTAGTGCAAAGTGTGCAGAAAAGTATATGTATTTGGGTTTGCTTGTGCAAGCCCAGATCCAAAAACATTTTGTAGACAAAGCCGTCTTCGCGGTCTGCTGGATATAGGTTCCCCCAAAACCATGAGTGACAGTACTTTATATACAAGCCCCCCCCCCCCCAAAACGTTGAGTCACAGTATTTTTTACCATGTGACGACATTCAGCCCCCCCCCCCCAAAATTGAGTCCTGGATCCGCCACTGCCTAGACACATCTTCCATCTGATTCCGGCAATCCTAATTATGTGTGTCCTAAATGGAGAATAAAAGGTGCTTTATTTTATAAAGTATCTTTGTAGCATAATTTTTAACTCGTAGATTTCGAAGGTCGGTAGTACCGGCTTTAGACATGGTGAAGTTTTTTCTTCTTCTTCTTTCTCTAAGACTGCTGTGTCCTGTCATTACTTGGAGCCTATGTTTCTGGGACACGATTGTCCAGCTGTCCCGGCATCATTTACATATTATGTGGTCTCCTTGGGAATCTAGGGCCCGATGGCAGCTACTTCTTGGTCTCCAATATCTTCGATATCGCAAGTCCTTATTCTTATTTCAGAATTTCTTACCTTGTCTTAGATCGGCAGTCCTGCAAGTCTCGGTGGTTCTCAAACGGTTATCGTGGTATTGCATAGATTATAAACTATACCAAGGCGTTCAGAGTGCGAAAATTCGCGCTCTTCAATTAAGTACCTACCTACTCTGACTTTTGGAAAGGAATTATGTTACACTTATCTATACTAAGTGGATACTTTTACTACATAATATGTACTTACTACTTACTAGATTTGTATGAGCGTATGAGAGTGTTTACTATTGATATCATTGGCCATGAGCCAGTATTAAAGTTTATAACGAAGATTCGGATATGATTCATGTCCGGTATAAAAACACTATCAATTTTTTCATCAGATTATCACACTTAAGTTGGCAACGGGTATTTAGCGAGGATAATTGAATAATAACAAGAACTTTTTACTTTATTTCTTCCGTATATAATTGAGTTAGATTATATCAATTCAAAAAAATATATTTCATTTATAAACATTCACCAAGGCGAACTTATCAATCTCGTCCAGTTAACCTAAACGGAGCCTAAAAGACAATTATGTTTTTTTCTCTAATTATATGCACGACTAAATTTATTATCTTTGGAAGCGTACATGCCTGCTATTTCTTCTTAAGAAATGCTAATAATCCATGTATCAAGAATACTCGCATTCTTAAAAAATTAACCCAACTAAACAGCTGCCTCGTCTCATTCAAAATAGAGACATTCAGATTTCAGACATGACAGCAGTGAACTTTCATACAGTGTGATAGTATTTCACACGATGTGTGGTAACTAGAGACAGTTATGGCACACGACACATAGGCCTCATTCACCCTAAATAGAAACAGTCAGAAAGGATGGCCAACCTCGCTGCTAAACTTTATATGAGATATCGTCACTAGCGGATCTAGGGGGTGGGCTAGGAAACCATGGGGTGGGCAAAACCATGACTGACAGTACTTTATATACAACAAATCTAGGGGTTTCAGCCCCTTAGCCCCCCCCAAAACGTTGAGTGACAGTAATTTTTACCATGTGACGACATTCAGCCCCCCCCCCCCCCCCCAAATTGAATCCTGGATCCGCCACTGGATATCGTTTTTTGTCCATTTTCGTTTACAGGACAATCAAAAGCAATATTAAAATATGGAATGATTGCATAAGTACTTCATGATTTATAAAATATTAAAATAATATGTTCACATGCATTGAAATATTGTACACCCACATGTTTTAACGTACTTTGTACACACAACATGAATTAAACATATTATAGCCCAGGAAATTTAGCTTTGTAGCGTAGATAATTGTCGGAAACCTGGAAACCGTTTAAATCCCTTCATTAACATGCAAAGAAGTTTTCTTGAAGTTTGCACCAATTTTCCGCTTGTGCTAAGTACAGGGTGACCCATAAACCGAAAAAATAATGTACTTTTTTCAGTTTTTCAGTAATATCTTCTAAACGATGCTTTCTAGGAAAATGGTGTCTTTTTAAAAATTAAAGTACATAATATTCTGCGTCGTTTGAGCATAAATACTTATTTGTACCTCAAAAATTATTGTGATATAGACACTGCCAAGTACATATTAATTTTCGGAACAAATTGAAATATTCGTATTTTTCACTCTTGTTGTTAAATAACTCCCCAACTCAGGTATTTACGGTAATATTTCACTGAAAATATTTAATTGTGGGTCAATTGTCTCTAACTTGTGATTAAAAGTTTAGACCTTCAACACATAGTTTATGATGCACAGGTGTTTAAAGAGAGACGAGTGAAATAAAGAAATTTATTAATTGATATATTTAGATATGTAAAAGGTAAGCTTATTTAAATTTTACTATTCCATTTTATTAAAGTATAGTTTTGTTAAGTAAAATCCAAATTTTCAATACTGTTACGCCACTGCCTAATATTTTATATCGAAAAGAGTATTTTTTTAACATTCATTAATTTTATTAAAATATCTCCTAAACGGTTAGTGTTAGGAAAAAAATATTTATGTCGGAATTTATTGTAAATAATTTCTCTATATTATAATTGCAAAATAATTTCTTTGACTTAAATACTAAGTGAGGTAGAATTGATTAAAAATTGTATATAAAAAATGAATTCATACATGTCGTCACTTTTTGTTAAATTACTCCTAAACCAAGCGGTGCAGTATAAATTCATTAAATTAAATTTAAAACTAAATAAATTTTCTATAAAATGAGTATAATAAAATTAATTTGTGATTTATAATAAAAGAGTACTAGATGATCAAAGTTGATTTTGTGTAGAGGCACGTTGCTATGCAGGAACATTTTGTATGGGAAGCGTGGAATTATTTTACAAAATATTGATATTGATCATCTAGTATTTTTTTTATTATAACTCCCCAATTAATTTTATTACACTTATTTTATAGGAAATTCATTTGCTTTAAATGCAATTTAATGGATTTACGCTACTCTGCTTTGTTTAGAAGAAATTTAACAAAAAGTGACGGCATGTATGAACATATTTTTTATATACCATTTTTAATCATTTCTTCCTCACTTAGTATTTAAATGAGATAAATTATTTTTCAAGTATTATATAGAGAGATTATTCTAGATAAATTGTGAGATAAATATTTTTTCCTAACACTAACCGTTTAGGAGATATTTTAATAAAACCAATGAATGCAGAAAAAAATACTCTTTTCGATATAAAATATTAGTCAGTGGCGTAACAATATTAAAAATCATATTTTACTTAACAAAACTATACTTTAATAAAATGAAATTATTAAATTTAAATTAGCTTACCATTAACGTATCTAAATCTATCATTTAATAAATTTCTTTATTTTACTCGTCTCTCTTTAAACACCTGTGCATCCTGAACTGTGTGCCCTAGGTCTAAACTTTTAATCACAAGTTTGAGAAAATTGATTCATAATTAAATATGATCAGTGAAATATTACCATAAATGCCTGAGTTGGGGAGTTATTCAACAACAAAAGTGAAAAATACGAATATTTCAATTTGTTCCGAAAATTAATATGTACTTGGCAGTGTCTATATCACAATAATTTTTGAGGTACAAATGAGTATTTATGCTCAAACGACGCAGAATATTATGTACTTTAATTTATAAAAAGACACCATTTTCCTAGAAAGCATAGTTTAGAAGTTATTACTGAAAAACTGAAAAAAGTACATTATTTTTTCGGTTTATGGGTCACCCTGTACTTAGCACAAGCGGAAAATTGGTGCAAACTTCAAGAAACCTTCTTTGCATGTTAATGAAGGGATTAAAATAGTTTCCAGCTTTCCGACAATTATCTACGCTATACCCCCTTTTTTAATGTAACTTCACCGGTCTATTATTATTGTTTCAACTTTTCTACTATTGTGTTTACATAATGAATAAAATATAATGTTTTTATATCCATAGCACCTTTCTCTTTTAAATAGATTAATGATATGTATCAAATTTCATGACATATAAAACACGATATGCATTTTATAGTAATGCAAAGTCCTTCAGGCTTTTTATTTTATTAGCTTTTGCCTCACATTAATCATAAGATTTTATTATAATTGAGAAAAAATATGATACGTACAAATAAAATCTGTAAACTGAGTTTTTCCTTCAAGGTATCATTTTAATGGGAAATTAACATGACACATGACCCATTCACCTCCTGGCACATTATTTTCTTATACGTATAGGTACCTCAAAAGACCAAAAGACTGCTAAATATGCGACAATATTGGGAATTGTCTGGGTTTTCATCAGGGTCCTAAAGGAAAAATAACTAAGTACCTACATAATCAATTGAAACCAGAGGCAGATTAAGTGTTGAGAGCGCCCCTAGGCAAGCACCTCATCGGCGCCCCTCTAGCGTCCATATTATATTATAAATTTCAACTAGCACTAATACGAGGGCGGATCATTAAGTACCCGTGTTAGGTATGAAGATGAAAGTTTTTTCCAATTTTTTTTTCAACGTCATCTTCTTTTAGGTCGATTCACGTATCCCAACACCTCTGCCATTTATTTAACCCCTCCAAAAACGCGATCTGCCAAACTCCTTAAAATACAACTCTTTCTCGGGAAAAACATCCTTCTTTGAGCTGATTTTTACCCCCCGAGCCATGTTTTCATATGGAGGACCTAAAAATTATTCGCAGAAAGCAAGGTTGGAAGAATATGATTGGTGCGACAGCAAGTCGCGGCGTATTTCATCCAATTTGGCCGCGACAGCCCCGAAGGAATGTGCTGGTGCATTATCGTGGTGGTAAAACACTTTTTTCTTAGCCAACTAGGGCCATATCTCCTTCAATTTTCCTTCAGTTTCTCATCGAATCGCTCAAATAATTCACCGTAACACTGTCTCTTGATCGTTCTGCCTTTTTGCAAATCAAGGATAGACGGGGAAGAAGATGTATGTATGTATGTATGTATGAATTGATGATTTTCCCTTCGAATCCCAAAAAAATCGTGGTGGTGGCCTTTCCGGCCGATCGGACCGTCTTTTCCTCCTTTGAAGGAGATTCACCCGGAAAAATACACTTTTTTGCCCATTTTTTGGTCCCTGTCGTATAATTATGTATCTAGATTTCATTAACGGTGACACTTGACGTAAAAACTCCTTCGAATCTCGCTTAAAAAGGTCCAGAAACTGATTGGACTTTGACACCTGTATCCGCTTGTTGTTCAAAGAGAGCAATTGTGGCAGCCATCGGGCCGACACCTTTTGCACACTTAACTTGTTCTGAAAAATATTAATTTCCGTTACGTGCGGCACGCCTATGGCCTCAGCTACTTCACACACTTTGGTTCGGCGATCAGCAAGAATCATCTCGTGGACTTTTTCAAAGATTTCCTCGGTAACCCCTTCTGCCAGGCGACCTGGCCGCTCCTCATTAAAAACAGTTGCAAGACCCTTTTAAATTCGTTGAACCAAAATTGTATGTTTACAATCTATGGTGAACGGACTCCATAGATAGCATAAAACTTCAATTTTATTACGTCGCGTGTTTTTTGACCCAAAAATGAGGAGCCAAATTCGGATCAATTTTGTTATTTTTAAATTTTTTCGAGAAACACTCAACAGGGGTCATTAAACTGGCTGCCAAAAAATAACTAATCCACGAATCGGTCCGAAATTCAGTATGGTGTCGTCTGAAGGATGGTTCCACACGATGGTAATATCATTTTCTCTCTGCACAGCCACATTTCTTCAAACACGGGTATTTATTGATCCGCTCTCGTACATAATAACTAATGCTGCGCCACACGGCTTGACCCATCGTGATGCTCCATCCCGTGGGAATTTTGGGATAAAATGTGTAAATCTGTGTCTCCACCAATCTACATACCAAGTTTCATCAAAATCAGTTTAGTAGTTTTTGCTCATGAAAAATCTTACTAACTTCTATTATAAAATCATGCGATGTAGAAATAATCATGAAGGCGGAGCATGCTTCGGAAACTCTACATCTCTATAGAATTAATCTTTTATATTGTGTAAGTAGGTGCATACTTACTTACACAACTATTTTTTTTATTTTTTTTGTTTTTGTTTAAAAACTTCATCGCGCGGCTCGCGCGCCCCTTTGTAACCTCGCGCCCCTAGGCACGTGCCTACTTTGCCTTATGGGTAATCCGCCACTGATTGAAACATTAAATAAAATAAATATACACCATCTATCGATTGTCTGAGAGTTTCCCTAGACGTGCCCAGAAATTAGTTCTACAGGGAGTACTTTCAGACTACATATTTTGAGTATCGATAAACCAGAAATCTGGATAGGACATTGGCTAATAAAAAATCTAATACCTACCTCTTACCCTTAAATTAAACGTTAAATTAACGTTAAATTCGTCGATGTAAACTGTAAATACAAAAAAATTAATATGTTTGTTTCACGGCTAAATACAAATTTTGAGAAAACACTGCGCCAACACCAACTACAAATCAAAGCACTAAGTGCTGGTTTCTGCGCTATGTTTTTCAAAGGGGGTGAAGAGGTCTGTTGAATACGTGTAACGTCATTCTTGGTGAAAAACAACATAATTTGTATGTACGCAATAGTGGTTGCACGAAACTTAGCGTTTTACCTTCTTTGCCTGTTGGATAACCGCTACTAGATACTACAAGGCGACTACAATTTTATTATACGAGTACATACTGTCAACAATTTTATTTAGGCATCATCAGTCATACCTTAACCTTTACTGTGCAATAATATGCAGGTTACGCTAAGTATGCATTACCTATTATAATAAGGTTGTGTGACGTATATGACAGTATAGACAATAGTAATATATTTAGTATCTAATATCTTTATTAAATGTCACGCTACAATGAGACTCATTCATCCTTAAGATCAAGGTGACACTCCTTATTGCTTCCTATACCCATTCTTCTTCCTCTCCAAGTGATCACTAGAGAGCTAGCCTCTTTTTCTTCTGCCTTTAAGAGCAGCTCTTCGACCCTCGTTAAGGCAGTCCACTTGGGCATTTTCTGGACACTTTTGTCCAATTCCTCAGCGTAGTTGTACGTAGATAGATGCTCGTTTCCTCGAAGGATATTCCATATTGTGCAGGTACCTCTTGATTTTCACGGAGCGTACCCAGTTCAGAAGGAACAAGTAAAGATTTGGTATTTAAATGATATAAAAAACGGGCAATTAGCGCAAAATTAAGAAGAAGAAGTTGTTGATGTTATGTTATACATAGATCTGGTTGGATAAATAAAAATATAAAGAATATGCCATCATATAAACTGACAACCCAACGAATTTACCAATGGTTACTATTAAAAACCTAGCTACAGTACCTACTGGAAAATAATCACCCATCCAGATATCACGCATATTAAAGGAGGATCAGATGCACGTGGCTAAATTATTGTGCCCAATATATCAGTAGGTAGACACATCAATTTATTATTTTATTGACACAATTGTATTGTTAAAAATATTTTGATTGTATTGTATTGTTCACATCACACGATGACCTCAAGATTTTTTGCTGTTTACGTGGGTTTCTTACTATTTCACAATCGTCACGAATTAATAACACACCGTACTCGATAAAAGGAGATCGCCTACTCAAGTCTTTACCTAATGATGTTTGCAAAGTATACTTGTGTTATAATCTATCATCTACCTGCCGACTACCATGTTTACATTGCTGTATGTTTTAAAATACCAAGATTAGCTCATAAGCATATTGTTGAGATTTGTCTCACTTCACTCCGGAGTCCGGAGTCTCATGCAGTAGTTGCAAAAGTCTCACCTACACTTTCAAATCTATTAAGGTTATAGTTTCAAGTCAAACAAGGGGTTATATGAAAACACTACCCATCTCTCGAACTGCAATTTAGTGTCTAGGGTTTACAGGTCAGAAAAACTTGTGAAAACCTCGTGTAAATTCCCCCTTAGCTATCAGAAAATCTATGAAATATCACCTCGCATCCATGTAAATATGACGTGCGGACTTTTATACCTGTTAAGAAGAATTGATTTTAGACGAATTGTTTTAAGACGAACTGATTTTAAACGACATGATTTTATGATTTTAGACGAACTGATTTAAAACGAACTGATTTCAATCGAATTGATTGTAGACGAATTTGCCGGATACCCATTTTGGTACCAAACCATCACATTTGGCTTCATTTTGAATACGATATAGATGCATCTTAGTAGCATATTATTTTGTACGGAGTTTATGATTAATTTAGTAAGTAGGACAATGATTTGCCTACATGAAAACTATTCTTCATGAGATGCCATACCTTATAACTTATGTCCTTTATCATGTAGGTATAGGTACTATAATACTGTTATATGTATGTATATATATGCATATTGTTTTTATTACGTAAAACCGTTCCCGCGACATTTCTGATTCTGTTATGATGAGTAGGATGAGCCGTATGAATATCTATTCCCTCATTTGAAATAAGACAAATTCTTAAAATGACTCTTGAAATCATACTTTTTGCTCAGAATAATAATGTCTTCATTTTTTTCTTTGTGGGTGTAAGAATTCATTAGATGTTGTTGCATTTTGTGAACAGCATTATAAATGTGAGTACAATACGATTTCAATTTGGCGAACCTCGTGATATCGAAATCTCAATTTATTTAAATAATCTTACCTCGTGTATAAAATTAAACGGATTTAAAGCACTATCGAGTAGGTACTTAGTCTAAAATTACTAATTCGTATTTTTACAACGATGTGAAAGAACATCATTGATTCCACTATCTTTATTGGGATCATAGGGAGAGGGGAAAAAGCAAATGATACTGAATAATTGCTTATATAGGGAAAACTGGACGCTATCATTTTGTCCTCGTGTGCATCAAAAATTAAAGTAATTTTTTTTAGTGGAAAGTTTCTTGATGAGTAAGTAGGAACTTTAGGAAGCATTTACATAGAGTAGCCTGAATCTACAAACTGGTGAACTGATGTGTATTGGCAGCTAAACAATTGGAAAGTCATCTTCCCTCTCGCTGTCACACTGAGGTTTTACTGTGCTTATACTGTAGGAAGATTAAAATATACGAGTGGGCCCGATGAGCGCTTCGTCATCATTATAAGAGTATTATTTTTTTAGTGCATCGCCAAAATTTCTCTGTTTACGCCATCATAACATGCAGCTTATCTTGCGGGGGAAGCGGAAGATTCGGCGCCACGTGTTTTAGTATCTGTGGCACATTTTCGATTCCATGAAATCCAAACACAAATAAATAAATAAAAACTTTATTCTACATTACTTTACACACAAAGGGCGGATTTATCGCCTGTTGGCGATTTCTGCCAATCAACCCAAACACAAAAATGGTTCGTAGATTTGTTTTTTTTTCGGGTTTAATCGTTTGAAGATCTGATGATTATCAGGTCACACGATTCAACCTAAAAAAAAACAAATCTACATATGGATCATCGTGAAAACCTGCAACTACTATTTACAAAAATAGTTCTCTCCTCATCTCGGTTTCAGAAATAAATTGTTGGTACATTCCAATTATTGATGCTTACGTATAGGTAGTAGGTACTTACATTCAGTATACTTCTAAATCATTAAAGGATTCATTATAATTTCAGGTATTGAACAGGGACATCTGAAGCGAATCTAAGGCGTGGATGAAGATTTCCTGAAGAAAAACGAACGAAGACCGCGGACGAATTGAGACTATTTTAATATTTTATATGAAACGAAACGAAATTTTAGATTAATAAATAATAATGGCTGCAGCCAATCAAACGACTCCAAACGAAATTTTAGAAAAGGAAGTGATTGAGGTATCTTCCGAAGTAACGAAGATGCCGACTATTCCTGTTCCAACCCAGCGAAGAAATAAAGCCAAGGTTGAAGAATCTTCTAAGAAAATCGATAGTACTCTTAGTGTTTCTGCAATAATCGATAATTCCAGAGTGGTGTTTCTTGAAAATGATGTAATAACAAAAAACGAAGTGCAAATTTCAAAAGATCCAAGTAATCAAGATGTTATGGATAAAGAAAATACATGTGTTTCTAGTGAATTAAGTGAAGGCGATATAGTCAAAGTGATTCCACCAAGTAAATCTAAAGTGGCCAGTTTTATAGAAAAATTCAATTCAAATACAACAAATTCTAGTGTTAATGTAGTAATTTGTAAAGTTGACATTTGTGATCCAATAAATATACCACCCGTTATCAATGACGAATTAAATGTTTCAAATGTTAATGGAAATTGTTCACAAGAAAAAAGTTTGAAAATAACGGAGGCAGTCACCTCAGAAAATACAAATCTTCACAATGTTATGCTTATAGAAAACAACACAGTTAAAATGAAAGAAGAAGAGACGATTGTTAACGAATCAAGTTTTTCAAATCAAGAAAATACTGTCGCAGTATTGAGCGTTAAGGAAATGAAACCAGCGACTGAGGAAACGATGTCTACAGTACAACACACCAAAGATAATGTTATTAAAGTACCAATACCAGCCCCTAGAAGTTTTACGTTGCGGAATTTAATGGCAGAATCTGGGATGATATCAACAGACACTTCGAAAAGTTTACATTTGAATGTCGTTGAAACTAATTTAGTTACCAATGTTGAGAAAAATAATGATTCTGCAACAAAACAAATTGACAAAAATATCTCTACAAATGATAAAAATAGTACGGAAAGTAAGCAAAATAATATTTCATGTAACAAGCAAGAAATAACAAATACCAATAATTTGGAAAGTGAAAATAACAAATTACTATCACAAACAAAACCAACTATATCAAAGAAACCAACCACGTTAGGTGATCATAAAAAGACTGAAAAAGTACTTACATCAGGTAAAATACCAATTTTCGAGAAGTCACTGAGTTTTCAGGACAGAGATTTAAAACTCAAAGGTTTAAGAAGCCCTGCAGAAAGAAATACAATTGAATTTGAACCTAAACTGACGAAACGGCAAAGAACATCGAGTGAGCAATGTTTAAGTTCAACTAAAGGAGACAGCGAAATATCGATGATTAGAAAACTAAGAGGAGCTGTCGAACAGTTACAGCAAGAAAATGCTGTAATCAAAAAACTCCTTGAAAGCGAGCGGAGCGCTTTCAGAGAGCAGAGAGCTGTCTTTGAAGCGGAGTCACGAAAAGACAAAGCTGAAGCTAAAAGGAGAGAAGCTTCCCTCGAGAGCCAATTGAGGACAGCTCTTAAAGGTCAAACCATGGCTGCAGTAGGACCGACAGGCGCTGTATTCGATAACGCGCGATTTGTGGCGGCGCTTGAATCTGCTAAAACCACCATTAAATCTCTACAAGAAAAATTACGGGTGAGATATTCAAGTTACTGTGTAGGTAGATATCCACATCCATTTAATAGTAAATTAATCGCACAAGTAATCAAGATTATCAATTAAGTGTGTGCTTAACTGCTTACTTAAATTGTAGCTGCTTTATATTTAGTAACAATAATTAAAAATAAGTGCCTCATTCAATTAAACACGCTACTATAATAATTTTAAGGACATATTTCCCCCCTAAAAAGGATACTAGTTCATCGATTTATCTATGAGATATCAAATTCATAACAATAAATTTAGATCTATTGTACGCTTATTGTAAGGACTTCATTCTCTGTTGACGTTGGATCGCAACACTATACACTAATATCACTTTGATTAATGAAAATGATATTCGATCTATTTCACAGGTGGCGCTGGAAGCAGATAAAAGAAAAGCGGCGGAGTTGCGGGCGCAACACGATGCTCACACCGTCGTTATTCAACAGATGGAGCGCGATGCTAGAGCTCAAACCGCCAAATTGGTTAGTACATATGTATTTATGAAAATTATTATAGATCAGTGGTGCAAAATCAATTCATTGAACTTTTAATTTAAGTTAAGACACTTTAACTTAAGACAAAAATAAAATACCATCGAGTGTATAACTAGGTATCTAATATTGATTTATTTAAAAGTGGAGCTAATAAAATATGAAGAAACAATGATTAAAATCTGATGAATGTGAATAAATCAATGCAAAAGTAAATTTAAGTGCAAATAAAGAGACTAAAATGTGAGATATAATTAGGACACATTAACTTGATAAATTTGATATAGGTGATACCAGACTTTTCTATTTCTTCAACTCGTCTGGTTTCATTGTTGTTGTGATAATAGTAAATATTTGGTAGGAAAATTTGATGATCTGAAAATAAAATAAGGCAAAGAAAAATATTAGCCATTTATGAAAATAATGATCACAATATAAACATTCTCGTTTCAGTAACACTTACAGTCACAAACAGTTCATTCGATACAATGATGATTCTTCCAGCGATCAGTCTGACAGGTCTCTGAGCCTTGTGAATGATTACTGTGAGGAGTTGAACAGTTTTTTTGTCTGAGCAATACCAGTGGCACGAATATGCACTCCTGTAGACTCTTTCTGCCTAAGAGAAATAGCGGAAAATTATCATCACAATCAAGATAATCCTAATTTTATAAAAATTATAGAACATTAAAAAAATTATCAACACTCACCTCTAAAATGATTTCATTTGCTGTATAGGTTTGAATGAACAATTGACATACGACAGAGAGTAAAAATCCTAACATGTTGTAAAACTTCATACTGCTGATGTTGGTCAAATTCTAGAAGCAAAATGTTAGTACGAAACTATTCCATCTTATAAAACAATGAAATAAAAATACGGTTAAACTGTTTTACCATTGCTGATTGCACAAGGAGAAGTCCAATAATATACAGACTGGAAAGAGTTTGACAGAAGAATCCTTGACCGTATGCCACCTGCAGATCCTGAGTTATCCTAAAAATACATGCATTGGATGAACAATTTATGACCAGATTTTTGTGCGTTGTCCTAGTACACGTAGTAGGTTAAAATACTTGAAAGCTAATATTAATGGATACTTACTCCAAAATCAATTGATGATAGCGTATACCTTCTTTTATGCAATCCCTCATGGCCAAATTAAACTCTTCTTCGGTAAAATATTCCATCAATTTCTCTTTCCTCGCGAAAAACATTTCATAATCACTTTTTACAACGTCCTCTTGAATCATCATAGAGTTGTTTAGCGTCTTTAAATTTTCAACTTTATGTTTTCTGTTCGACTGACCTATCTTTGCTTCTAAATTATCCAATGCTTTATTTGCTGTATTCTCCAAGACTTTTTGAACCATTTTGAATTGTCCGCTTATGTGTACCATTATGGAAGCAACCATTGTATCTCCAATTATAAGCGAAGTTCCCATCCAGTACATCCCTATGATGCAATAAAGAAACGCTGCAAGGAATGGTAAATCATCCTCCTTATCCCAAGGAACGTAGGCAGAGAAAGGGGTGTCCCTCGGTATGTCTAACGTATAATTTGAAGCTTTAATTTTTGCTGTCCTATTGATATCTTCAACTGCACTGTAGGCACTCATGCAACTAATAGTAATTTCTCCCATTATAAAGAAACACCCGGTAGCAATTCTTGTAAATGTATTGGATCGTTTCAAAATTTCTTCATCACAGCAGTATACTTTGGAATCCACTTCCAAAACTCGCACAATTTTTTGTATTATCTTATTGTTTTTAATCAAGATTAGTATTTTTAATGTTGCAAATACGTGAGTCCCAACCATAGTGTAAGCGAGAAATTGTATGCTTGATTCTCTATCTGTTGCCCAAACATAATACGCGAAAAATGTCTCGGAAACCGTATAGCCAATGATATTGAAGATTGTTGAAAAAACTGCATAAATAAAATATAATTTCGTCGGGTAATTTTCGATATTGTTCTCGTCGGGAAAGTGGAAATATCCGATGCCCAAAAAACGAAGAAGTTTGAAATGAAATTCGAAATATCTTGATGTTTTCGTTAGAGCCATGATGGCAGATTCCAGCTGACTGAAAGTATTTAAGTGCACCGGTACATAAAATTAATTGCTTAGACAATCGTTCATGTTCACAGTACCTTTCACACTGTCATCTTTACAGGGGTCTTCACCTACGAAGAAGCATCGAATATCGTAAATAATTCATAACACTTTAATGTGTTTCTAGGATTATAAATCCACTCCACATAGAACATGTGAGCTTATAATACGCGGCCCTAATTTTAAATTATTAATTACCGATAAGTATACCTAACTTTGGTCTGTTATGAAATTTAAGTTTGTAACATACCTACTACGTCTTTAACGATAAATTAGTGAATCACTAAGTGACTTTCGTGATTTAAACAATGTGAGCATTCATCGAAAACATTTATATCGTCAGGCAGGCGGAGAAGAAAAGTGACTACAAACTTGAACGGGAAGAAACTGAAGACACAGAACTTCATTGAGTTGTTGAGTTCTAACAGTCCTTCCATGGCTTCGTTGATCTACGCTGCGAGCTAGTGTTAGCATAAAATAGTTCTGCTCCATTTTCCCGCATATGTCTTGCGTATCGCAAGTTTATCTGATTCATAGAATACCATAATTTTCGTCCATTGCGACCAGGGGTTGAATCTACAGTATGGCACAAGCACAGCTTAAGGATGTGAATATCGTCATCAAATGAATTTTATTTAGGGGATGAATATTATGTTCCTTCAGGTATTAAAAACATACCCACTCTAAATTCTGCAGATAATCCGCTATCTGATGCACTCAAAGCAAAATTGTTTCAACCGTCCCCGGCGGTCTCCCCAATCAGACCCCAATCTCATGAATCTATTGCACTAATAGGAGTCTATCCTCTAAATTAGTTTTTTTGTACCAATCCTTCAAATAGACTCCTGTAGATTCGGACAAATTGTATTCGGAATAACTGACGAAGTATTGAATGTGAAATTAAATTCATCAAGGTGATACGTTGTGCGAGTGACGACTTTATGCTGGGAATCAAATTATTGTCTGACACCTGTCATTACCTGAAATTAATATTTCATCAAGCAAACCCCTAATGGTATTACACATTTGTAATTATGAAAAGATTATGAAAATTTACTTTACTTTTAAAGAGATCCTAGGTGTTTACCGGTACAAAAACATTTACACAATTTTTTTGATGATCCTCGATATAACACCACATAAATTTTGATACACACATTGTATATTCATCTCCGCTGCCTATGTAGAATATGTCAGGTGATTTTTTCTGGCTGATATGTCCTAGACCAACTCCGTTGCCTGCTCCCACGTCAACAACAACTGTCTGCAATATTGCCCTGAAAGCAACTGGGCAGGCCTTCAATGACCGTCCAGATACAGTACACGTCAGAGCTGTGCCAGACTGGAATGATATGGGAGCAGGCAAATTTTGATACTCACTAAAATGTAATTTTAAGCAACTGTTTTTACAAATGTTTTTTAATCTGGATTTCAGCTGGAGGAGTTGAAGACCAAGGAGAGACAAGTGGAGAAGGTGAAGAAGGAAGTTAAAGGAACATCAGCTGTTGCTTCAGGGAAACCGCAATCAAAGGTAGGATATGTAACGTTTGTTAATTACCCTCACGCTTTTGTCGCTGCTTACCCGATATTGTAAGAAGGAGAAAGAAGATTCGTTCATAATTAACTAGTAATTACCGTTGTTAAAAACAAATTCGAGTATCATAATCCGCCAGGTTCGAATGTTAATGCTGACCATAAATTTTGCATTTCACAACACAAGCTTTTAGCTTACTGTGGAGTGTGCAGCAAAGTATTTGGGTTTGTCCCGGCAACAAACCCAGAATTTTTTGGTCATTAAAAAAATAAAGTCAATGTAAAAGTCTATCTACACTATCACGGGATCTTTAAAAAAATTGTAACTAGTGACAGATGTGCCGGTACAACCCATTTATGTATAAAAAAGGCCTGTAGTAAAATTACACACAAATACGTAGAACGTTCACAGACGAACTCTCAAAATTATTATTGGACATCTAGCAACACAGAGTGATGTAGGTACATTTATTTTATTACGCTAAGTATATAAATTATAATATCAAATATCTGTTAATAATACAAGAATAAATAATATTTGTACTGAAATTCGAACCTCTCACTGCTTCAATTTATTTCTGCTCATAGTGGACATGATCACTGTAAATATCTGATAAGAAATTCTGATAATCTGAAAAAAAAACATGTTTTATTTTTTTTTTTTTTTTTTACTTTTATATTGGCCTCCACCCGTTCGCGAGTGATTTAGCCATTGTCAAGTATATTATTAAATTAAATCGGTGATTTATCTATACATACATATAAGTACACAACTATATTACATAAGTATTCGACATTCTATACTACAACACCGAGTGATCCCATGCGACGGGCAGTAGAACAATAATAATATCATTCATACCCACCATCACACCGAATCCCAATACTGCAGTACAAAATGTCACAAAAATACCATAATCGCGCACAAAACAAAAAACACGACATTATAATACAACATCAACAACACTATTCATGTAGTACACGGTGGTGCAAAAAAAAATATTTACACTGAATTATTATTTATTAGATTTTTTTTTTTTTTGATATACATATTTTTTAAACTTTTTATTATTAACAAAGTGGATGATTATAATACAATTATACTTTTTTGTCATATCTTTTAAGGTGTTTGACTAAGCTAGTATGTATCTTACTACTCTTCATTGCCAATAACGATTGAATATTTACTGGTAATGTGATGCACAATTCTCTTATATCGTTTAAGAATTCTTCATTAGGCATTAGTGGGCAATTAAAGAAGATGTGATTAGCTGTCTCCTCCTCCACTCCGCACTCGCAAAGTGGAGAGTTGACTATCCGAATTCTTGCGAGATGAGATGCTAACACGCAGTGTCCCAGTCTCAGACGCGAGATCAAAGAAACGTTTATTTTTGATATTGATAGTCCATGGAACCACGGCTGGGATGGAATCTCCGACTGGACAAATTTGTAGTGAGTTCCAGTCGGAGACTCCACGAAAGCCGCATTCCACTCACATCTAATAGCTTCTTTCGACGCAGTCACGCAATCGCTGGCGGGAAGGGCAAAAGAATGGGGGAGTGAGCCGCACGAGTGGGCCCGTTTAGCCAAGGAGTCCGCCAGCTCATTTCCAATTATTCCCACGTGTGCTGGTATCCATACCAAGACGATATCCATATGTCTTAAGGAAGTTGTGTAGAGAAAATACTTTATGTCGCATATAAGGTAATTAGTTTTAGAGGTAATTCGATTTGATAAGGCGTTAATTAGGCTTAAAGAGTCAGTAAATATCACCGCTTGTCGAAAGTTAGATGAAAGGATTTCAAATAGTGCTTCCTTTAAAGCAACGCATTCAGCTGTAAATATCGAAGCGGATTGAGGGAGCGAAAACATTCTTTCGATGTTCAACGAGGGGACACAAAAGGCGGAGCCGCAGCCGTCCTGCGACTTAGAACCGTCAGTGAAAAACCTTAAATGGTTTGGCCAATTTTGTTCTACCCTTTGGTTGAAGATTCGGTTCACGTATACGGGACTCATTGACGAAAAAGATTTATTGATATCGATTCCTTCCAATATATTAGGCGAGAATATCAGAACCTGGTATGGGATAGAAAACATAGGAACTTGAGAAGAAAAGGCAGATGAGAAAGTGGTGTTTATGTGATCCCAGGACGAGCATAACAAGGGGAAGATTTTATTTCTCCAATAAGGACGAGCCGAACATAATTCAAATAGTGTTTGCAGAATTGGGAATATTGGGTGTTCGTTTTGGTTGAGTCTACTGATGATAAATTTGTTGGCTAGGAATTTCCTTCGAAGATACAGGGGCATCTCCACGCATTCCGCCTGTAAAGCCACTATAGGACTAGATCTCATTGCACCAAGGATAAGGCGTAAGCTTTTTGATTGTATCCTACCCAATTTAATGCTCAAATAGTTTGGGAGCGGCTCCATTAGGAAGCACCCATAGTCAAGATGACTTCGAACCAATGCAAAATAAAGGATTCTCATCGTGGAGGGATGTGCCCCCCACCAGACCCTAGAAACAGCTCTTAGTATGTTCAAGCCGATTTCACACTTCACCATGACATGCTCTATATGCAAGTTCCAGGATAATTTTCTATGTAGAATCATGCCGAGGAACTTAACTGATTCAACTGTCGGGATAGGAGTGTCGTCAAACTTAATAGTAATAACGGGTGTCTCGTGTTTATTTGTAAAGATCACTATCTGGCTTTTTGATGGAGACAAAGTAAGTCCGTTATCATTGAACCAACGATTAATCGGTTCTAGCGCATCCTCTAACATTTTGGCAGTCCGAGTAACTGACCGCCCGGATCCGGAACTATAAACAACAAAATCGTCAGCGTATTGTAATATATTGCAGTGTGGGGGGATCATTTCTTTGAGATCATGGGTATATATATTGAAGAGAAGTGGACTTAAAACGGAACCTTGAGGTAACCCTTTGTGAGACTCTCTGCGGATTATGCCAATTGGTGTTTCAATCATAAGGATTCTATGGCACATAATGTTAAAGATCAGGTTACATGTTGAAGTAGGAATACCAAGAGAGATCATTTTATTAAAAAGAAGGGGGAGGAGGACATTGTCGTAGGCACTGTTGATGTCTAGAAAGCAAGCGACGAGTTCCTTCTTGTTTGATCTGGCTATTTGAATGTCTGATACCAGCATGCTCAGGCAATCGAGGCATGATTTTCCTTTTCGAAAGCCAAATTGAGTATTAGGGAGAATAGAGTTTTTTTCAATGAACCATTCCAATCTTGCCTTGATCATGCGCTCCAAAATCTTTAAGAAGCAGCAAGATAAGGCTATTGGCCTGTACGAAGAACCAAGAAATGGATCCTTTCCAGGTTTCGGAATAGGGATGATGCTGTGGACTTTCCAGGAATTAGGAATTACGTTAGCTTTTAGAATAGAGTTGAATAGTTCAAGCAAAGAGATGAGTAAGTCGTGGGTAAAGTGTTTAAAAAATGAATATGGGATGAGATCATGTCCAGGCGAGGAGTCCCCGCAAGACTGTATTGCTGTTTGTAATTCATTTAGAGAAAACGGGGATGTGAGAACGCACGGAGGATCACTGTGGACGGATCCTTTCAGCACTTCGGTTTTATTTTGTACGTAAGGCGAAGATAATTTATCTACAAAATCATTAACCCATGACGTGCATCTATTGCTATTAAACTTTGAACGGAAGGAGCCTCTAAATCTACGTATTGAGTTCCAAACTTCAGATATACGTGAGTCGGGAGAAAGTGAATTACAAAATGTTTTCCACCCTTGGCGTTTTTTCTTTCTTAATAATTTTTTAGTCTGAGCTTGAATTTTGCGAGTTTCTAAATAATTTTCCATTGTCATATTCCTCCGATAGGATTTATTTGCCTCAGACCTACGGTGGACCATATCACCACATTCTTGATCCCACCATGGAGGTGAGGGTTTGCAATATTTGTTTGAACGAGTTTTTGGTATAGATTTTCTCGCAGCCTCATGGATAAAGTTTGTCAATTTTTCTGCAAAACTATCGATATTGTTAGGGTCCTCTCCTGAGAGTGACCCAAAATTGGATTCGATTGACTCGTTAAAACACCTCCAGTTGGCTTTCCTGGTATTAAATAGTTGTTTTTTGTGGGGCGATATTGACATTTTTACATTGTTGTTTACTATGCAGATTGTTATAGGATAGTGATCACTAGAGTGTGGGTCATCTAGAACATCCCAAGATGACAATTGTGTGAGATCGCTTGTGCCTATTGAGATGTCAACAGCGCTATCATTCTGACCAGGGCGCGATACTCGAGTTGGTCTCCCGTCGTTCAAGATAGACAGGTTCAGTTCGTCAGCGAAATCGATAATAGCTCTGCCGTCACGGTCAGTGTCGGGGCTTCCCCATAAGCGAGCATGAGCATTAAAATCCCCCAGGATCAGGTACGAGATTGACAGCCTAGAAACAATAGATCTCCAGAGTGACACATCAAAACGTGTTCCGGTAGAATACATTGACACGATTGATATATCTAAGATATTTACAGCGACAATCTGAAAGTTCGGGTAATGGGGAAGATCGATTTGATCGTAAGAAAAACAGTTTTTGATAAGAATTGCAGCCCCACCCCAGCTGTCTGAACGCCGGTCATCTCGTACGCAAGAGAAACCCGGAAAATTCACATAGGAATGTCCGGTGAAATGCGTTTCGGATAGGGCGACTATGTCTATATTGTATGATTTAATTAATGATATTATTTCGTCACGATTGATTACTGCACCACGGCAATTCCATTGGAGGATAGAAAAGCTCGCTATTTTATGTATCGACGCCATTGTCATTGCTTAATTCGAGTGAGTTAAATGTTTTCATGAGATTAGCAGCGATGGACGGTGAAAAACATGATGGATTGGAAATTAATTGTAAGAGAATAAGGGAGATTTTTTCAACGAGGGGTTTAAGAAGGTCGATGGGTAAATTGTCAGAATTAGAAACGTGGGAAGGGGATTGAAGGGCGCATCCATCCGGAGGGTTGGAGACTTGCCCATTAGTGTACAAAAGGTTATCTTCATGTTCTTTACGATTGTAACCAATATTTGGGTTAGATAACTTACGAGTGGGTTTAGATGAGTAGGCAGTTCGAGTCATGGTGGATGAGGCGTGTGATGTCGGCGTGAATACGGCAGACGGGCGAGAGGATGAAACCTTATCTGCATATGAGACAGTTCTTGGGTGAGCAATTAAGGCTTCTTTGTATGATACGTTTTTTAGAGCCATTGTTTTTTTTACTTCATGCTGTCTCTTTAACTCGGGGCATGAGAGATTGGCTGCCGTATGATGGCCTCCACAGTTTACGCACTTAATTTCTGGGGTTATGCAGTTATCGCTGCTGTGGGGCTCTCCGCATTTGAAGCAACGGGGGGACGAGCGGCACTGTACTTTCGTATGACCATAACGGCAACAGTTGAAGCAAAGGATGGTGGGGAACACATAGTTGTCTACACGGAATGCATTGTGGAATATATAAACATGTTCTGGGAGAACCTGTCCTTCGAATGTCAATACAATCGTCTGTGTAGGTTTCCATTCTGTGCCTTCCTGAGTCGAAACCTTCCTGTTTAGTCTTCTGGCCTTGACCACTTTGCCACAATTTTCGGGAACTTCTAAAAACTCCAGAATGTCGTCTATGGTGACGTCATCCGAGACTCCTCGAATGACACCAATCTTAGTAGCGCGAAATGACGGAATATATGCTTTATACGAGTTATCACTTACGAATTGGCTTTCCAGGAAGTCATTTGCCATACCCGAGGATCTGAAAGTAATGGAAATTTTATACTTACCTTCGGCTCTAATAGAGCCGTTGGAGATGCCTGTTACCCTGGAACTGTATAGCCTTTTGCCGAAGTCCAATGGTCTTATCGGCTTTGTAGTGTCTGCATTTTGAACGAAAACTTCGAACGGACCGGCGTCATTTTGGCGATATTTGAATACTGGCGTAGGTGGACGGGTTTCGTCGAGAGCAGGAACTTTAGAGCGACTGACGTCAGGGGACATAGAAGGATCAGGAGAGCGCGGTCTCTTGCGGGGGTCAGGTGGATCGGTCTGGGACTCCATCATGGGAGTCCCAGGCTGAGGGGACAGGACCAAGGAAGGAGGAAAGATACGCTTACGCCCAACTATAATTAATAAAAAAAAAAAAAAAAAAAAAAATGATAACGAAATTAAAGATAAAAAAAGGGCGCTTTGAAATTAATCTCTTGGGCCACCCGGTAGTTCTATAAACTAATATTATATATACTAGATATACAGAAAAAAGAAATTGATAATAATTTCGAGAAAGCAAAAACACACAACCGTCACCAACCGAATATTATTGTCAACTGAAACATGTTTTATTATTCAAAAGTATTTTTTCATCTATATATTTATCTATTTCCTCACGCCGCGTCCCTTGCGGGGTTGTCAGAGAGGACAGGACACCAGCTGAACACCAGATATCCGATCCTTACACACACTCCATGCTTCCGACACATTCATGCAATTTGTCATACAAACCCTCTGATTTCTTTTATTCAGAACGCGTCCACCCTTGAGGATCTGGTCGATATGATCAGCCCAGGTCGATTTCAGACGGCTACGCTTTCTCACGGCTCTTCATCCATATATATTTTTTTGGAATTTGTCGTCATTAATTGTACTTATCATCATGTTTTTGTCTCTGTCGAAGTCCATTATTTTTAAAAATTGTTACTTAATCTTACCGTTACAAACAATTCATTGGACATGACGCCAATTTTTCCAGCTGTAAGCGTGACTGGCCGCTGGGCCTTGTGCAGAATAACACCAAGCAGCTTGGCTGTTCTTTTATCTGAACAATACCAGTGGCAAGAGTAGGCGCTTCTGTAAACTTTTTCTGCCTGGAAAATACAAGAGGAAAAATTTGTACCTTCTGAGACAATCGGAAAGGCGTAAAAAGAAGGCAAGAATACAGAGAAAAATAATAACTGGAAATATCCGAGAAACACTCAAATATATTTTTATCATGTTTTGCGTACTTATATGTATTTTTTTAAAAGGCGAGTGCAGTATTTACCGTAGAAATTAAATCATTCATTCTTCTGTATGTTCGTACTTACCTCCAGTTTTATTTCGTTAGCCGTATAGGTTTGTATGAACAGTTGGCATAAAATGGACAGCAGAAATCCCAACATGTTGTAAAACTTCATACTGTTTATGTTGGTCAAATTCTGGAATAGAAAATTTATTGGACTTATCTCTTCAAAATCTTAATACTCGTACATGTACAGTTGTACACATGTTGCAAGCAAACTAATTTCATAAATGAAAGCAGAGGATCTTATGGTAGGTTATAGGTACATCATATGTTGGATGGATACACTTCTGAGAAAAACCGCCACTGGAATCTAGAGAAATCTACCGCTTTCTGGCAACAATATGAGTAATTACGTCGTTCATCCAGTTGCAAAATGTCACGGAAAAATACTATGCTAGCCCGAAACAGAGTCGAGTTTTTATTGATTTAAAATATTTTCAGCGTTACGGAAGCAGAATATATCCCATATCTTCAAAAGCAACAAATTTTTTAGTTTCATTTGTAGTGAATTAAGCTAAAATTTAATATAATTTGTCATTGATACCATTGCTGATTGCACCAAGAGTAATCCAATGACATACAGGCTGGAAAGAGTTTGGCAGAAGAATGCTTGACTGTACGCCTTCTGTAGATCGTCGGTTATTCTAAAACAAATCCAAACACACTTTTGTATTTCATTAGAAACATAAGGATGTAAGGAGATCGAAGTACGAACCTTGGACCACAAGTCAACTTACTCCAAAATCAGTTGATGATATTGAATGGCTTCCTTCAGACAGTCGATCATAGCCAAGTTGAAATCTTCGTCAGTAAAATATACCATCAACTGTTCTTTCCGTAAAAAGAAGACTTCATCTGGATTTAGACCGTAGTTCTGTACCTCATCATTTATTCTCATATAGTTCAAATACTTGTCAAAATCACGATTTAATCTTTTTTCTAACAAATCCAATGCAGAATTTCCTGCATTCTCCATAACTTTTTGTACCATTTTGAATTGACCACTGATATGAGTCATTACGGATGCGATCATTGTGTCCCCAATTATAAGAATGGTTCCCATCCAGTACATTCCGAAGACGCAGTAAATGAATCCAGCACTGAATTTCCAATCTTCTAATGTACTCCAAGGAACATAAGTTGTAAACGGAGTGTCTCTTGGTAGTTCTAATGTATAGTTAGAAGCTTTGATTTTTCTGGTCCTTTCGAAGTCTTCAATCATACTCAATATTGTCATGCAAGTTATTGTGATTTCTCCCATAATAAAGAATGATCCAGTGACAATTCTTGTAAACGTTTTTGATTCCTTTAATACAGTTTCATCACACTTGTACGCTTTCGTGTCTATTTCCAAAACTCTTACAATTTTCTGCACTTTTTTATTATTTCTGATCAATATGAGAATTTTTATAGTTGTAAACACTTGGATTCCCATTAACGTAAATGCCAGGAATTGTAAACTCCATTCTCTTCCAACTGCCCAAGCATTCCAGGCGAATATTATTCCTGATGTAGTGTACCATATAATGTTAAAGAAAGTAGATAAAATTGCAAAGGTCAAATATAATTTCGTTGGGTAATTGTCATCATTATGTTCATCGGGGAAATGAAAATAGCCAACACCCAAATACCTTAGAATTTTGAAGTGAAATTCAAAATATCTTAATGCTTTGGTAGGATCCCTTAAAGATGATGTTTTGTTGAGACTTGCCATAATAGATAACTTGGATTTTCGATATTTATGTCTTTATGGTTAAGGATTTTTCAGTTGAGTTCTTAATGATCTCCAAGATGATGTTATTTCAACTGATTGATTAAAGTCGTATATAAATATGGATTGATTTACAGTCAATGATAAATTAGAAGGAAACACGATCAAGAGACTGTCCACCACGCGTCAAGGATGACAGAACAGTGAATCACAGTTCTTCAATCAGAAACTCCTTGATATATTGTCAGTTTATTAATATTCATGGAGCCCTTCAATTAAGAACATATAATTATTACGTAGTACAACCCTGTAATTAAATTAACCGAATGTGCCATCCTTATTTCATCGTTAATATTTTATGTTCAAATTTCATTAACGGTAGTACCTATGTTCTTGTAGTTATTTAAGTTCTCCTAATATCTTCAAGATGAGCGATATTTTTTGGATCCTAAACTGAATTCCAAGGTTGAGAAAATTTGAGAAAAAAAAGTTTAAGAAAATCGATGATCGAATGCACTACTAAGACCTATGATTCCAGTCACGGATCCGAATCTTTACGGCGGTACATCTTAATTTTTTTGACATGAGTTGCACCTATTTGAAATATAGATTTTCTAGAAGCACAAAAGATGTACTACCTACTTTCATAATGAACAAAATTTCCCAACAAGATCAACTAACCGCTATAGAAGTTATTTTTATAGAGATGAGTCACTTAGGAAGAATTTCTGAAGTCATTCCATTAATCGAGGGTATGCATTCTTATGTAATAATGTTCATTGAAAAGGATAATAGAAACTAAAAGTGAATTAAGGAGTCCGTTCAGAAAAGAGGATTTTAGAACGAAACCTATAATTATGTACACAGTACTTAATGCAGCATTTTAAATCATTGATAACCAGTTAAAAATAACAGGTAAGGCGATTTTTAGGGAAATATTATTTTTTGCTGCGGTGCCAATTAAGCTGCTTTTGGCAGAGCGTTATTTTGTTTTATAAAATGAACGATGTATTTTGTTCAATGCTGTGTCCTTCAAATAATAAGTACCTAGTTATAATATTAAAAAAGGTGAAATTATGAGAAGGAGAAAAGTCTTAAAAAAAGAAACAATAATAATTAAACTTTATTAGCCAAAATACACACAGATACAAGAGAAAAATTCTGCCGGCTAAACGGCGGGCTTATCGCAGAACTGCAATGTCTTACAGCCAACCCTCAAGAAAACTAATCTAAAGAGTAAAAATATATATCAGATAAGGCAGTAATACATAAATAAATAAATAATAAAAATAGGAAGTAAGGCACCCACATATAATACCCACAAAACGGCGCGACATAAATTATCCAATATTATTATTATTATGATGAGTAGGAGGCAGGAGGAAAGGAAAGGGAATACTCGAGTATGTAGTAAAAAAAATATGAACAACAGTACTGAACTGAGCACCAGAAACGATCGGTTAGCGGATCAGAGCATGTTGACGACCAGACGACCGTATCAGTATCCCAAGTAAAACAACATATGGTAGATTCTCAAAAATCGTGAAAAAAAATTTTTTTTCTTAATAAATATATGTTTGTTATTATATAATTCTTTAAATAATAGCTTTTCAAAGAAAATATTTCTAACCTAATTTACAGTAAATTTAATACTATACAATTATTACATACAATCTTTCACTCTAAGATGGATAATTAAATAATAATGATCAATAAACTGAAAAATGACTGAAATATCGGCAGTGTTCGGCTCGCCCTAGTGAACACACAAGGTTGAGGAGGTCGAAAACTTGGATTCTGAACCACGACACCAATCTTAATAATGTCCAAAAATTTTTTTTCCAAAATTGCATTTTTCTGATTACTATTGTCATACGTACTATACTGAAAGTTTCGAAAATGTTCGTCTTATATTTTTTCAGAAGATCACAACTCTAGTTAAGTTGGTCCGAGATAAAAATCTTTGACATCAAACTTATTGGAAATTGAACGATCTACAACATTTACTTACAACACTTTTCTCTAAAATGTACCGTTTAGGAAATATATTGAATTAAAGAAAATAATTGTAAAAAAAGTGCATTTTTTTGAAAAATTTTTTTCAATTATGGTAACGCAGAACTCTTTGTATATTGAATGTACAAAAAAACTTTGTGAACTTAAGTTGCAGAGAATTTAATATTCTACAACTTTTAGGTACAATGTTTCTCTCTAAAATGCATTGTAAAAAAGTTATGATCAATAAACTGAAAAATGACCGAAATTTCGACACTTTTTGGCTCGCCCTAGTGAACGCACAAGGGTTGGGAGGTCGAAAACTTGGATTCTTAATCACTGGACCGACCTTTATAACATATCCAAAAACCAGAACTACTATGCAAAATGTAAGCTAAGGTATGATTTTTTGTACTCGTTTCTCGGAGTACTAATTATGTGCTACATTTTATAAAAATTATAATACGTAGGTCGTAGGTATCCAATTAAGCTCTTTAGTCAGCAGCATTCCCGGAGTTGCTGTTAACCAGAGGTATTTTGAAAACTTATGTGAAAAAAATTATTAAAAAAAAAAACATCGTTTAAACATGGCGGAAACGCTTGAATTTTTTGTTGCCTATTTACTGTTGAATTTATATAGGTATACCAATGTACCGATAAACAAATGAAAAAAAAAGAGTTTTGTCGGGAGGAGGGAGGGTTTATGCCACAGCTCAGATGCGTTGAAATTGAAGATCCGAAATTATATTTTTTCACGAAATAAACCCAATAAAAAAAAAACGAAAATGTGTGAAGATTATATCGAACATTTATTTTCTAAAAATTGCCTTCATCTGTTGTAAATCATCGAGACACACTCAGTAGCGTAGCGTGGGGGCGTCGTGGGGGGTGGTCCCCTCCAGATTATTTCACGAATCTATTAAATCATTTTCATTAAAAGCTCGAAAAGAAATCGTCTGCTGCGCTATTTTATCTCATTTTATACCATATCAACTTCAAAACTCTAGTTTTTCCACTCCAACCTAGAAGTTTTTTTATAATTTCTGTGTGTAGCATTTGACTTCCGCCCCGGGCGGCAGAAATCCACGCTACGCCACTGGGCATTTTGAAAGTAGGTTAGGACAACAAATGGGGTTGTTCTATTTTAAAATTAAAAGTTTAAGATTCTACGCAAATCAAGTACCTAGGTAAACCTACCTAACCTAAGACCAATTGATCTTTAGATATAAACGATGGTTTTTTTATAGATGGGCCTGGCTTTTGGATTCTAGTTACAGATGACCCTTACGTAAACAAATAAGACTTTCTTTTTTTAAAACAATGCTCAGTACCTATTTAGAACTTATTATACAATATTTATAGTGTCCGACCGAAACTGGATTTTTAGCCGAAACCGAAACCGTAACCGAATATTCGGCTCCCCTTCTAGTTTCGGCCGAAACCGAAACCGAAACTTAGGAATTTCAGTTATAACTTTAAAAAAATCATTATATGTAGGTAGGTACCCTGATATCTAGTGTTTCCCTAAGAGATTTATTAGGAAATAACTTCATTTTTGAAACTCAATCTAAGCACAAAAGAAAGGAACCAACCCATTCAACTATAACTTATGTGCGAGTTCATCAGCCCATGAGCGTCGCCAGCCTCGAAGCTAACAAAAATTGACATAGCATGAAAAAAGCGTACCTAAACAGCGCCGCAGGCGAAATTTTTTTTGTGATACATAGTGAAAGAGGTCGTTATATAGTTTGGTTTATTTGGAAATGTATATAATACTTTACACAACAATTCATGTATGAGAAATATCTTTCATAAAAAAGTAACAAAGAATAGCGCCGCAGGCAATTTTTTTATATAAAATAATTGTATTTTGATAGATATTCATGAAAATTTATGATATGATGAGAAAACGTGTGGTTATAATGTGTTTTTTTGTGAGGTTTTATCATTTAGTATGAAAAAATATATATTCCAATGTATACGAGGGGAAGCTGCTCCGTCTGATGACGCCCATGCATCAGCCTTTTCAGTTATGTATTCATGGGCTGCATGGGAATCGGTAAAACTAGGAAGGAGCATAAAAAATGCAATTTTTTTTCAGGAGGTTTAGTAACGGAATATATAGAATACAATAATAATTATCAGTATTTTCCCTAAAAATTTAGGTACCAAGAAGTAGCGCCGCAGGCAATTTACATTTTTTTTTGAAATGAGAGTATGTAGTGATATAAATCTAGTTCACTTTTGTGAAATAAAAAAGGACTGTAGTGTACAGAATACATAACACACAGTGTGAATCTGTTCCGAAGATTCCCGACAATGCCCGACATAATACGGATGCTAGTTTCGGTTTGGCCGAAGGTTCGGCCGTTTTTTGGCCGAAACCGAAACTAGGGCCGAAACCGTCAATTTTGGCCGAAACTGGCCGAAACCGAAACCGAAACCGAACCTTCGGTCGGTCTCTAAATATTTATAACGTTTTCTTCTTCATATTTCTCCTATACTTTATACCTTAGTACCGTGTGTATGTTAAGTACATTACAAGATATATATCATAATGTAATGTAGATTAAAAATATAGGTTGATAAAGCTTTAATAATGGAAAGCTCACTGCATGATCTATAGATCCATAATGTGGTACATACAGATAACACTCTAGATCCAAATACTTGTATTGAAAGTATTGTAATCTGTAACTATTATACATCATTTTTATTAGATCATAAAATTTTATGACTTCTAATTTCATGTAAAAGTTTTGAGATTTAACTACGACATCCAATGCAGGGTATTTTGTTTAGAACGGTAGATAAAAAAAACATAGTATTAGACGATATCGGTTAAAAACAAAGTACATCCTAGTGTTTTTGTATATTTGTTGACTCATAATGTATTTTTTCTGCTTTTGTCTTTTATGCTAAATTCAATGTTTTTTTATTAGGTACCTACCAGTGGCGAAGAGTGGTTTTCTGCATATGGGAAGCCGGGGCTAACTTTTCTTATTGGATTACGTCAGATTAGACATTATTGTACCTATCATTTTATCCAAAAGGTAACTCGATGGGAATCGTGTTCTTAGGTAGCTTCGCGCCTGGTACCTACTGAAATTGTTTATTTTTAATGTTACCTAGTTAGTTCTTTATGAAGGTAGATATTCGTTTTTCTTCGTTCTGATTTTCCCCCCGCCTTTTACAAAATGTTTATACTCCTTCTTGTCATTCATTTTGTAGTTTAATCATCCTCGGCCCAGGACCGCCGCCAACTAGGGAGGCGGCTTACATGTATGTTGTGTTGATATGACACAAAAAACGTGTGCCTAAATAGCGCCACAGGCAATTTTTTTGTGACATTTAGTGAAAAAGATCGTGGTATACATCTGTTTTATTACCTTCAAATAAAAAAACTACTTATAAAGAATTTGTTTAATTACCAATAAATACATACATAGCACTGCAAACAAAAAATATAAGAAACAGTTGTGATTTTAATGAATCATGTATCACAATTTTTTTTTTGAAAATTGGTGAGGAGAAGGTAATATCACTAGCGGATCCAGCTAGGGGACTGAACCCCACGGCATTAAGGTTCAAAATCGTGTGAACAATCGCATGATAAAATGGTAAAAATAGCGTTTTTTCAATTTTTGGGGGTTAATTTAGCGTCTATCAGAAAACTTTTACGGTGATTTTAATGAATCATGTATCACAATTTTTTTTTTTGAAAATTGGTGAGGAGAAGGTAATATCACTAGCGGATCCAGCTAGGGGACTGAACCCCACGGCATTAAGGTTCAAAATCGTGTGAACAATCGCATGATAAAATGGTAAAAATAGCGTTTTTTCAATTTTTTGGGGTTAATTTAGCGTCTATCAGAAAACTTTTACGGTTAATCCCTAGATTTTATTGCATATTATCAGTAAAAAAAATTTTTTACTCCGCGACTTTCGGGAAACGAGTTTCCGTCTTTCGGAAAAAAGGACAGAGATGTTTTTATTTTTTATTTTTGAGAAATCTATACAAGATATAAAAAATCTTTTACGGTTATTCCCTAGATAAAGGTTCAATGCATCTACCCTATTTTGTTTCAAAGCATATTTAGTAACGGTTGTCGAGATAGAAGGTCTCCCGTTTTTAGAAATTTTTGAAATGTCGGTATGCATACTCTTAAGACGAATTGATTTTAGACGAATTGTTTCAAGACGAACTGATTTTAAACGACATGATTTTATGATTTTAGACGAACTGATTTCAATCGAATTGATTGTAGACGAATTTACCAGATACCCATTTTGGTTCGAAATGTCGGTATGCATACTCTTCAGGATCCACGTTACACTCTGTATTAATATTGTACTTCTGGATTCATATAGCAGTGTCCATTCTTACATCATCACAACGTAAACAACACATGAAAATATTTGTATAATTACACCATTTTATGAAATTATTGATTGAAGGTACACGATATTACAACATTACCTATCAAACCCTTCCTTGTAATCATTAATCGCTGGGAAATTATACATAATGCAATCTTATGTGAAAGCTTTCTATATAATTACACAACCTTATATCATTATTATGAAATAACACTTCATACTTTTCCTTGTTGCGCAACAGGATGCAATAACGTCAAAATTATTTTCCTGTTACGATAAAACTCAAAATTAATATCTGTTCTGTACTTACGGTATGTACTTACCTACTTATCAGAGAATTACAAAGTTTCATACAAGTTTTACTATTATAGGTAAACTGGGAGAAAAACATTTTTTGTAGGCAGCAAAACTTTTAAAAGTGGTGCATATGGACGATTTATAACAGCGCGCAGAGCCTTGCAGGTTGGAGCAGTAGCGTAGCGTGGGGGGGGCGGGGGGGCGGGCCGCCCCGGGCGGCACTTTTCAAGGGGCGGCATTTTCAGCCGCCCCTAGACTGTCGGCCTAGGGGCGGCAGTTTTCAGAAAAGGCTGCAACTGGAGAGTATTCATAACTCAAAAATAATATTCTTCTCATTAGCGGATTCAGACGGCGGATTACTCCCCAAAACAAGTGACAGCACTTTATATAAAACTAGTTTCCGAAGAATCACATTATTACTACATCGTTTTCTCATCATGTCATGAATTTTCTAAAACTACTACATTGTTTGGTAAAAAAAATTCGCCTGCGGCGCTGATTAAATCTGTTGCGTTTATCCTATCACTCAGCCTATTTCTCTATAAAAATTTCGCCTGCGGCGCATTATATACCAACCCTGTTTTATTTTATTTTATTACAGGTATAAGTGCAAAACAGATAACAACTATAGATATAAGTAATTGAAGATTAGTTCATTCATAATTCAGCTGTCACCCACAAGCATGCACCACAGTTAAATTAAAACATATACTTAAGTTCATTCCGGTCGTCTCACACACCCATACTCAATCTCGCTCACACACTCACCCATCGCACACGCACACATCAGATTTCACAATTTTTAGGCAGAAAAACAGAATACAAACAAGAATATAAAAATACAAAAAAA
Source organism: Ceraclea dissimilis (assembly GCA_963576895.1). NCBI lineage: Eukaryota > Metazoa > Arthropoda > Insecta > Trichoptera > Leptoceridae > Ceraclea > Ceraclea dissimilis. The sequence continues at coordinate 7,206,061 of OY756369.1, forward strand.
AAAAAATAGAAGGAAGAGTTCGGGATAAAAGGATGAGGAGGGGGAAAGAGGGAGGGGATAGGGAGGGATGCTCTGCATGTCAGGGAGGTAATATGGATGACGTTAGCCTAGCACGTACTTGTCGCTTGCATACCGGTAGAGTAAGTCTGAAGATGTCAATGTCTGTCAATGTATCGTCATAAAGAGATGTAAGTCTATTTAGTCCTGAGTTGTTGTTTGCGGCTGGAGAGTAAAACGTCCTGTGAAGTCTATATATATATATATATATATATATATATATATAGAAGTTATATAATCTAGAATTATATTTTACTTGCGGCCCATCGCTCATTTATAATTTCAAATGAACCTTCATCCAAAAAGTTTTAGGTTCAATATTTAAGCAGTTAGGATTATCATTTCACACATTTTCTAAAAAAAATTCGCCTGCGGCGCAATTCTGGGTTACATTTATTTTAAGAAAATAAATCAAACGACCTTGACTACATGACCCTTTTCACTCAGTCTCAAAAAAAGTCGCCTGCGGCGCTGTTCACATTTGTAATACCACAAGGTCATATTTGCATGAAAAAAATGAAAAAAGAATGAGTTTTTTTTATGGGGGGGGGGCGGCAAATTTTACCTCCGCCCCGGGCGGCACAAACCCACGCTACGCCGCTGGGTTGGAGGACGAACTTCTAATCAGGAGTTGCCTGGTTCGACTCTGGTTGCTGACTATGTATTCTGAATTTCTGCTGCTTGCCGTGAACTGTGCAGGAAAGTATTTGGGTTTGAGCTCAGATCCCTTTTTCATAAATACATAAATAAATAATTTATAATATGTGATTTAATTTTGTCGAAGCCAAAGCCGACTGTTAAGCGTCGGAACGTCCATGCTGCTTCCTCCCCAAGGGGTTTACGTAATATAATGGGTGGTAGGATTTTTGCGACACGGGTCAGATGCAATAATTAAAATTTACGCGAGGCTTTATATAGGTAGTTTCTGAAAACCATGGTACCTTCAGGCGCGAATCTACCTAAGAACACGATTCTCATCGAGTTACCTTTTGGAAAAAATGATAGGTTAAATAGTGTCTAATCTGACGTAATCGGTAATCCAATAAGAAATGTTAGCCCCGGCTTCCCTTCTGCAGAAATCCACCCTTCGTCACTGGTACCTATTCTACCTGCCATCGTTAGGCACCATCTACGCAATGCAGACAAATGCAAATCCAGTATTAATTCCCAAAATTATTAAGATATTATCTGAAACAATAAAAATCCTCCATACTTCGCGCATTCGACTCTCAAGATGTGGGTAGAGGGATGTTTTTATCCGAATTCTCCATTGCTATGTCTAACAGTCCAGTCTAGTCCTGAATTTTGCTCCCTTTTGAAGTAAACATTAGTAAAAGCTAAGTTAAGTAAGCATGTGTTTACCTAGACCTACACAGTACACACATGGTCTCTATAGGTACATTGCGTAACAGTTGATTGGGTTTAGGTGGGTTGCGATATAGTACAATATATTAATTTACTATTCACATATTTAATATTAAATCTAATCATAAAAAATGCATCCTGTCGTCGATGACAGATATACACCATGTATCTCCCTTTCTATAAATAGTTATACGAGTTGTTTCTCTTTCGAAATGATTGTTCTTTTTTACAACTTACCTGATAGCGGTAATGCAGCGAGCGAGACACGTGAACTCGATTGTAAAACCTCGTAGTTGTAAATACATTTTAACAAACACCAAGTGGGTTTATATTTGTACACTATTTAGTCACTATTTTACAAATTAACACCTATTACAGTTTAATGACAAAAATGAGATAAGCGAATGTAATTTTGAGTATTATTTATAAAACAAAACTCCTTCCTGCCCCAGAACAGGCTATCGCCTAGTGGGACAATAAAATCCAGTAGGTACTTTTTTTAGTCTATATTTTTACTGTGTAAAATGCTTTTGGATATTCAATAAATGAAAATGAAAAATACTGCCCTGTGTGTAGGTGTACAGTACATACTAATTCCACCTAATTCCGTATTATCTTGTGTGAGATATGGTTTGGTCTAAAAATAGTTCTACTGCGCATGTATAATTGGACGATTACTGGTAAGAGTGATAAGTAAAATTTAAAAAAAGTTCTCGTTTTTTATCGAAGTGGTGTCTCGAGACCACACCGTTAGACAAACATTTTCTATGAAAGCTGAAGGCCCTGCGACTGCGAAATGTCTTCAATTCAATTCAAAATTCATAAATCTCCATGGTTCTGCTTTAAAAAAAATATAGTAAATTATTACTAGCTATTGCAATACTTAATTTATGGCTATTTACAAAACCAATCAATCTACATACAAACGTACCATACCTATTTGAAACATTCTCGTTAAATATCTAAAAGGAAAGACAATTATACTAATTTTCTTAAAAGTAAGCAAAAATTTCGAAAAAACGGCATACCATAGATCTCGACATCCGTTACTAAATATGCTTTGTAGAAAATAGAGTAGATACATTGAACCTCTATCTAGGGAATAAAAGTAGAAGATTTTTTACACTTTGTATAGATTTCTAAAAAAAATGTGAAAAACACCTCTGACCTTTTTTCCGAAAGACTCCAGAAACTCGTTTCCCGAAAGTCGCGCTGATTTTTTCTTTTGTATTCATATTATGCATTAAAATCTAATAACCTTGAAAGTTTTTTGATTGAAGCGAAATTAAACCCAAAAAATGGAAGAAACTCTGTTTTTACCATTTTATCGTGCGATTGTTCATGCGATTTTGATCCTTATGCCGTGGGAAATTACCGTGACGTCATAGTTGGGTCGGGAGCTTTAACTTTTATATTTATTTACAATAATTTTTATTTACTTCACGCACTTCTTAAACATTTATTTATTTATTTAAACTTAAAGCAAACAAACACATATAAATATACAAAATGGACATAGTACAGATTATAAAACGTTGTTCACTAGGGCGAACTTATCGCAGAACTGCGATTTCTTCCAGTTAACCCCAGCAAAAAACAGAAAAAAGAGATTAGATAAAAGAATATACGAAGTAGAAAATATATACATACATACATATGTGAGAAAAAAAACAAATAAAAACGGAATATCAGCATACAAAACTCATCATCATCAAACATTCATTTAGTTAACACAAAAAATGTTGGGCAAATAAACAGTTACGATCGTTTACCTGCGATGTGTGGAGTACTGTCTACCAAAACAAAACAAACCCTGATTTCCTCTCTCCGGTAACTTCAACGTCTTCAACCAATAACGAACATCTGAACGGAACAAGAAAACAAAAAAAATCACTTCGACGCGAGTTGTGAGGCGAAGCGCACGCGCGATGTCGTCCGAATAAACTAATAACATTCGAAATTTAAATATTAAAAACTACTAACATTCAGTTCCGCGACGTGATTTCGTTAATAATGCTTTATTTGTTTTTTGTTTTGTGGCGTTCAGTTATAAAACGGTGAAATTATAGTTCTTACTTTTGACAGTTAGTTTTGATTTTCGGTCTAAAAAAGTAGTTGAGTACGCGGCGGTCGCGGTGTTCGTATTTCGAAAACTGAAATTGAAAATATTTTTGCGATAGAACGCAAACATTTGTTTTGGGTTGTGATTTGTGTTTCTTCAAAATGACAGATTCTGTTTTTGGAAGTTATTGTGCGCATTGACTGGGATTATAATTAATTAAAGGTAAAACATATTTCATTCATTCATTACATTAATACCTACATTTTATAGTAGGTATTTAAGTTTTTCTTTCTTTTCTCGGGTTGACTGTAAGATATTGCTTTTGCAATAAGTCCTCCTTTTGGCTCACTGCATTGTCTTGTTTTTGTTACCACACATAGTTACTGGCCAATAAAGATTTATTTATTTACTTTGGGGTAGCTGGCAGAGATCGGAGCACTGCGATATGCTTGCCCTAGTGAACAAATGTTATGATTTATATTCGTAATGTTAACATATCTCTGTATTTAGCTCAACACAAAAAAATACATACGTGAATTAATGAGTTTGTGTTAGCGTAGTGCAGGCTTGAGAAGAATAGCTAAAGGTAACTAAGCTCGCCCTAGTAAAAATAGGTATGTAATTATTTCTCGAGTGTATATTGTATTGCTTACTTAAAGAATAAATAAAAAAAAATCGGTACCTACCTGTTGAATATCTTTTGTTCCAGTGTTAATCAAAGTTTCGAGACAATTCTGTAAAATTTTATTTAGTTCTTCAAGCGAATATTATTACTTACATCAAAAAAATATAGCAAGGTAGTACACATCCACGATAACAAGTAATGCTCACTAGGGCGAGCTTATCGTTATAAAGCCATCTCTTCCAGCTAACCCAAGTTTACTGTACTATAGTGTAGTGGGATATACTAGCAGGGCCGTCTCTCCCATTAGCCACGGTGGGCACTTGCCCAGGGCCCCGCGATCCAAGGGGCCCCCAAGCATTGTTTGCAAGCATTATATTGCATTATTTTCCGAAAATCTAACAATAATTACTGACTATAAATTATAATATTTATCACATTTTTTGGTATTCTAATGAACAGGGGCCCCAACAAATAATGCCTGTCTTCCTCATTACGATCGACGGGGCCCCCTAGTTCTTGCTAGATCACGAATTGATGATATTACATCAGATTTTTTGGTATTCTAATGAACAGGGGCCCCAACAAACAATGAATGAATGAAGTTTGGTAAAAAAAAATTCGACTGCGGCGCTAATTAAATCTCTTGCGTTTATCTAATCACTTCACTGATTTTTCAAAAAAAATTCGCCTGAGGCCCATTATTACAACCCTGCTAAATAATCTAAAATTGTATTTTACTTGCGGCTCGTCGCTCATTTATAATTTCAAATGTTCCTTCATCCAAAAAGTTTGCCCAGGTCTGCTATAGAAAGACAAGCAGGTTCATTATTTCACACATTCTCGAAAAAATTCGCCTGCGGCGCTATTTTGTGTTACGCTTTTTATTTAAAGACAATAAATCAAACGATAGGTATAAGAATCATGACCTTTTTTCACTCAGTCTCAAAAAAAGTCGCCTGCGGCGCTAATCACACTTTTGTTAGCGCTATATGTCATATTTGTATGTGACGACCTACACCCCCCCCCCCCCCCCAGTCGACAATTTTTCTTGCCCAAGATCAACAGTTTTAGTTCTTGTAATCCAGTTCAGCATAGGGGCCCCATCAGAGTAAAGTGCCCAGGGCCCCCAGTAGGTTAAAGACGGCCCTGTATACTAGGTAATTTTTGACATATTTAGTTTGCAAACTAGGAGCTTCTACACGTTGACGATCTAATTCCTAATTTGAAATTTCATTCCGAAATTCGGAGACATACTTACATAAATCATAATTAGCAAAATTGAACAGGTTATATGTACCAAGACGTACAACGTAAAAATACCCAGTAATCATCAAAACCATGTACATTAGACAGCACAGATCTAGCTAAAATATATGCTATTGCAATTTACTCCCTTTTATTGCCTTTCGATACCTGCAGATTATGTTTTGTTTGTGTGTAATTCCGGCAGGTACCTACCTATTAGGTGTAAGTACAAAATTCATGGAATTACCCAAAACAATATGCTAAGGTATTTTTGTTTTCTGGCCAATGCAAAATATTGGAGTTGTGGATTCTCAATTTTTATGTATGTACCTGAACAATCAAATACAATAGGTACAAAACAGATAATGTGATCCCGATCATTGAACATAATGTTGCGTAGAGAAATGCTGACTAAGGCGAGCTTGTCGCAACATCGCGATCTCTTACAGCTAACCTTCATACATAAGTTGGAGAAAATGTTCTTGTCCTGGAATCAATTTTAAATAGGTACCCGCAGCCGAGCCGAACCAAAAATACCCACTGGTACTTAGTCTTAGTTTAGTACTAACAAGTTAAACATGATAATCTGTTTATTTAACAAAATATGCGTTTCAAGGGACATACGATAATGTACCTGATAAGTAATTAATATTCTGACTTTGAATCTCCGGGACCTCTTTAGTTGGGTACAACATGACTGCATAACATGACACATCGGATGCTAGCGTTTCCTTCCTTTCATTAACCGTTTGACCCTGCAACAATATAGCTGATGGCTGTCCATTCCACTTTACGGAGCTGTCTGGTCTTGTAACTTGACATACCTACTACAAGCAACTTCACAACATGACAAAATATTAAATGCCCACAATATTATAATATTTTGCAGGTAATTTACTTCACTTGGAGTTTTTATGGTCTCCCAAACTTCCAATAAATTAATACGTAAGCTCTATTGGACAAAAATCATTACGAGTTGCAGAAGAAGACAATAGTAGTGTGCTAAAGGGCGGACTTGTTGCAAAAGCAGTGTAGCACTCAACCCAATCGGATTTTGATCCACATCCAGTCTAGAAAGAGCTCTAAAACTTTCACTAATAATTGTGTAAGAGTACCTTGAGGAGATTACGATTTTCTTCCAATTTGGATCATTCCATTCTTCAGAGACAAAAAAAAACGTATAGTGTTTGCGGGAAACCAAGGGTTGTGTGGGTGCATGTGACGTATTATCGTATGGAGAAAGCGTTGGAAAATAAATTACATTGAAGAGCAGATTTTGTCCAGCTCAGCCGTCGCTTCGGGAGACACCGAGCGATCGAGAGGATCCAGTCGCCGCACCGATATATTTCTTCGTACACATATCTAACTTTAAACACATTCTTGCAATTCGTCAATTACATATGCTCCTCAGTTCCTTTTTGCTCAATACGAGCGGTTGTGATTCGAACAGTGTAGGTGAAAGAGGATTTTAACGGCCGCCTGAAACTATGCGTTGAAGAATATCACTCTTTCGTTTAAAAAAAAAGACCATTCAGAACTATTTTCTTTTCAATAATTCGATTCTGTGTGTTTCTGATGGTTTCTTCAAGAACACATTAAATTGATGAGATGAGCATACCAGTGAGAGTTGTTCAATACTAATTGTATTTTAATTAAGCCAAAGATTGAATAATTGCATGTGTAATTTTGCCACACAAATTACTGATACGCCGAGTTTCAAAATAATTTATAAGCCATAGCCAAATCTGTACACGTTTTAATTTAGAAGAAATTATGTCTAAATACATACACGCCTATCTAGTATCTATATTAATAAGAACAGAATCCGTATATAGTTGGTATTCTGGAAAACTTAATTGTCACCGCAGATGTGAAAGTACCTAATGTCTAATTCAAGTTCTACTGACCATGGTGTCAATTAAAAACCGATTTATCAAAATAATGAAGTGAATAATGCGATTCTAGTATTAGAAATTACGTCGAAAGTTATACATACGTATATACTTTGTATGCACGTTGCACAAAACCCCTTTGAATGACGAGGTCTTGTGACCTCTCTTTGTTCCCACAAGGAACTTTCAGTGGTACTGTTGGTTGTTCATATTACCGTACCCTAAATCGCTAATTTATCTTTTCAGGGTTCAGAACTTTTCCATAGTTTTGAATGTTTTATATCTTTACAAGTTATAAGAGAGCGGGTGTCGTCAAATGGTGCATTTTTCAGAACTAAGATCTCGATAACCTTGTATATTTTCAAAAAAAATATATGGTACCTACCTAGATACCTACATGGCACCTTTCTCTAATGAATGACCATAAAAGATCTTTCATAGGTACTAGGTAGGTATACTCGTATATACCTATTTGTGAAAAACAAAAAAAATAGTGAAAAAGGCATGTGAATTTCATTTGTGATGTTCAGGGGTCGGTCGGAGAGTTGATCGAACCGTTTTTTTTTTGCACTGAATAATTTCTTTGTAAACAATCGTCTTACATATGAAACGTGATCATATTTACATAAAATATTTTAACGTATGCATTTACCGTGTACCATTTACTTAATAAATAATGTATGCGATTGTGTTACAATAAATAATGTGAATTTTTAATGAAATTATCTGTATAGGTACATTGTAATTGATGTATTTAAAAAGCGTATAGTTACGTGTGACCAGTTTTTGTATAATGTTTCCTTCATTATCAAACGAATATTTTAATATTCGGGGCTGCGCAATATTGTTATGAATTTGTTAGTTTTGAAACATTACGTAGGTACCCGATGGTACCAACACCGACCATCACCAAACACCTCAACTTGATTAAATAATTAGTTTTTCCTCAACAGAGAAGAGAGGCATCTTCATTCATATAATGCAGCGTTATGTATACTGCCTTGGGGAGGAAGCAGGATGGGTGTTCCGACGCTTACGAGTCGGCTCTGGCTGGCTTAAGTGATCACTTTATGCCCAGGGCAACGTTCACCCATTCCACCACATCCTGCTGTAAATCGTGTAATAAAATAAGTTTATGAAAATGTGTAGGTTGTATAAGATCGTTTGCCAATCCAGTGCATTCAGGGTTAAAACGAATTGGTAGGAAATTATCCTGGATTCTCAAAGGCTAAGCCAAATAGGACTGTCGTATGGTTTTACTGAGCAATTAAATGTTGTCGAAGAATGATGAATTTTGTATTTAAATGCTGTAGAAACGAGATCGTTGAAGAGAATATGTGGAAAAACTTTGGTGGTTCGTACTTTTATGGTAAACGCCCTCTTTTAATATCAAAATGTGATGAACAACATTACAAAAAATGTTTTCCGTAATGACCTTACATTTTAATGGACTATTCTATCCGGACTTTTTGGTAATAATGACTTCTAAACATGCGATTTCCATTAGCCTTCCGATGCATGCATGTTTATTAGTAGGTATGTGTATTTTTTGGGTTTGACCTCATAAAAACCTTTCTTTTGATATGCTTTGGGCACCAAATACCTATAATACATACTAATGTGTATGCACAGTTTGTTCTATGATTTGTTAATTCGATAAATTATATGAATACGCAACATTTAATGTTAAATATTTAAATTGTGCGCGTGTGTTTTTGATATTTATATGCACGCGTGTGCGTGTGTGCCAGGACATACTCGTAGCTCTACCTACTTGTAAAAGTGCGTGCGAAAAGAGATAGGTACATTGTACTCGTAGTTCGTAACCTGTGAAATTATCATAAATCACATCAGTAACAAATCATCATAATAATAGCAACCAGGGATGCAAAACAAAGCATCGATGAATTGAAAAGTCATTGTTATTTAAGAATAAAATAGATAACTTATTTAGTTATTTTATACGTACCTCGTATGTGTAGGTACTTACACCTTACTCTACGGTTCAGTGGATTTACGTCTTTCAAGCAACATGTTGATATTCGACTCTCGTGGTTTTTTTTGCTTAGTTTCGTACGAAGACGTTGACTGCGAGAGTCGGTATAGAAAGCGCCAATGCATCTGTATGAATTTAGACTGAATATTTATTCTCATTTCGAGACTATTTTTAAAAAGACAATAGGCAAAAATATATGGAATTTGGACCAAGAGCTTCCACTGACGAGACTAGAGGAAAATGAAAGTGTAGGTTAATTCTGTCCCGGTGGTCTCGTTAAAAGATTCTCGGGTTTGAGCATCGATGTTTCGACAAAATTTTTCTTTTGACTAGCCTTCGATGTAATTGGTGATGTGACCATTTAATTCTATGTACGTATGACTCACTATGAATAGTTATTAAATGTTGTTATTAAAATGATGGATATGTTTTGTTATCCTATTATCGCATATTCAATGCATTAATAATATTTTACTTATTCTACATTCTGTCGTGCGTTTACATTTTACCTATAGTTAATGTTAAGTTGTACACAATACAGTAATACATATTATCAGGGCCGTCCCTAGACATAATGCCGCCCTTAGGCAAGTACCAAAATGCCGCCCCAAAATATGTGTAAATTAATAGGTACCTACCTGTAGATAATAAAGCTCACACTCCGTAACAGTTTCCAAATACATAGTATGTGTGTAGAGCAACTAATATTTTAATATTGATTTGGCATGGAAACGAACAAATAGCGCCGCAGGCGAAATTTATTGAAAAAAAGGGTGTGCTGATGAATATGTTTGAATCTGAGTATATTGTAGAAGACAAAGGATAGTGTAATCAGCGCCGCAGGCGATTTTTTTGTAACAAAACAGTAAGTAGGAACATAAAAAGTAGGTAAAAGGTTTTAATGAAACAATAGCGATTTAATGAAAAAACATAAAAACGTATTAAATTACAAGTAAATTACATAACATAACTGAACTTACCATTTTTCCATAATTGAATTGCACACATACCTGCTTCACTTTTTTTTTATTAAATAATTTAGAAAAAGAAAGCAAGTATGTACTCGTATTTTATGTAATATACATACACCTATACACCTCGCGAATTTTTCCACATTTTTATTAAAGAAAAGTTATCCATGCACAAACAGTTTACATTATCTTATGTATTTTCAAAAGAAAATCACTGGCCTTTTCTTATCAAAATTGTTGAATATTTCATTCTAATTTAGTTCACTAGCCGCTGGTGGCTGGTATTTCACTTAGCTTTATAAAACTTTTTATGTTTAATATAAAAAAATACTTGAATCCTTTACTGATGAAATAAAAATAGTCTTGACACATGGAAAATTAAAACAATACAAATTGTACACCAATTTAACAAAATGATCATTGTATTCCAAGAATGATTTTTAAAACGGACTAAATAATTGAGAACATGTATTTACCGCATCTTTGAAAATATAGATACTCTGATATGCTATTTCGTGTCTCAGACAAACATTAGAACAAACCGAAAGTCGATCGAATACTGGAGTTTTTACGCAAAATGACAATTTGTGTTTTTTTAATATACGTACCTACTTTATATATCTACCATCCACCTTCTATAATGTAAAAAATAACATTACAATAGGAAAGGCGGCGAAAGATAGTTTTATTGGGGAGCATTGCTCTTCTGGACGGTCATAATTTTATTGTTAGAAGGTGTCTATTCAAAACATTCAAAGTTATTTTGACTGCAATAGCCAACATGTGCTTGGATTCTTTGAACAAAGGGTGGGTGGTAAACATGAGTTTTTATTATGTGACTTAGAATTTGACATTCACGTGTTCATTGATTTCACGAGCCTTTTTAAACCAAGAGTTCTCAAAGTTCGTTAAACCAGCAGTTCTCATTTTTTTTCTATATTTTTTTTACTATTCGTTCAGATTGCCGCCTCCTCGGTTTGCCGCCCCTTCAGAGTGCCGCCCTTAGGCGTTGCCTAACTTACCTATTAGGTAGGGACGGCCCTGCATATTATCGTTGTTAAACTTAATTAAAATGTTGAGTACCTATACCTCTTTACCTACGAATAAGTTGGTGTCAGGCTAATTTGGAAATACAATTTTGTTCGCTGGCAACAATGACATTGCTTTTGAAATTCTGCAAGTATTGCCACTATGGTTGTCAAAAAGCTATACGCAGCTCTCTCGTTGAAAACTGTTTTTTTCCGAAATAATTTCGTGTTTATTCGCGATTTTTGTGTGTTTTTATAGAAATAACAAGAATTGTGTGCACTCGGCCATAATTTCGGCTTTTAATTTGAAATATCATACATAATTAAAACAAGTGATACAGACTCGTAAGCTAAACTGGCTCGGTCACATTTTACATATGCCCGCTGATAGCATTAACAACAGCTGTCTCCAATATCGCCCTGTAGGCAACATCAGACGTCTGGGCAGGCCTGCAATGATCATCCAGATGCTGAACACATCAGAGCTGCGCCAGGCTGGAATGACATGGGAACAGGCAACGGAGCTGGCCCTGGACAGAAAAGCATGCTCCACATAGGGAGCGGTCGTGGATATGTACATATGTATGTATAGAGAACAGATTACAGGTATGTAGGTAAACATCGCTATGAATAGGTATGGATTGAATTATTCGCATTTAAACTGAGATAATTCGCTCTAATTATTAAACTACGTTAATTTACATACATACTCAGTATCACTTCATAGCAGTAGATACCTAGTACGCAAGTCTCTCATCAACACACAGTGTTAAAAACCGGAATTACCTACCTCATATTTTTTATGGTTATAACGTTCAAGAAAAATGATTTTTATGGGACATTTTCATATCATTGGCACGAAATTTGGACATAGTGCATAAATTACCTATACTATACCTAGTAGGTATAGAATATAGATGTCTAATGACCAGTGGCGTAACTAGCATTAGTGCCGCCCGGGGCGGACTCTGAAAATGCCGTCCCACCCGACCCCTAAAGTACCTATACAAGTACATACCTACCCATTGGTGTCCGCAGTTTTGAAGCTAGGCGAGAGCAACTAAAATTTTAATATAGAAATGGCACAATAAAGCACTAAATAGCGCCGCAGGCGAAATTTTTTACATAAAACTAAATGAAAATGAAGGTCAAGTTGTAGTTTTGTTTACTTTATTTAAATGAAAATATAAAAAATAAGTAAGTACATATCACAAAAAAATATATTAGAAATATCAGAAAAGAGCGCCACAGAAGATAATTTTTTTGGACAAATGGGTGAAATGATGAACCTGGTTATCTTTCTGTAGTAGGTAACACATATGATTACAGGTATTGTATAGGAAAAGCGACCATGGAAGAAGTAACGAAATTTAAGGCATAAGATATCGAAAATCTAACTTATTTGAGCTGCACCTATAAATAATATGTACCTAAGACGCGAACAAGATTAATTAGCGCCGCAGGCAATTTTTTTATGAAAATGATTGTAATTTAATAGGTTTTTATAATAATTTTAGAAAATTCAGAGATTTTTTTTTTAATTTGTGTGTTTATTTAAGATGTTTTTTATATGTTGTGCCATTTTGCCGCCCCCTGAAATGCGTCGCCCGGGGCGGGCCGCCCCCCCCTAGTTACGCCACTGCTAATGACTTTAAAATTTCAAAGGCGGTGTGAGTAATTACTAATTAGTAATACTTACTACAAATAAAGTAGTAGTATACCTATAAATACGGTACGGATTCATTCATGTTTTAGAAAAGAAAAAATATTAATGTCAGACAGTCAAGGGCTTATTCTTATGGAAGGCTCACTTCTTGTACCAAAGTTGAATTCCATTCTCATGTTTATTTCCCTAGACCGTACGTCAAAGTATGTATCAAGTTTCTCGGAGCTGGCTCGGCTGGGATACGATTTACAACTTTTGTGAAATTTATTCATTGAAATATACTTATGCGTCATTATTAAAATAAAATTGTGTAAAATGAGTGTAACAGGTTCTTAATAAATTGACATCTGCTATACCTAATTAATTAGTTGTTGTGCTGCCGTAGAACTAACAGTGCGTATCAATTTGAAGGGCATGCAGAGAGTACAACAAACATAACCTAGATTCTATGCAATTTTATTCATAACTTGTATTGTTTTTGTGCCACACTGGAACCAAACGAGAATCAATTCATTCCAGTAGTGGGTACTTAATGCCATGATTTTTAATTAAGAATAGGTATTTATTAGTGCCTACCTAAGCTTGAAATCTGCGTTGTGGCTTCAGTCGATTTACGCCTCAAAATGGATTGGGAAATTTAGTTATGGATTTTCTCTTTTTGATAATTGAAAGGACAATAGATCAAAATTTATGGGACTTGGTCCAACAATTTAGGAAAGAATTCCAGTTGATTATTGTTAATAATATAATAATAGTAATACTTGGTCAATTTTGGGCGCCGTTTAGCGATAAAATCGCCCCAAGGGCACCTTACATTTTTATTTTCACCATATAGGATCGTCACAAACAGTAAAAATGATAGATTAAATCACCACATAGGATCGTCACAAACAAAATAATAAAAATGAATGAATCTGATTATTGCTTGAATATTATTGTTTATCTTATTTGGTAAGTAGCTTGGAGCGCTCAATGTGCTCCCTATAATAGCTAGTATGACTTGAGTGCGAATATGATCAGATCACTTTGTGTTATTCTGGGAAACGCTTCTATACTTGGTGATTTGCTGTCATATTCTGGAATACCAAGTTTAACGTACTTAAACGGGATTAAAATGATCATCCCGGGACAGAATTTAGTGATACTATTTTTCCAGAAAGGCGTATATCTACGTACTTTCATTTCCCTCAGGTCTCATTACTCATTAGCGTAGGACTTTGGACCACATTCCCCCATTGTCCTTAGTATTTTTGCTTGACTTCTTATTACGTTGAGCGTGATAGTGAATTGCCTGATTACTTCAATGTAACATCACGTTGCACTTGCAACCAACATTAAAAACTTAATCATATCAGAAGCACGTAAAATCGAGCAGTAAACATTTTTACGACTTTCTACACCATCACGTGTGACTGTCATATGAAGTTGTAGTAGTATATTGTTAAATATTGTACTTAGTTTCTTCCATCCATTAATGGATTTAGGTATCTTCCTTGTCCCTCCACTCATCCCTACCCCATCCAGGTTTTTCCAGCTTTTGAGATACTTTTTACACATACCACACTTTGCGATGCAGGCTTTTAGCCTAGTGCTAGGGTGCGGGAAAGTATTTGGGTTTGTGTGTGCAAGCCCTGATTCTTTTCTTTAAAAAAAAGTTTCTACGATGTTTGTGGGAGAATTTTTCATATTGCATATATCCGAATGTCTATTATTACTTTTTTGCCAACGAATTGGGCGTATCTTTCGTGAATTTGACTTACGCTATCAGAAACTAATATTTGCAACGATTCATCATCATCATGGCGCTACAGCCCTCTGTGAGCCTTGGCCTCCTCTATAATTCTTCGCCATTCCATTCGGTCCATCGCCCGCACCTTCCAGTTTATCACCCCAATTGCCCTGAGGTCCCTCTCCACACCAACGATTACGAAGAATTATTGACGATGTATTTATCGGTGTCCAATTTCTGAACATCTTTCAATGTATCCGGCTAATAGGTTCTATAAATTGTGTTAAACGAAATTTATATCTAATGTGTGCAAGCTAGTTGATAAATTTACATTTCTGTGTAGTAAGCCGAGTGAATAAACGAATAGTACCTAGTTTATAACTTTCCTTGAATTTCATGGTTCACACTTCGCAGTAGTTCACACCGTAAACGTAGATTAATCGAAATTAAAATTAAAAGTGCAAGCGTGCATAATTTGTGTGATAAAAAGGCAATATTAAACTCGTTACACAACAAACCATCATTTCTTAACTCTATATACCGAATAGTGTTAGCATGCACTAATGTAAATTATTAAATTGTGAAAATTTATAAAAAGTTCATTTCAGTAACATATTCGCAGTATGGGTGTTGTAAAAGTGTACCCACATAATGATTTTGTAAGACTAATCATTCATACCATCACGACGTTTCCAGTTTCGAGAACTGCCGAGGGAGTGCGCTGTCATCAAATACATAATGACTAAACTACTACTAAAAATGTCGCGAAAAATCTTGTAAACAAAACGGTGTAGCGTAAGTAATTGCAGTGTTAGCTTTAAATTTAGTAGTATTTTCATGAAATCTAAATTATTAAATAGGTAATTAAGTGAAATTAGGGCAGTTGGATGCCTCGTCCTTTTTTTTTAAATAGAACCTTTCAGAGTGGGTGGCAAACCACCGCAGTCATAATAGAACTTGATCGCTTTGTTTATTATTCCATTACATAATACTCGTATTATCCAAGTCATGTAGGTATGTAACGCTTGCCCATTGGAAAATTTTGCAAGTTATATAAATATGTATGTAAATTTAAAGCAGCGACGCCTTCGTTGGTGGCTAGAAATGTTCGTCGAAGTCTCACTTTGTATGAATGAAAATTTGAAATATCGAATGTATCTACCAATGAAATTATGAATGAAAATAATTTTCCGCGAAAATTAAAATTTAGAAGTGTACCTACAAATAAAGTAATTTTCCGCGTAAAAGTACTACATACCTACCTATTATATTATTGATAGAGAATGCAATTCGTTTTTTTTGGTATAATCATACTTACTGTAGGTACATAATGTATAGTAGGTACGTATGTAGAATTAGTATGGAAAGTAGGTAAGACCAAGATCCTCTCTATATGTTCCTTCGAAGAACTTTGGAAGGGCGTGGTAGAGTGGCAGTATGAGTAGTTAGTTGATAAAAAATGCCAAATTTCGTGAATATACTATTCACGGGAGCCACTAGTTATACATAAAATTCTTCATGCGTATTTATTATTCGATAAGCGATCGATAAAACATAACAAATCGTAAATATTATTAGTAATTATTGGAAAAATATACCGTTAGTTGTTTTGAAATTACTCATATTTATAAAAACATTTACGAGTAAGTATAAATTTCCAAACACATCGGTGGTCATAAAGTATAATGTTCGACATAACCTATCTAAGTGAACCATCATCGCAAGCCTTACTTAGTATGGGCTAGGCTATAAAGCAACCGACACGTAAGATCAAAATACAATAAAAAAAACACATTAATTGTTTACCTTCGAAAGTACAGTAATATTTTTTATTATATATAGGTATTCTACTTAGATTACTTACATATTGATATGCGAAATTATGAAATAGACAAACTTTATAGCAAACGAAAACAGTGAACTTTTAATAGGAACCTTAAATAAATGCTACATTGAATATTAAAGCAAATACTGCGCCGAACGTTGAATCAAATGCCAGGCCGAATGTTGAATCAAATGCTAGGTCGAATGTTGAATCAAATGCTAGGCAGAATGTCAAGTCGAATGCTGGTAAATTAAATGCTGGGCCGAATGTCAAATCGAAATCTGAGCCGAACGTTGATCAAATGAGTCGAGGAGAGTAAGTTATAAATACCCATAAGTTCGGATCTTAGCACTCTGTGTACATTCATTATTTCTATAATATTTTGCCCATACGACTCTTATTGCCAAGTTGTTCTCTATCGAAAAAAATTAAACCACATTAACTACAAATCAGTATTTAATTTCCATTGTTTATCTATGCTCCAATATTCTGCTGTCTTTCTATTGCCGCAAATTATTCTCAATCATTATGGCGAAATTTTCACATGTTTTTATAGCTTATCGTTATCATATCACTATTAGCAGTCTAATTTCTAACAGACACCATTCGGTATAATATTATAAATGCAGACACATTCGAGAGTAGGTATGTTCATTGTATGTATCTAATGATTTTATACGGAGAATGTGTTGACGTTGTTAAGAAATCGTTTAAGTGGCCTATATTTTATTATTTATAATAGTAAAAACACCTGCATTTCATTATAAAATATTGTGAAAAATTAATATAAACTTTATCTGGTTATAAGAAATGCCATATTTATGATTGTAGGTATATCTGTGTACTATGAAAAAGCATTTGTACGTCGTACTTACGTATGGCACTAACAAAATATTTTTTACATGAGCAATATTATCTTTGGCCAAACATTTAAATGGTTCATAAATCACTCGTTGACGGGTGGATTGCCTTTAATTAAAAAAAAAAACATTTAAATGTGACGTTCAGAACGGGTAGTAAACTTCATTGCTGACAAAATATGAAAAAGGTATCTCATTCACTGAACTCATTGGAGTTTTGTGAACATCGGATTTTTACAGGACATTCCAAAAATTTACAATTAAGACTTAATTATTTTCAATAAAGATAGAGAGCCAATTTTACAACCTGGAGATCTCAGGGGAAACTTATAAAGTTAATAGTAGTTCAATTCATTCTTAAGAAAAAGTGGGCATCTCAGGTATTATCTGATCTCATCGGATTTAAGTCATTAGTAAAAACATTTCATTAATCTCATAATGATTGATACCTGGGTTCATGTTCCATAATATATTGTTTTTTTGATAATAAATAATAACTATCTGTTTTATTTCAATCGCTTTATTTCGGCCAGGTTGAAAAAGTATCCTAATAATCACATCAAGAATGGAATCCTTTTTATTTCTTCCTCTCGATGCATTCCTTGAGGATTGTAATTAACTGAATACTATATTATAATATTTTGTGTTATGGTTTCTATGGTGATGTAAGTTTATTACCATAGGTAACTAACTAGGTAGTTAGATATTTTATATGCGGTCAGGTTTAGGGCCGTTTTTTAGACCACCACGGCTGCAGTGTGGTTCAAGTTAATGTTATTGTAGTTTACCTTAAATATCTATCATTTTCTATAATATAATATGAGTCATGAAATGTTATTATGTTTTGTGTACACATTCTACCTCCTACCTGTGGTGAAGGGATTGCATGGGGATATGTAAAGTGTGCCTGTATTGTATTTTGTTAGATTATGTAGATTCACCAATGGCGGTACGTAATTATTATATCAATCATATTATTTACACGAGAAACATTTTGTTGATATAATTAACGTTGAATAATATTAAGGTATAATTGTATTGGACATTTATGTAAATGTTTGTTTTATGCCAGTAATAATAATTAGTTCTGAAACTCATCAATGTAAAATTTATAATTATTTTGAAAAATTGTTTAAACATTTTGCGAACGATCAATAAACATTGTAAACATTACGATTCATTTCTACGTTATGTAAATTTTTATACATATTTGTTAATTTAACGAAACACGTACGTCCATATTATTCATTAAAATATGTAGTAAAGGAGTTCTACAAATCGATTAATTTATTAATATAATAATAATATTTATTATTTTATATAATTTCCACGTGCCCTCTATGATGGTTAGTTCTTGGAACGTCCACTATGGCGCAGCGGTGTCACGTCCTGGTAAACAATGAATGAACTACTCAGCATGGTTCCTCCGCGGCATACATCTACTCCTTGATCGTGAGACCCTACCGTACTTCGTCTATTCCATATCGGGTAGTGTCTCATAATAATATAAGCCAACTTATATTATTTTGTTCTGTTCATACCTGGTCACATTCACATACAGAGTGATGCATTTCATTGTGTATTAAAGTAAGGGCAAAGGTCTTAAAATTCCCATTATTGTTCGATCGTACAAATTCGACTACAAAGTGGATGATACGTCCATGTCCATGTATTTCATAGCTAGATTATGGAGAAATTTGTTGGCATACATTTTTTAAATGAACCTGGGTTTACCAAACCAAATTAGTACACTTCGCAGTAAGCTAAGAAAGCTTGTATGTATCATGAAGTGGAGTAAGTCGGCATCGGGGATCAAACCCGCTTCTTACCACCTCTCCCACTAAAAATTGCATATCTGAAATATTGCTTTTGTTATTTTAGTTTTTTTTAGTAATTTTTCTGATTTTAAAAATTAGTTATTCTCAAACAGTGTAGATAGTTACATACATTGAGAGATTATTATTCGTCTGGTTCAAATGCTCACCACATTTTTTTTTATTACAAAACTGAATTTTTATTTTATGAATCATGCTGTGTGTGTATCGTAATCTAAACCCAGACGAAACTTGGTATGGTAACATGAGCTATACATTGACATCCAGTCATTCGTAGAACCGCCTTTTTTCTTCATAGGAACGTGAAACAATGCATTTTACAACTGACTACACTTGCATACACAACACACACCAACTAATAATGGTTTCAACCTATAACCATGAACTTCTACAGAATTATAAAAGTGGACCCATCAGACAGAAAAGTAACTACAATCATCTATCGATATGCACTAGCAATCTATGTACCTAATGTTTTATCATCAAGGTAATAAAAATAAAAACTGTTTCCGTACATGTCACAACCAAAACATTAAATTTGACGTGTGCACCATGGAGTAATTTCTCTATGGTGTGCACAAAAGTTTTGTAGTTTCTGTACGTCGTCGCTCAATTTATTTTTAATGGAGATAGTAGTATAGAAATTCAGAAATTCAATTATTTTACGGGTAACAGCTAGTATTTTACCAAATTATGGACACAGCATCTTATCTCTTGAAATTAGGTAATTTTTGACTTACATCTTTATTGAACTACACCGATTTTGCATACGTTTTGGAATATTTGCATAAACTACAGTCTTGTTAAGAAAAAGAAAAGCTGTAGACACTCCTAATTGGAGGGTTGACCTGATTATTATGTTAATTTTTGTTTTGTGAATGTTTTATTGACTGTCTCTTACAATAAATAAATAAATAAAAGTATGTTTTGTAATGAGGGCGCTGCATGTAACTTTTTGGCAACCATAATGGCAATACTTGAAGAATTTCAACACAAATATCATTGTTGCCAGCACATATAGTTCCAAATTAATCCGAGATCAACTCTTTCTTGTCAGACTGTACCTAGGAATTATTTTGATGCACTTTTTTAAAAATCTAGAATTTAGTCTAATCAGAATCCGATTGGAAGATAATAAGGATAGTGTAGTTGTTCTGATTGAGAATATAATACTATATATTGATTGAACGATAATGTATGGACTAAATTATCGTATAAATCTTCGACAAACATATGGGATATTACAGTTTTTTCCTCAACAGAGACGAGAGGCATCTTCATTCACGTAATTAACTCCCTTGGGGAGAAAGCAGGATGGGTGTTCCGACGTTTACGAGTCGGCTTTGGCTGGCTTAAGTGATCAATTCCAATATCACCCGATCAATAACGTTCACCCATTCCACCATATCAATTTAGGTATATCTCAAATCTTATGAGATATTTTTCGCCTCTAATAATTGAGCGGATGTTAACTGTATAGGCAATTCTTTTTGCTTGTTAATATAGGTGATAATGAAAAATTTATGTATCTTTGCACAATTGTATTCATTAGTAATAAATAATGTGCTTCAAATTCTTTGGCGAATATTTCCTACAAGACATGCCTACCATTATGCTGTTTATTAGCATTTGTTCGCATTGTATATTATTATTTTATTGCACATTGTAAGATACATACGAGAATATTATTTAATTTATATTTGTTAGTAAAATGCGTACACGTATGTACATTGCTAGTAGAAAATGTTGATGATGTGTTACAAATTGGAATATTTTTGAAGTAACTAGGATGTTTGATAGATTGCGTGGCCCCTAAGTGTGTCTAAAACGAAAGACACTACATTCTATTCACATTATTAAAAGTAAGATGAGACTAATATAGTGGTCATACCACGAGTAGCTCCTTAAAAACATACACATTACTTTGGCAAAGTACTTTATACAGCCTTTAGTGCCTGGGTACCCAATCTATGGGTATTTTCCCCTCGGTGTGAAACATCCATATGGCGGGGATAATTACCATAGTAGGTACCTACCTAGTTATAATACGTAATAATGATTACTTTGTTTTTCAAACATACATGATAATTGCAACTATAATTTTGCCACCTAACTAGGCAAAGGCCGTTATAAGGTGGCTATAATATAAAATATTTATGTACAAGAATTGGGCCTTATCGAAATCATAGCCGACTATTCGTATTTTTATTTTCATAATTTATTTATTTTCATGAACATTTACGACCAAAACCCTTAAAATGCAAAATACTACAATAATAATATACTTATACCTATTAATGATCAAAACATAAAACAACACTTTAACCGATTTGCATGAGTTAGACGTCACAAAAAAGGTCTGTTTTTCTCCTATTGACTAAAACATTTACATGTCCTTTAAATAAATACATATTCATAGACAGTATAATACATAATAAGTAGGTATTAATATCACGATTTTAATACATTGTATACTTTGCAATGTTCCTCCCTATTTTCTCATTGAATTTTTACAAAAAAGCCGCGCTAATTAAATTACAAGTTCCCATAATGGATCTTAAAACGTTACTTTGTGAGAATATTCGAAAAGAAGCTACGATAACAATTAATTAGTGTTAATTTAATTTTGTAATAAAAATATAAATTACATAGTAAAGCTCAGTTATTCCGTACTAATTGGAAGTTGTTCGGTGTGATGAAAGTTCGCGTTAGCTTAATCTCTCACTACCATCACGACATCTATGTTTTTGCAATTAAACTAATGGCTTATTATTTTATCCTGTGAATTTTCTTGTTAATTGTAGGTGCAGATCCAATTAACACTTGTCTTATAGCTTTGGTTGATTTTATTTGAATCATTCTTCAGACTCAAATCTGTCATTTACTCTTTTCACTCATCGTCGTTTCTCTTATCTTTCGACAGCAGTTTCGAGCTGTTCGTAAAATGCCTTCGATTATTTTGTGGGTTGTCTTTCTCAAGTTAGTAACAGACTTTGCATGAGTACTTAAATCCGTTAAAATCCGCATATTCGAGTAAAATTAAATTGATATTGGAAAGCATGTTTCATACATAATTTCATGTAAATTTATTTTCACAGGTACTGTTTCTGTTTTGTTCTCACGGTTGTTTCGTTGTTTTGACTAAACGTCAATACGTGTTCGTTGTGGCATTCAGTGAATTTGTTATTCAAATTGGCATCGTAGTACCATTAAACTTTGACGATAATCAAATCTTTGATACGTGCGTTGGCATTTTATATATTTACTCGAATATCTGCATAGGTTTAGTAGAATGCACGGTGAATTCAACTTTTTCTATAAAGTGACGTGTGATTTCACCATGTCCTCGTAAAAATAAATACCTATTTGAAAGTTCGTGACAAGAGTTTCCGCAATTTGCTTAAATAGAATATGTGAAACTTGTTTACAAAGATGACTAGATATGGTAATTATATTTTCGCGATACAATGTGCTGACGGTAACTGAAGGTTATTCAGAAGCATGATGGGTTCTGCCGAGGAAGGACTAAGCCGATCCACTCCAATACACCGCGGCAGCAACTACTTTGTCATCGGCGCTATACATACCTAGATCCTATTTATAGCACCCCTCCGCCATGTCTCGGCAGACAAGGAAGTATTCGACATCTTGAATATCTCCACAGTTACAGCAAATGTCCGCATCCTCACTTATGGCCCACTTACTTAAATTCTTCTTGCATCCACTCGGAGACTATTTAGCGTTATCCACGAGCAAAACGCCAGTTGGTCCTTTGGTCCCAAATGTCTTCGAAAGCTCTATCTGACTAAACTTAAGGTTTTAAAAAAGCATGATGTACGTTTATTCACAATCTGCACAGTGCACAGCTTTAAAGTAATTACGATTTCTTTAATGTTATGCCTTACTTTTTAGGTATATTATAAATATGTATTGTGTTTAATAATGTAGCAATAATTCCATGTATAATATTTTATCTGTATTGATACCATTCAATCGTATTATTGTGATAAGGCCGGTGTCTGATCAATTTGTTGATAAAACTTTTCCGATGGCAACACGGGGAAAACCGATGGAGTCAAATTTTAAGCCATCACACAAAGACAAAATTAACGAAAAAAGTATATTATTCACGTGCGCTTAATAAGTGCTATTTTGTTTATATGGCTTGATTGATGAATGTTGCTCAACCCATCGAATTATCGGATCGAGAAATTTTCATTTTTTTCACACCCAATTAAAAGTTTTTTCTTCTGGTGCATATTGACGTCAAAATGCAATGCCTGCTTAGTTGATCCTGCGAAAACAATGGTTGATATTGTGGAGGATGTGGAGTAGGGTGCTGGAGTGGTATAATTTCGATTCGAAAATTTACCTAGTTCATAAACATAAAACACTTCATAAAAACTATGAGTTTTTAAGGTTTAACATTTAAGTCTCTCCACACACGTCCCGAAGTTCAATTCCGGAATCGACCGTTTTGCAAAAAAGTTCCGACCAAAACCTCTTTCTGAATTTAAAATCGGGGTGACGCTGAATTAAGAGAGAGGTTTTGATCGGAACTTTTTTGCAAAACGGTCGATTCCGGAATTGAACTTCGGGACGTGTGTGGAGAGACTTAACATGTTCCCACAACATTTAACATCAACATTAATTTCAGTTATATATTTTTTTCCATTTCTTTTATACTGACATAAATTGTTATTCCTTGAGTTTTGTTCCTCTGTATTGGTCGTTTGTACAATAAGATAAGAAACAGTAAAATTTTACTTTCTCGTTTTGACATACATTATATCATTTTATTCAGCGGCCATTACCGTCATGTTTTGTTCTTATTTTAATTATTATTGTTCTCCTATTCATATTAATTAATTAACTAAGCATAATTGTATTAGATACGTACGTTAAAATGATTTAATTAATTTAATACTTACGTTTACGTTTACTTAGCCCACCTACTAGGCGAAAATTAAAACGAAATTCTCGTGTGTTTGTGAAGTGTATGGCTATTTCTTGATGTGACTTAAAATTCAAACAGTGGAAACGTATTAATATAATTATTTTAGTAGATCATAGACTAAGATAGATAATACTTTTTAATTCGTGTAGGTAATTAATTTTAAAAAGTATGATCACTGAATTTAAAGAGATAAATAGCGTAGTGGTGAAGATCCGTTCCAAGGTATACAATGTACGGATTTATAAGGTAAATCGTCTTAAATAAACTTAAATTATCATAAACTAACGTTAGACAACTTTTACTTGTTGTCCCAATTTGGAAAAAAAAATATAAATTTATGCGCTCTCAATTAATATTTAAGTATGGTATTGGCGAAATGATATTAGTTACCTACCTACGTATTTGGGGAATCGTTCATTTTTACGTGGTCTAGATAAGAAGATCTAAGACTAAAAGTTTGTCTCGGCATATATCCATGATATATTTCAGTATTAGGCTGGCCACACACGCACCCGAAGTTCAGTTCCGGAATCGACCGTTTTGCAAAAAGGTTCCGACCAAAACCTCTTTCTGAATTTAAAATCGGGGTGACGCTGAAGTCAGAGAGAGGTTTTGATCGGAACTTTTTTGCAAAATGGTCGATTCCGGAACTGAACTTCGGGTGCGTGTGTGGCCAGGCTTAGACTGATGAGTTTATAATATATCAATCCTGAATGATAATATGTAGATTTCTATGGCTGATAATATTGAGAAGTGAGTAGACAATCCCCCCCTCCACGTAAAATAATATGTTCCTGTTCGATATTATTAGAGTTAACTTCCAACAATAATAATAATCTTAATGTCAAGAGCCCGTTGCCGAGCATGTCTTTAACTCAAAAGAATCGCTGCCACGTTGTCATGGTCCTTCCGACGATGCCATTGAAGGTGACTGTGGAGGCCGATTCTGGACAAGCACACTCTGCCACACTTTAGACAACTCTGCTCCTCATTTGTAACGGGTCTGTGGGTGGTTCTGCTTTGGGGGCAAAAAAGAAGCAAGCATCTTCGGTCAATAGACATTTTTGAATTGATTATCTTTTTATTTTTTTTACAAAGTCAACAAGGCTTTGAGCAGTTATACTAGGAATGTGTACGAGCGTGTATGTACGAGTATGTATTCTACGACAACATGCATACATTACAATATTATTAAGCATTCAACTATTGTCCTTCGAGCGAACAGGAATCCGAGTAATTCTGGGAACGGTCTTCTATGTCTGGTGAATTCGTGTTCAACAAAAGACTTTAAAAGTTTCACACGCATATGATTTGTATTGAAATTAAACATACGTTAATAACAGTATTATAATGTAGCCTTATGTTATTTATTCACCAAGTTTCGCGATTACTAAATAATGTTGTAGGTACATTAATACGTTGAATATTTCTAAACAATTTTATTTAGCTTCATTGGCATTATTGTTTTATCCCCAAATAAGATATATGAAAAGTTATTTATTTACTATGTAGTCATCAGTTAGTTAACATACCGTGTTGTTTATTATTTAATCGATAAAATTGTAGTTGTTGTGATCCGTGACCGGATAAAAACTCATATGAATATTGCTCAACATGAATAAATCCCAAAAAAGACGAAAACCCTTCAGAAATTTGCTCAAGGGACAAAAGCTCAAATCTAATTGGATTTTGAAAATAAAATTAATTGTATCTGTTAGTATACGATTTCTTTCAGTGTGTTATAAACTACTATAGATTAGAAAATAAGTAAATAAATAAGCGGATCTGTAATGGGATAGACAATAAAATAGTCAACATTTTATAAAGAATTCATCTACTGGAATCCAACTAGAAAGTTTGGGCTTTTATCCCTTGAGCAAATTTCTTAAGGGCTTTTGTCATTTTTGGGATTTATTCATGTTGAGCAATATTCCTATGGGTTATAATCCGGGAACCGTTGTGATCAACGGCAAGCGAATGATAAGGTTATCAGGAAAAATATCGAGAAAATAATCGTTAATAATAAATTAAGCCAAGATGTTCATACAGTAATTAATATCATATCTCTATAATCTTATTAGCTCAGTTTAGTTTAAATCATTTGAATCGAACCATAGGCAAACAGTAATATAAAAAAGTACCTACCTCATTAGAACATAGTTTTTCTCGATGACTTTTTAGCGGAATCTTTTTAGCAGTATAAATAAAAGATCTTCAGACCTTACTGTATCGAAGTCATCTTGTTGATTCAGATTTCGTGCATTCTTGCAAAATCTTGCGGAAAGATGTGTAGGTCTTACATGAGGTCTTCATTTACTCGCTTTTTGAAATAAAAATAGAACAATCTTTAACAAGCTCGCAATTCTAAAAGAACATAAGTATGGCTTTTTATTTCTTTTTATTATTATGAGAGTCCCCTGAATGCGATTGCGGAGCCGACAGGCAGACCATTCAACACATAGTTACCGGGTGTGCACTCAGAGCGTACAGTGGCAATGCATCGGATTTCCTAACCCTTAGCGACGAAGCAATACAATACATAAGAAATCTAGATTTAAGTCTCTGACAAGCAGTTCACTCTGTGCTTTTGACTTTTATTTTTACACTTTGACATAACGAATGTTATATGATATAGGCGTGATGTTGGCCATACGATAAATAAATAATTATTTAGTTATATATTTTGGATGGTGTTCGTTTGCAAGTTGTTATCCAGTCGGAGGTCTGACATTTTCATTGTTGATGGAATCTTGCGATCGTAAACATTTTAATAATAGTTCCTTTACGAACTTCTCTTTGATTGGTCTTTGCACATAAATCCTTTAAGGCGTTGTTAAGTATACATTCCAAGGCCTTAGAGATGATCGTTGGGCAGCATGATTACGCTTTTGAAATATAACATGTCTAAAGGTTGAAATGACTGGTTATTTGGTTATCACATCTTATTTTTATATTACGAAGAAATCGTTTATAGTTCACACTCGCTAACCAGTGAATTACCCGACTCATGTTAGAGTGGAAATATTAGAAAGATATTCAGAATAGTCCAAGAGCCCGCTGCTTAATTTATGACGTATCTGTTTTTTGATCGAAATGTGGTATAAATGATAGCTTACCAATAGGGTATTACATCGCACTAGGGTTGCCTATCAAAATCTTGCCGCAACCCCCCCTGCCCCCCCCGAAAAGGTCCTTTTTAGCGGTTTTTCGCATTTTATAGGAATATGGCCATTGCGGGTAAACTGCTTGTTCTACGAAAAAAATGACTTAACATTTTTTGTAGAGAATTTAGCAAGGATTATTTTTGTCATTGACTACTTTCTCCTATCTCTTACCATATTCCTATAAAATGCGAAAAACCGCGAAGAGGGACCTTTTCGGGGGGGGGGGGCAGGGGGGGTTGCGGCAAGATTTTGATAGGCAACCCTAGTGCAATGTAATACCCTATTGGTAAGCTATCGTTTATACCACATTTCGATCAAAAAACAGATACGTCATAAATTAAGCAGCGGGCTCTCGGACTATGATGACTCAATTTGGAACAGAGTTTTTGTTATAATCTGCATTCACAGTTTCTTCGTAATCTTTGGAATTACTAAAGTTGGGTTAGCATTTTACTGATGATTCTCGAGGAGCGTGAGAAACCGATTATGTATTTGATTTTGCAAACATAGCAGTGAAGAAATGCTAATTCTAAACTGAAGTTACTCTTTTCATAAGATATGAATAAAAACGCCTTGAATCTTTGTGATTGATTAATGATTACCTATGAGTATGTTTGCTAATTCGTCGCAATGTCTTGTGTAAGAGATATGAGTATCTCTTACGAAGTAAATGGAGATGGCTGTGGGATGCTCGTATTCTAGAATAAGTCCTGAATGAGTGAAGTGTTCGTACAACTTCCATAAGACATTTTTATTTTTTCTAACAATGAGATTCGCAACCCTTACTGAATGACACGTCAATGTTTTGAGAGAAAGTTGTAGGTGTAAACTATTTTTTGCAACAATTGAAAAATAACTTCCGACTCGAGAGTTTGTCTCCCTACTACATTATTGATTTCAATCTTGATGTGTTAGTTGAAGGTAGGTACATACTACAGAATAGAATAGTACAATAAAATATTCAAGAGTTTGATGAACTCTGCAATGCCAATATAATAAAAGGTAGATACTTCAGATAATTGATATTTTATTTTCATGTACTTATTATACTATTTAATTTGTTTTCATTCAATATTGAGATTCGATTTGTATTCACATTGTACTACTACCACGAGTAGAGATCAAAGTATTGTAAGGCTACAAACATCTATAATATTATAATTACATACATATCTCAAGAACGTGACAGACTTGTCGTGAGAAATCTTGTACGAATTGTATGTACCTTAGTGGAGACATTCATCCTGTTATGTAAGTATCAATAATCAAGTATTGACTTGGCGTATTATACTATGTACGTGTGAACGTTCTACAATATCTATTGTCTTAACCCAAATAATTTATCCCTTTGTTCTTCGTGCGATATTAATTTTAATTTTAAGCTTGAAAGTTGTGTAGTCTGCTTTGGTTTTGTCATTCCTAATGATCGGATCCGAGCTGACCACAAAACCCTGTATAAGTGAGTAAGGAAGGAGTAAGGAATTTTGAGCAGTATGGTCAGGACATTCTTTTCTTGTGAGTGTCAATTCTAGATCCAGATGGTTGATCATATGTCTGTTCCATCTAGGGTTGCCAGATGATAATTTGATAAAGGAGGGCAGATGGGTCTAAAAAGGAGGATTTTCGGTAAAAAAAGGAGGACATTCAGAAATTAAACGATTTTTTAATATTGTTTTACTGTATTTTAATCATATTTACCTGAGCTGCTAATTTTGGAAAGAAGTTCTTGGTTTTCTAAGAAATAATTATGAAAATCTTCACATGCCATGTTTTTGAAGTTGTATTGAGTAAGAATGAAAGATTGAACTGACTGCACACTTAATCAATTCCTCTCTTTGCTCCACTGAGTATAAATCAGTGAAAAAATTCTTTCCACATTTGCGTTATAGCAAAATGGAGGACTTACAGTAGGTAAGGGAGGACAAAACATGGAAAAGGAGGACATGTCCTCCTTTTGGATACCATCTGGCAACCCTAGTTCCATCTAGATATTCCTAGAATCTAGAGATTCGAAGACTTCAGAAATATCGACGCAAATCTTCGACTCTCAGATCTTTTGGCAATAGCCGATAATATACTCGAATTGCAAGTTCGCCTTGTCTGAATAAATGTTGAGAGTATCGATATGTGATTGAATTGTGAAAGGGATATTGTAGTACGTAGGTTATTATATTTCAAAAATGTATTGAATGTTTTACATTTTATGGGTTACGTTGGTTAGATTGTGGGAAAAATCTAAAATCATTTCAAGTAATTTATGTATACCGTACCAATTGGTTAATCGTATATGTGAATTTGTAGAATTTAACAACATAACGATAAGTGACCCCGAAATTGTTTCAACTAGTAATGGTAATAAGTTAACTATGATATTGATAAATAATAATTGAAACACGAATATTTCATTAGCCCAACCACTAATTAAACAACCTATTCCTCACGAAATACGGTCGTTTTTTTTTTAATAACCCGCTGTTTTCAAAGTTTATATTGTTTGCCGATATAGCGATATTGTGTCCCTTGATTGGATGTACAATTTAGTTACTTTGTTGTGTCTTTTTACCGTAGTTTACAGATTTGTTTTACTCTGCACTGTTCTCCGATCATTTCGTCTTTTTTGCTCGGATTTTTTCTTAAATTTTTCTCAATTCTGAAGTTTTTCAACAGTCGGCTCCTGATGTTTCATTTTCTCGCCTGTATTAGTCACTTCATTGGCTGACTTTTTCTTCGATGTACCTACCTAGTATGTACTATTAATGAATTATATGATCACTGAAGGAAGTTCCAAGATTCACAGTATGATTTAGGTATCATAGAATCTTTGCCAATAGGTAAACCTTAATATAACACTCTTAGGAAACCTTTATAGTTCTTATAAAATCTATTACCTTGGCGCTG
Source organism: Ceraclea dissimilis (assembly GCA_963576895.1). Lineage (NCBI taxonomy): Eukaryota > Metazoa > Arthropoda > Insecta > Trichoptera > Leptoceridae > Ceraclea > Ceraclea dissimilis. The sequence goes on from OY756369.1 coordinate 7,236,236, forward strand.
GCGCAGGTTTGATCACGAACATGATCGAAAATGGTATCTATAATAATAATAATATGATATAATGATTGACAATCGTGACTGATGATTTAATAATAGATCCAACCAATAAATCCAACGATTTTATATTCGGATGACGACATTTTTTTGCTGACATTTTGTAGAAGGACTTTACAACATTATACCATAGATCATCGTGTAGTTATAAGTATAGTTCATTTTTATGGATCTAGATAAAATGTCAAACGTATCTCGTTACATATATTTTGATTATTTATTACACTGTGAACTACTTTATCGAATTTATTTATTACCTGTCTTTGAAACCTGTCCAAACACCGCATGACACTTCCCAAAACTATCTTGTTTAATCAGTAGATTTTTATAATTGCTCGAATATAATTCCTATCTAAACAATTACCCTTAAGTGGTTATCCGCAGGTGTTTTCGTTAATTGTTTCTTCAAAGGACTTTGGAGTAGGTACGGATGTCGTTTTTCAAAAACCCCTGTCCATTTTCCATACCTAGATTTTTATCATATTAAATTTTTTCTACCATTTTTAAGACCTTGCCTTCCTTCTGAGATTGAAATTTTATGATGTGACTGTTGAGTAGGTATTTTGTGACTATTCGTGTCAAGTCTTTCAAGATAAATATCTGCTTTCGATAATCATAATGAGGAATTAACATCCTTAAGTCATTTCACTGTGGAGGTCGACTTAAAAGATCTCATGTTAATGGAATACGATGTACATTAACCTTGCCTTATGTTCTCTGCTTTGTGTGGGTCTATGGATTTATTGAACGCTTTTCTTTCATAGATGAAACATATTATCATTCTTTAAGTCTTTTGTTGAATAAGAATTACTTATTGTTGTTGATTTCGCACAGCGATTTCTGATGACATTGATGGTGGTTCTACTTGGTACGAATAGTAATGATTCAATAGTTCAAAGCTAATGGTTCTTCGGCGCTAATGGAAACTGTAATAAATATGCATAGAACGGTAATACATTTTGCTTTAGTGCAATGTATTGAGTTACATTATAGTATGATGCAACTACGTTGGCGTGTGGGCGATCTATGGAATGATATTGCAATGTCTATTAAGTGCCCCGGTATTTCATTGTCATGCATATATTTCAGTCATTGCGCTATTAAGGAATTTTATAAGTTAGTAATAGTATGTAATGTAATATTTTAATTCGCTTAATAGAATTGCAGTAAATATAATAATGTTTTGTTTACAAGATTTGCGTAGGTAATAGTAGATAGAAGTTTAATGACCCTCTTATTGTTCAATGTAATTAAGTTGTACGATGTAAATATTTTATTGAAATATTTTCGTATGTACCTAATAATAAATTGTATATTATTATCTTCATCAGCAAGGTACCCGATCACGAGGATAATTGAAAAAAAAAAATCAAATTTTATATTAACGGATTTGCCACCATTCCTATCCAAAAGTTGTCTTATTTTTTCATCTGTCGTTCGTTTTTCAATATGCCATACCTACTCCCGTTAAAAAGGTAAGATCGAAAGTCGTAAGTGGGCCGAAAGAAAGAATCTATCCTAGCTTTGCAAAAGCTGATGTTTCGTGCTTTCGAAGACAGTTGAACAACTATTTGTTTTTAATGAAACTCTTCAGTGTTGGACTGAAACTTCTCTTAAAAATCTTTTATTTACACTCTTTTTTGTAAATAACATTGTTTTTTTATATCATACGCCAACCTTTGTGTTACATTCCCAGAAGTAACACACTACAAAGTTTCTGGAATCTTTTGGTGCATTTATGTTTGCTTACTAATATCCAAAATGCATTATAAAAAGTATGTAAACATTGTGCGTGGGATTTTTTTACAGAAATCAAACAATGTCAATGAATAATCAAATAAATAAATATTTTGGCTAAGTCTTGATTGTGAGTTAAATAATTTATTAAAATAAAATAAAATAAAATAGTCTTTATTGTACTGAAAATAATCGTACAATGGGCGGACTTATTGCCAAATGGCAATTTCTGCCAGCCAACCCATAACAGAGATTAAATTGAGATATACCTTATTATAATAAGTACCAAAAGGGTACCTTAACTTAACAATAATTGAATACTAAATACATACACAGATAAACATATTATACATATATAAATATATACATAAATGGTATATGGGATGGGATAGGGTAAGGGAGGGATGCTGGGTTCAGGAGGGACTGGTAGTGGGATTTGCAATAGAAAGGTAATGCTGCTTCAGTCTACTCTTGAAAGCGGAAATAGTTGGATAATGGAAGGTCATTCCACAATCGCGTAGCCTGTACGGTGAAAGAATTAGTGAAAAACGATGTATGATGGATAGGGATTAAAAGCGTACGTTGTGCACCAGAACGGAGTGGTAGACCATGAGATGCCAGTGGAGTGAAATTCGACTTTAAATAATCAGGTGAGGAGGGATTGTATAGGACATTGTATAGAAGAGAGAGGGTGTGGAGATTACGGCGATGAAATATGGTTAGCCATTTAAGTTCAGACCTGAATTCTGAGATGTGGTCAAATTTCCGCAGGCCATACACGAAACGGATACAGATGTTTTGCAGGCGATCAATTTTCATGATCTGCTCCTTAGTGATGTCGATGTACGATATGTCCGCATAATCTAGGAGAGGTAAAAGAAGTGTAAGACATAAAAGAATTTTGGTAGGCTTGGGAAGAAAATTTTGATGGCGTTTGAGAGAATGAAGAATAATTTGTAATAATTTGAATGAATATTGTTTATTTATTTAAAAAAATAAATAATGCAGGGACTAAAGAACCAAACGAAATGCAAGAGCATTATAACCAATGTTAAATTATTTATTTGGCGATGGACAGGTTTTAAAACTCTGTCTAATTTTTAGTACTATACGATCTTTTTTAAATAACAATATTTTAACTACTTTATACAGTCTATTGCATGGCTGGTATGGGTTCAAATCCCCGTTTTGACCATGTTTTCTCACTTCCCAAGATCAGCAATTTTCTTACCGTAAAGTGAGAAAAAAGTATTAATGTTTGTATGATGTGACTCAAATCCTTGCTGCTTAAAAATGTTTTGTTTTGGAATGCCTAAATCTTTGAAATGTAAATAAACTAAGTTTTTTAAACATTATTTAGTCACCATCCTTCTTCTTCTTTCTAATAAAAGTTTGTGACCATTGTATTGTAACATACCTGTCTGAGAGTCAAAGCTCCACGTCAATATTTCCATAACAACTCATTTAAATGTGAAGGTATACGTATAAAGTCTTAATCATTGAATAGAACAAGACTCATAGGATGTTGTACTGCTTCTAGGAATAAAGTTATTACAGTAATAAGATTTATATAAGTTTTATGGAACGTAGTTATAATAATAACATCACATCACATAACATGAAACGTTGAGAATATTATTGTACCTGCGAGTCAGATAAAACGTAAATCTGATAACATCTTAACAAGTTGATTATTGTTTTGATTTCTTAGGAATTTCTTTGTGATATCGTGTTAGGCCCGCCTCCTTTAGTGGATGCATATTATTATGAGGTGCCTATTTTCAAACACGCAATATGCATATTTTTTTTATCTAATTGACAAAACAATGTTAGACTACATTTATAGTACTTCTCTTACAAATCTCGTTTGCTGCACTTCACGATACAACTAAATAATGTAAAATGGTCAAACGCCCAATTATAAGGATTATAATTGGGCGTTTAATTGGGCAATTATATGGATCACCCTCAACAGACTAAGAGTGGGTGTCACGCGTTGTAAAAAGAATCTCCATCGCTGGGGGTACCTACCTGATGACAACATCCTCTGTGACTGCGGAGCGACCCAGGATGACAGCCACCTACTAATATGTCCCCTGATGGGAGAGAGCTGCACCCCTGGGGACCTGATTCTAGGGAATGACAAGGCGATCTATGTCGCCGCATATTGGAGTGGCAGGGTATGAACCACCCGGACACGTAAAGTAAGTAAGTATAAGGATGAGAATCTCGAATACTAGTCGCGTATAATTTTAAGCTATATATGTAGTACTAGTCTGTCATTTTCATTTTTAAAAATAGGTAAGTACTTTAAATTTTAAAGTATTTGGCTTTATGTATACAATACCATTTTTCTCTTAAATTTTTCCATGTGTGACTATTTGACTGCATATTATTTTGCATTGTTATATTGTTTTCTTTTTTTTACTAGAAGTAGGTTAATTTTGCGTTAGCATAATTGATTTTGCACCTCTCACAATTATAATCACTATTTAATTTTTCTAGGGTTTTAAACTAAATCGTTAACATCGAAATTCTGACGTGTTGTCTCGACATCGTGTCAACCCCGAACTAATCAAACCAATAATTCTCGCATCGTTGCATGCATATTTCAATGCAATATATTTTCACGTTGCATATATTACAGTCTCTAGTGATGTGTATCAAATATTATGCGTAAATGAAGAATGTATCTAGAAATCTGTCGTCAGGTAGATAGAACTTAACTCACACGTAGATCTTAGTACAATAGAAACATACATGTTGTTTAACAAACAATGTATGTGTAGGTACAATGCAAACATAAGATTTTACAAAGAGAATTCTGTGTTGCATTGAGTTTTGTACCTTCGTTCCCACGTTCACAGCACAAGAGGTGTTAAGTGGTCCCTCAGTGCCTTAAGAGATAGTGCATAGTGCATAGCATAACACAGTCACTTCAACATGACAAAGATTGAACTCTTGTAAATAAGATGTTATTAAATAATACAATGTCTGTCTTTTGATTATACACTTTGAAGAGTGCAAACAGAATTGCGGTAATTGTAAATGAAAGTTGGTAGATGTATAATACATCAGGCGATTACTTTGGGAATGTTTCCATGTCAGGTACTTCCACTTTGTAGGTAAATATGATTTCAAAATAAACTCAAATACATCTTCGTACACTTTGCCGTAATAAAGCCTGCCTTCACAAGTGGTTCGAATCGAACCCTCGTCCGCCCATTATGCAGGCGTCTGCGTTGCCAATGTAGCTATTATTGACAACCTCAGTTAAAATAATACTTAAGTATATTTTTTCGTCAGTTGAAAAAGTGTTTTATACAATTCTCTTTACGAGGCCTGCAGCTTGGATGTTTCTTGTTTCTACATATTCTTTCATTTTTTTATTTATTTAACACTATCAAAATTATTGTTATAAACGATGATAGCTAACACGAACATATTGTGACGGGTATAGTGCCTAAGGCGATCTCTAGTCAATTTTACCACAAATATTTTGTATTGTATCTATGTTGACTGTCTGTAGGTGCGTGGAGCGTAAAACTTAATTAGTCCAATAGCTGGTAAATAAATAATTCATCACTGTTAAAATCTACAACTGTTTGTATCCGGAAATACTTCGTTAAGTTCCTAACAAGGTGTCTACAGTAAACAGCTGATTGATGGAATGTACGCATTCTTAATTATTATTTTGATCTGAACGTAGTTTTGTATTCAAGAATTATACGTTGCCTACTTTAACCGTAAATATTTCACGCTTAGTTAGTTATCTATTCTAAATTATAGAACCATCTAAACAAATGGCAGCGATAAAGCTGTCTATCTCAGGGCACAGATTGTTGTATTTGGCACAACTATCAGATTAAAATGCCGTCTTGTTGTTTTGCCACATTTATTACTGTTTCTGCTGTTTTTAATTTCCGTATCGTATCTTATCACTGGATCATTTAATGTCGGTTATATTAGTTCCGATATTTGATTGATTCAGTGTTCCGTCACTTATCTATCTGGTCATCAGTTAACTATCTTTTGATCTGCTCGTATGCCATTACCGCAAAAGTATAAAATAAGTTAGTTTCTTAGTAATGTTGCAATCATTGCAGGCAGCACGCAGCTTACACTGTGATCTATTATCTTATGATTTGAGTCGTGATTATGTAAAATTGATAATTAATTACATATAAACAATAATATATTCCGATTTTATATCATTTTAATTCCCAATAGATTGCCATTCATTCAACCACGAATGATAAACTGGTTTCCTACTCTAACAGCGCTACAAATATCCCATACTCACGCATTCATACATATTATTAATGAATTTCTATGAACTGTATATGGTGCGTATAAATCATTTCTAATATTACGTACTTTATGCGTTTGTTCCTATTATTTATTTTTCATTAGCATGTTTTTTAATTACCCTATTAATTTACTTGCTCGCTTGCCTAGAGTAGTACTATCATTACCAATGTTTTCTACCTTTCATGTGTGGTTCCTCTTTATTATTTTTAATTCAACCTCTTCTTTCTTCGCACGATTGCTCATTTTATTAGTTTTCTTGAATCACTTTTCCATGACGTAACAATAACCTAGTAAAACATTAACTGGAGATCTTCGGCCATTTACCTTGGAGAGTAATGTCAGAACAGCGTAACGAAAATAGGGCTAGTTGCGGTGTGCCTCAGGGACATTTATTGGGACCACTTTTTATAAATTTAGTTACCATTATAACTGTAGTTATTATTTTCCTCTTTAATCCATCTTTAGAATTAGCATACAAATCGCATGACCATATTATAATATAATAGGTAATGAACATTATAATTCTATATAATAACCGTAAAATTAGACATTGTACTACATTCTACATTGGAAATTCATTGTTTCGGTTTCCCATTAAACATTTTTTTTGTTAATCTAGATGGCTTAAATAATATTCTCAAAATTCATAATGTCATGATAGTTTAGTTACAAATTGTTTTCCAATGAGCTTACCAAATATTGTATTTAATCCATAAAAAGTGACCCAGAAACCAGTACTGTACCACGGATAATATTATTTTTTATTATACATTCATTTATTGACCACGCACTCTGCATAACATTAATTTTATGAGTTTATACGTATCAAATCTCATAATACCTTTTGATATATTTCATCTCGTCGTTTTGAAGAGTTTATTACGATTTTACGTAGGTAAACAGCGTGGATAAATCATACAATAATTATGGGAAATTTGTATTCATAAATGTTTTTGTAATAATTCGTGGTCTAGATAAGCCATCATAATAATTGTTCGTGATATGCATAACATATTTTCTTCAAATACGTTTATGGAATATATAACGACTATAAAGCGTAATAATGATGACACCATTCATATAGGAAGACCAAAGTTTTTTGTTGCATTTATGAATTGGAGCATTTCATTGTTTGTTTTTCTATTAATTGTATCCACTTTACTAATATGAATATTTATATTTGTTGCAGGTATGCATTTTGAAATAAAGATATTGCGCTGACTACAAAAACTCACATTCAGGTAAAGTTGTGTATTAATTTAGATATTTTGATTCAGTCTTTTTACGAAACGTTCTTTGGATCCTTTTAACATTTTTTCCCGGGTGAGCATACATTTTGTGTAGTCGTGAGTTGCTAAACGCAAGTGTCAGTACCGACTTTTGCACTCCTAGGCCTTTTTTTAGAACCTGGCTTCGTAGAATGAGCTAAACATCTATTTTAAGTATAGTCGTGGTCTAAAATCCATGAATGATTTTTCGCAATTATTTTACGGTAATTTTCGTCTCCTTCATCCCTGGTCTGTGGTCAAGCGGTTTCAGGAGCACCTCAGTCCGTAACACCAGTATAATTTGCGTTCAATTTCCATAATGTATTAGGTATCGTTCAGCAGTGATTATATAAGACTAATTAATAGCTTTTTTCTTTTGGACATATTTTGGAATATGTGTTAGAATTTGGTGAGATTTTCCCTATAAATTCTCAGAATTAAATGACTAATAAATAATACGAAGACTTATTATAATACGTTTGGCTTTATCATGTAAGTACAGTTACTCATTTACAACAAGTTAACAATATCAAACAGTATTATTCACATAGGATAACTGTGGTGCATTCTACTGTGTGTAACTGTGCACTATTCGGTAACAGATGGGAAGATTATGGTGTCTGGAAAAAACGGATTTAATTGTTATGCAAGAAACTTGGAATTAAATATCTTTCCGTTTGAATTTTTGTACAATTCTTATTCTGATATCTATAATGCGGTGATATATTGATAAATATTATTAAGATGACCCGTAGATCGGTTTTATGAGACATGGGTGATGATAATAATGAACTCGTATAGAACTACGTGGGCGGTTTTTATTATTGATAATTTCCACATAAAACTTAATCCAATTTAACAAATGTATTATAACGGTTTTAAATTAACTTTTAAAAGTGTGTCGGAGAGTTTAAGTACTGGAACTATAACCTTCATTCATGACCCTTCAAATGTGAGTTTAGATTATGCCTTCTGCACTTGAATAGTTACGATCGGTTTATTACGTTATATTTTATAATTTTATTGTTTTGTATTGAAACAATAGCAAAGGTATTCGTGTTTAACGATTAAGTTCATTAATATAATAGAATTATAATAATTGTTAATAATCGTTAAATTTAATGGGTGTAGTTCACCAACAGTATGACTTTTTCGCATGGGAAAATTGTCAATTGTTTCATTTCATTACCATATTATTTGGGTAGTAGGTAATGCAGCCACTTTATTTGTGTCAGACATATTTAGTATGCAAAATTATTTTTAGTTACTAACTAGATTCATGTTTTTACATTATTAATAATGGGCAGTTTTCTCTAAACCGCTGCCACAGACTGGCGTTTTTTTTTTTGTTTTCTTCAAATATGAATGTCTTGGTTATTTTTTTCGCTCTGAACACGTTTTTCTGTTGTTGAAGTGGTTAATTGTTTCTGAAAAAAGATCTCGATGGTTTTAAAGTTAATTTAGAAGAAATGTACATTGTATTGACTATGCGGTTATAGAGTCAAAACAATACTTGTATGCGGATGTTTTATGCACTTTCCACGACTTAACAAAATTTTTCTAATAATTACATCAAATACAGTTACAATGTCTTATTGTTCGTCATATTTATGTCGCGGATACTAAAAAATATGTATTACTAACGTATGGCCATGATTAATTTAAGTCATGAACTGTGCATTGAATCTACTCGAGCCAAAATTATTAACGTTATTACATCAAGAATAATACAATAGACAACAAGCGTTTGAACAAAGACGAGTCAATTTGTATGCAGAATCGTGTGATTATTTCATTACAACTAACAAGAATGGGACCAACTTCCATATAGAACATCTGATGAACTCATTACAGCCAAACGATTCAATGAAAAGATAAACTGAACTCCGCCATACCCTCTGATGTGTAGTAACCACTAATTAATTACATGGTCGTACATTTCTGCGGGAAGATGTACCAATAATTGATATCGGCAGTTTATAGTTCCTTAATTATTCTTCAATGACACTTGACAATCGCGATCATGTAATGTGTACATCAAATTAATGTCACAAGTGGTTGGTTGGCAGATATTGCCTACGGCAATAAACCCGCCATTTGGAAGATATGTTTTCTTTTCAATAAAGATTTTTTTATTTTTATTTTTTTTTTATTTATCATGTGATGTCATCTCAAGAATCGTTTGCTTTATTGGTTAATTTTCACCTTGATTTTGAAGGTAGAGTCTCTGAGGACAGTCTGCCTACTCTTTTATGGGACCATATTTCCGTTATGAAACAATATTTAAATAGAAAACAGGAATTTCTCTTTTTGTTACCAAACCTTTTCTCTTTATGTTACTAAGAGCGCTAGTTTAAATATTGCCGAAATCATCACATCGTTAATATAAGTGTTTACAACAATTTATAATGAGATAGACCTAATTTTTAGTTCTTATCTTTATTGATGTTTCATACCCCATCCATTATAATATAATTTTCGCTAGTTTTGAATCTCAATAAAGCAATCGCGTTCTCTACTCAGTAAACGAATTCAGAAAGTACATCAACAGTAATGGTTTCAAGACTGAATGGTTTTATTCTAAGTGTTTTGGCGTTATCGATATGTTTTGTTTTTTTATGTTTCGTTTCAATTTCATAATAATATTTGTAATATCTTCTTTATCTCTTAATGGATATTTTGTGGTACAGTTTTTGGTTTCCATTAATACTAATGTGGTAGTTAAACGGTCACGATACAATAATATGATATTATCATTACGTTCGCGTGCATTGCTGAGGAGTATTGAGATAGTCCTAAACGATAATTGGTTTGAAGTTGCATGGTGAGTTCAAAACCTACTGACCTAATGTTATTGATGCGAGTGAGTGGTTTATTCCCCGAGTTTAAAGAACTTCTATCAACGAAAACGTAAAAGAGTTTATCTTTGATTGTCTGACATAATTTTTGTTCGAGCACGCGATCTTGAAATTGTTGTTTAGCCTTTGGTAATATCAATTTTGTGGTTAGTAAGACTTCCCAAATTTGTTGGTATCTTTGTTGCCCTAGAACTAGATGATCTCACGAATGATATACCTACAAGTCATTTATGTTTTTAATGTCATTTTTTTTACCTTGTTAGTCGTGTCGTAAAATATGATTCATCGGATACTGTCATTATATTGTTATCTTTAGCTTCATCGTGAATTCTGCCTTTTCCAAATTCCACATTCGGTCGTTACATTATATTGTCACCAGCAGCGTTGAGCAATGATTCTTGTGTGAATATGTTTATCATTTCATATTTACCAGTTATAAATATCATTTTATTTATAACTTCGGTAATCAGGTGAAACGTTGGATTCACTTTTATTAGCTCGACATTTAATCTGTTATTAATAAATCTCAAGAACCACGAACTGGGTTAAGTTATTATAAGATTGTAATGGTACTTTCCATCCATCATAATATTGCAAAGTGCAGGTCGAGAGAATCTTATGCATTTGCAAATTCACGATATTTAAGTAACTAGCTAGTGAGTTTCTAGGAACAATTACACGTTAACTTGCATGTCTTGGACTTCAATTAGAGAGTAGAATATGTTGCCGTCAGGTAACTTTATTCGTCTTTTATTCAGATTTTAACCATACATTAGAACTCTTCTTGATTGTGGACCAGAGTTATTGAATCTTGCATTCAAACCCTCATCTAAGATTTTTCTATGTGATATGATTTTCTATGTGATTTTCTGTATGATTCTCTTTTATTCCGGATGCTGTCTTCCCTATATCTCTTAGTTAATAATTCTACTCTTACCAAATTCATTGTCAGAGGAAATGTAATAAATGTTATTGGGAAGCAGTCAGTTGCAGTATACTTGATTGCTAAGCACATTTTCAGTATTGTATGAATCATTTGATTTCTTATACGCTGTGCCAACGATTTATTACTTTCATACATTGTTTCTTCCATTTAAATTGTTGAATTGCTTTCTTTCCGGCAGCCGTAGAAATTGAATTCGTCGTGGTGTATGTATCTTTTCCCTAATAATAATGATTGCATTGAATGGATGCGTGAATGTACTCGCTGCACAATCAACTTAGGGCTGCTATCTTAAGTATATCTTTAAAATTATCATTGTCCGTTAGTTTTTTTTGTTTTTTGTATGTTTTACGTTAAACTTCTTCACTCTTTAGCACGTCTGATGGTATGATCACTTCTAGTCCTCAAGTTTTTTGTTTAGTTAGAATCAGTATTGTAGACTTAATTGTTTTCTTCTTAAAGTGCATTTTTTGTTAGTAGCTACCAGTATCTGTTAACGTCCAATGAAAATACAAGATCAGTGAATAAACGCAATTGTAAAATTACGATTTCAACAAGATTCCAAAAAATGGGAATCAATATTCTATTGATCTATTATTTAATACACGCCCTAATGATTCAGATGATGATAATAATAGGATTGTTACTAGTAGTTTGAATTATTTTGGGTGTGAAATAAGGTGTAAGTACATCTTTGCTGCTGCAATTACCATTTCATTCACGGTTGTTATAATAATACTTTTATCGTTACGGTGTTTGCTTAATATTTACGCAGGTGTCTTCATTTGTTATGATTGATTGATCGTTCCATTAGTAATTGCATCGTTTTCCTTTTACTTGCTCAATACATACCGACAGATATTATTATGAAACTCAGGATGAGAATATTCTTGAATTCCTATCTATGTACTTACGCATAAGACTGTGTCAAAATCAAGCTCTCGTAGTAGGTTCCTTCGTTGGTCCAAGAATGTATCCCTTTAGATGTCCTTGGTAGGCAATCTAAAGAAGGACCTAACTGCAGGTCGTCTGATGTCTTTTAAGAAAGACTTGCGGGAGTGTAATGTTTCTTAGAACGATGCGCAAGAGGTAAACAAGAAAGGTTGGATTTATTTTAAAATGTTCAAGGAGAAAAAGAAGCGTATTCTGTCATCCAATTATGTCGTGATGACTGATATTAATCAACTATGCTAAGTATTAATTTTCAACACGTACAAAATTGATTTGTATCACGCATAGCTTCTTCATATACGGAGTGGAAAGTTTCACGTATCGTAGGACTTCCTCTTTTTATGCTTCCTTCCAATTATATTTCTCTTAATGACCTGCATATTTCATTTTTGTTGTTTGTTTATGTTGTGACATACCTCGTTTATTGTTGTTGTTTCACGTATTAACGTGATAGTTTCTGCATTTTATTCCTCGTAGAGAAAAGTAACTATTCGATTTTATTTTTCTGTTTTCTGAGACTCGCTGTTTTCATGCATTCTCAGTTTTCAGTTCATTTCTAAAAAAAATGTTGTACGATATTATTACTGCGAGATTCCGATAATTTTAGCTCTCTGGGAAAAAAGACAATGATGCGGGACCGCAGTGTCCCGTCCCCATGGGGCTCTCTTTTTGACTTACTTGGGACATTTCCAACCAAGTAATTCACTTTGTCATGTGTACACAACAGAATTTACTTTTATAAATCCTTTCATGAATTTGGCAGTAGTTTTGAACGAAGTATTCTGGATTTTAAAGATCGACTATGTATTTGTAAATCTTAAAGTCATCTGATTTTCAATGCTGACACCTATTTCGCGTTTCGCACTATTTTGGGTCGTCGCTATTTATCAGTTTGTGCTTCAGTGACACTATCTTTCCTTATCAAATTATTTATTTTATAACAGAGGTCTGTTGAGTCTACCACGCACATAAAAGACCAGGCAATAACCCAAATTTGTGGTGTTTGTTATAAGTCCACACACGTTTGAGTATGATATGTAATTATTAATCATATTCATTAACACCTATTGTATAACAAAACGTGTTTTATTATTAGTAAATAAGTATAGTAAGTAGTAGAATAACACTATTATTGCCAGGCGAGTACCTACTCCACTTCTGGTACAGTATGGGTCTTCGCCTCTAAACCATATTACAGTCACTACTTCGCTACGTAATGATATCTAATATTATTATATTGATATAACGGTTAAGAGAAAATAATAATTTTACGAGTACCTACCTATTTAGTAGTTCATTACTACAATATACGAGCGCTGAGTATACACCTATAAGAACAGGTAATACTAATGTAACTTAAGATACAATATTACCTACACTGATGACCGATGTGGTTACAGAACATTTTCATAGAATAATCGATCGATATGAAACTACTCGATTTGTCTCTGTATGAAAGTTGTCCAATATTTTAAACTTTTTTACATTTCGTTATTTTTTAGTTTTGCTTAATTTCTAGAATCCAAGGGAGGCTTGTGAAAAGTGTACTGTATGGTGTATAGGATGTGTACTGTTTAGATTGGATAATACGATTTTTTGGGTTGTTAAGAGGATGAAGAATAACAAAGGAGATATCCAAAATGCTTGAAGAGCGGAGAAAACGGAGTTGTAGAGTGTGTAAGCTTACAGATAAGCTAGTTTGGTATTCTGTGCTCTCTACCTACCCTTTGAAGGACGAGACGTTAGAGTACAGATAGAATCTCAATATTTATAACTGTTACAACAAACCTTATCGTTAAGTTTTCTTTGGTTATTGTTGTTGATTTATACAATTTATTAACAAACCTTACAGATCTTTATATTGGTCCTAGATTTGATCCTTGAGGTACATCTTTTTTTTTAAATTTTGTGTTTTCCAAATATTCCAAGGTTTCGTTGTTTGATTAACGAAATTATATTTGTTATTGGGTAATGATACAAAAATATCAACATCATCGACGTTTATAACCGCGAAATTATAAATTAAACAATCATTAGTCATTATTGATTGAAAACTCATCTTTAGAATCATCTTTATTGTATGGATTATTCACTACCGTATTCCGATTAAGGACTTGTAATTGACTTTTTGATAATGGCAATGAACTGGCATGAAAATACAATGCAGGAAGCTTCATGCAAATGATAAATAATGCTCGTCTTTGTTTTTGAAAGGTTATCGATGTTTTTATTATGAAACGAATTTTGTATTGATTGGTCTGTCATATTTCTTGTTACAACCGTCAATATTTTAATGTTCAGACACTTATTATTAAATATTCGTATCCATTTTTTTTTAAATAACACCGCGATTATGTACATTGAAGGAAAATCCCGCGGGCTTAAGGCCCTCCACATCCCCGGGTAGCTCAGGCGCATTAATAGCGACCTCTTTACCCGCACTTCTAGCAAAATATTATTAAGAGGTGGGCCCAGGGTTAGCCTTAAGGGAGCCCCCCGGCAAACCCCACCCCCGAATTACGTTCCTTCAATATCCTTGTCCAAGGAGGTTACAAAATTTCACTTATTACTACAATATTATAATACAATATACGCGATTATGTACAGTCGTAGCTGACCGATGAAGTAAATGTGGCCCTCCAGTAGATGCTTGACAAGCTGGATACCTTCCTGCGAATTTCCCTCTCTTAAGCCAATTGTTTGCGTCTTTGAGTACAGTATCTATATCTCGTCCACCTGTAACTGCATTTCTGTTTTGTTATTTGTTCGGAAAATCAACAGTGACCACAATATTGTTGACTGTTTTGAATCCATTGTTCGGTAATAAATGTTATTTGTGTTGATTATTGCAATAAAAATACATTATCGCGTAATTTTCTTCAATTGCGTTTGTTGTGTCGATAAGAAAAACAAGAATTGTTGTTTTATTTATGTTTATGAAATTACAGTCACAAACATTCCATTCATTTTACGATACGTATTTTGCTTTCGTTACATAATAATTCTCCTGCAATACGTATTACAATATTTTGATTGAAGCGATTTTCAAAAGCAAAAAATCATAGAGTTCATTATAGTGGGTCCTAGGTGTTATCCTTATGGTATACCACAAATTTTGAGTTTTGGGGTGTAACAAATTTTGGGGTGTAACGGTAGAATGCCTCCATGTTGGTACACCCCGGGCAACGCATACCTAAATGCGGCTAAAGTTCTACCACTATATAGCGAGCGACCAAAGTACAAGCGACATTGACGCGGAGCTATGACTCCTAGATAACTTGTACAATGGTCGCATGCATACGAAAGAAGAAGAAGACCACAAATTTTAACATTTTGGCCGGTAGGACTTGACAAATTTGGTCGCTATTTGCTCTATTTGCTGTATCCTGTAGTTAATTTGCCTGGCCTTTCTTTTATATCGTAGTTATTGGAAGTCCCATCAATGTTTGATATGAAACTGTAAGAATTGGTTATGATCAATGCTTTGTAGTTTGACTGTTAAAAACATTATTGATGCAATCGATAGTTTGCTAACACGCTTGACATGCGAAAAACAATACCGCATTCAAAGTGTATCATATTTATGGGATTGTTCATTCAATCGTGTATTCGTGAATTTCTATTATTATATATGTACTACGATGATTTGTTGATTGTATGATTTAGAGTTGATTGTTTTAAGATGTGCCCATCTATATACCATACCTGCATCGATTTCTACTTAATAGGTATTTCTTTGTTTTTATTAAATGATTTGTATGTGAGAATAAAATGATCAGTCATTTGATTTACCGAAATCAATTGAAAGACAATCAATATGCCTCTCGTGAACTAAGTGCTTATAGTTCGAATATTGCTCAACAACAATTGCTACAATATTACATTACAATAATATGCACCTTCGTTTCTATTTAACATTTCCGCGTATGAAATAGTGCATTCGCATTGAATAATTTGTGATTTTTTAACTAAGCAAGTAGGGCTAGCATATTGACAGTCTTAAAATTTTATTAAAATTATTAGTGTTTTTATTCTTTTTTGTGTGTCATCATCCGTAAGCCCCAAAGGAGCACCAGTATTCTTCACAAAATCAATAAAATAATCAAATAATTATTCATCACAAATCAGAATGTAAAGGGCTCTGACCTGTAAATCGTCAAGAAGCAGGACACAAACAAGGCCTCTTAAAAGTTATCGGTATTCTATGCCCGGGTCTCCATCTGCAAAATAACTTCTGCAAGAAGTGTCCGACAGTCTGTCAGGTAGACTAAGAGAGCCACTTGCTCTGTTTAGTATTTCATCAATATTGTGTAAAAGGATTTATCCACACGCGTTTAACAATTTGATTTTTGGTCAAAACATAGCTCACTCCGTAAATATGGAGAATCCTGATTTACGCGTATTGCTTTCAGATCCCTATTAAGCGGTTTTCCTTTGGTCGTATAAGTCATTAGATTTCAACGCAAGATTAGGAACTGAAAAGTGAAACAGGCAACAAATTACGATTATCTTCATATGTCGGAATAAGGTGCTACGGAAATCTGTCTTCTGTAATTATATGGTAATTATTTTCTATGATAACTTATCTTGGCGTATAAAAATATTTTCAGACATGTTATCTATTTGCGAATCACAATAATAGCGTGTCCAAATCTAGATATACTGCATATTTGACACAGTAACGCAAATAAATTACTGTGAAACGAGTATATCACATCCATTGTCTCATGATGCAATAGAATCAGGTGTCTGTCTGTGTTATTGTTCAAATCACTTCCTCTTTCATAAATTAAAATACAAACAATGCTTATTTTCGCCACCTGCACGAAGACTTTTTTATGTTGTTGTTAGATCACCATATTACTTCTTAATTACCGAAAGTCGTGAATATAAAAATCTTTCTGGTAGTGATAATAGGCATAAAAACTTTTTTGAATTTACCGAAATTGCCCCCGTAAAGTGTATAAAGAACCCCATTTCAAAAGTTTGATCGTTTGATTGTGTAGGCGAATTTTTCAAGTTCATTTATAATCTAGGAAGTAAGAGATTTCCCACAATAACACATTACGTCTAATTTCTTTACGTCACCGACATTATGCGCATTGTTTGTAAGTTCTTAAAAAAACACGACACTAATTTGAATAAATGTGAATGACAATAGTAATTCCTATTATTAAAATTATGTATCATTAACATAAACTGCGATCAAAGATCCTCCTTCATCTGAACATAATTAATGTTGATGAGTTAGTAGATTTAATATTGGATATCTTCATTGCTATTATATACCATAACTTACTTTAAAGTGTATATGTACTATGTTGGCTTGTGGGCGTCAAACCTACCCATTATGGGACATATCACAATATATGGCAGAACCTCAAAATAGTAGGCACATTAAGGTGCCTTCCCACGGTCCGTGAGATTGCGGATGGACGCACAATTTTCTCTACACTGCTCCGTAAAATCACAACGTCAAAAAACTACTGCTCCCACTTTAACACCATCACGGTATATTATCTGAATACTGGGTTAACCAGTGAATACTATATGTTTATGAAAGCACATACAACATTCTCTTTTGCCCAAACATTTATATGACGTGTAAGACACTCGAAAAAAGCATCGATGAAAGAATGGAGGACTATTATATGCAGATGGATCCGATTAAATTAGGCATAGTTTACATATTACCTGAGTTAAGTAGTGGATAGATTTCCGAAGATCTTATGATGATACGGATAGGTCCACAGTAGAGATGTACTCATACTTAGAGATTTGTGTTACATATACATATGTATGATGGTGATGATTGACAAAATACATGTATAAAGAATATGTCTCATTAATTAGTGTAACGTCCTGTCTAATGTCACATTGTGTCTTGACAATGTTGAATGTAGTAAACATAAACCATGAAAATAGTTAGTAAAATAAACAATACATGGTGCTCCACCCAGCTCCTCTATGCGTGACCAAGCACTCAGCTCACACTCGTATCATTGTCACGATGACAAACATTACAATTTGTTATACTTAGGTACAATGTCACGCATTGTCTCATATGAATATTTAGAGACACGGTCATGCCCTCACGATTATGTGGTACGACTTTATTTGGCATACACGATTGTCAATGCTTTGCTGTTGTTTATTAACTTGAATCAATATTGGGAAAATGCGTGTTTTTAATGGGTTGTTCTTTCCATACCATTTGCTCTTTCCAGAATACGGACATCTGGTGGAATGGGTGACCGTTGCCCTGGGTACAAAGTTATTGCAGAAGCCATCCAATGTCCAGTCATAATCGACGCAATACCCATCCCGCTTTCTCGCCAAGGGAGTTCACATTATATGAATAGCTTCTGTTAAGGAAAAAACTGTAATCTAGACATCATTCATCCGTAAGGTCACCAGCATCACTCACTATTTTCTCTCTAATTATTGGCATTGTGTTCTTTTTTATTAATTAAGGCACTATATTTTCAGGTGTTTCTTAGTGACAAGTTTAGTGTTAGATCCTACTTGACTTTTTTAAATGCGAAATAGCGGAGGGACGCATCCCCGTTTAAGGACCATTAAGTACAATAGCTGTGTAATTCTTGATTTTTGATTAATTGGTGATGATTATGAATAATTATCTAATTATTATTGTATTATTTTGTTATGATGTAGGATCATCATTTTGCCATAAAAGTTCACATCCAAAATGGTTACAGCCGCGCGTAGTTGTTTGCAGTAGGCAGACAGAGAACATGTTACGATTCAATGGGAATAATCACGGAGGATTTATTGAGATAAAACGCTGTCTGAAATCGATTGCATTAACCCAGCCGACGATTAGTCATAATTCTGAAGGAAATTGATCTTTTAATGAATAACTTTTGAGTTTTTCTTGATGTGAAATCAATCATTGAAATATGAAATGCAATCCGAGAGTACATTTCAAGACTTTAACATATCTATTACGTAATTCGCTAGACGTATATATAAATTCTAGAAATCGAATAGATGTCGTCTTAAATGTAAGTTTCTTCTTCGCCCTCGCTTTTGTCCCATTTCGGTACTTGGGGTCGGCTCTCCTAGTCTTCATCCTCCAAATCCTTCTGTCCCCTGCATCCTCACCGCAGCCTCGCCTGCTTTAGATCTCTTGTAATTGTGGACATCCAATTAGTCAGGGGCCTACTCGGTCTTCTGGTTCCTATTTATGTAAGTTGCCTAAATATTTTCGGATGCGATAGATGGTGCTTTATTTGTGTTTTATTGAATCTTTCAATGAATTAAGCAGTTTTGTGCTTTCTTCAGGACGCTCTTGAAAAAGGTAGGCTGTTTTGATCTTAGTTATATAGGTAATTTTAATATGACACAAGCACCACATGTTCACGAATCGTAAACATTATGCATAACTTTGCAATATAATATGATATAATATGCTTATTTATGTATTATTGCGGTAATATAATTAGAGAAAGAGCAGAAATATTGATATCAGAATAATAAATTTAATTCATATTTATAATTTGTGGGACTTCCCATGGAGACATTGAGTATAGTGTTGTGATATAATATTTACTATATTATATGGTAATGTAATGTATAATAGAGACCTATACACAATGAATTATGTAGGCGAGGCATTGGGTAGGTGATATTATAATAATGCCTTAATAAAATCAAAACAACAATAGTTTATGTTATGTCGTACCTATTAACTATGAAATTATAACATGTACATGAGTTTGGTTAGTAAATGGGATAGACTCCGTATGACTCAGGAGCTAACGACTATTATATGGTTTAACCTACGTATTTATTCATTCAACAAGCATCTCGATCGCAATATCTACCGAGTGTCTTTAAGGTAAAGATTTACTTATTTATTTATTCACACTTTGAGTGAACAAAAAACAAGAGTATGTTATACATAAATTGTGGAAAATGGGTAAACTGCTAGGCTTTGAAAAAAATTGTAGAGAATATGTAAGGATTATTTTCACCATTGAACATTTTCTCCTATCTCTTACCGTATTCCAAAAAAATAAAAAAATTAATAATCCCAAGTGGACTTAAATAAATAAATAAATCTTTATTGACCAAAATGATTACTTATTCGGGGGAGCAGGGGAGGGGCAAGATTTTGATAGACAACCCTATGGCGCTGTATGACCCTATGTGTACACTTTAATTTAAATCATATTTCGATGAAAAAACTGTGTACGTAAGGACTAAATTTGCTAGATATAATTTGATAGAAAAATGTTGATTTCCTCTGGCTTTGTACATTTAATATTATTTATATTATGTACCTATTATTATATCAATGTCATGCGCCTACACACCCTTTTTTCGAATATATTTTTACTACAATACAAACATACACTGCCAGTATGACTTTCCATATTAATTTTACCGACAATTTTAGTTTTTTGAAGGTTATGTTTATTTTTAATTGAAAATCATCAATGGACGCGGATATTTTTGGTGCTGGTGTCTTGATAGGCAGTGATTAATAGGATTATTACACGCAACAACTGTACTTATTTGGTTAGCTAGTGGAAATTAGTTTTAATCGATATTAGTTTCTGTAGTTTATCGCCTGTATGTAGGTAGGTATTTATTAATGTCATTTATGTATTATTTAAAGAACTGCTAAACAGGCGTCAATATCGGCAAAATTACCTACGTTTTTCGTTAGGGTCCTGAAGGCAAAATAACTACTTACTTAATTTTGAAAGGTTGAACGAAACAAAATACAAATAAATCACCATCTATGGCTTTTGAAGTTATTTAAAATATTTAGGTTTGAAACTTATATATTATAAATTTAATTATAGATATGTGTCATTTGAAACCTGTGCCTCGTCTAAAGAGAGAGAAATTGAATTTTGGACGACATCGACAAATAATTTTGAATGAAGGTGTGATTACTTTTTAATCCACTTTTTGAAAACAAAGTGTATTTTATTAATTGCAGAATACCTGAATGTGGCTTTAACCGTGAGCGATTTTTCTTGTAGAATTGTTTTAAGAACATTATTGCGATATTCTTAGTTACGTAATATTGTGTTATTGATGATCATATTTCAAAGAAGCATGGTGAATTATTATAATGATGTGTCATTTGTAGGTTTTCTCAATATCTGCATAGCAAATCACTCTTAAAATGTATTGCGTAATGAACACGGTAAACAAATATTACGACTACAAATAGGTTAAATTATATTTTTATGAAAAAAAAAAAACAGAAGAAAAATATTAGTTTATGATATTTTATTACTTTGTCGTTTTTGTTTATCAGCTGTTTTAATAATATTCTGTGAGAAATAACAATTTCAACAGTTACTCTGTATAGGTACCTGTTATATTTTTTGCACTACATAATATAAGACTGGTGAGAACATATTTTATACTGCGAATTAACACGTCGAGAACAGTTATTAGTAGAGTGTTACGTATTATAGATACTAGCGCCCTGTTTAACTGATCTTCGGTTTGCAATAATTAATAGAATCAATACTACACTAATGTTAGAGTGGCTACTAATAAAAATATAAATTAGAGTTACCAAACATTCCGATACCATATAGAAATACAAAAAAAAAAAACAGCCGTGAAAATAAGACAGGGAAAACATAATTCGACTAGAGGAAATATGGGGGAGTTCGCCGTATTTTTTTGATATTATATTGTGGGCTTTAATGTTCGTTTAGTATTAAGGGAGTTGGATCAAAGGCATATGGTAGAAAAGATAAGAAATGGGTCAGGTCCCACACTACTTGGGAAAGCTCGAAAGTTGTCACAAGCCGCTCGCAAATGTTAATAGGGGCGTTAGCTGCGAACATCGCAACAATTGCTAAGAAAACAATACGTTCTAATCATTCTAACTGTGGTCAGTAATTAAATATTAGTTGTATTGGGATGGACTGTAGTACACAAAACACTTTTCTTGGTGTAAATAATTAATCTTAATAGTCAGTTTTATGAATGTTACAATTTATTTCAATGTTAAAATAATAAATCCGTTCTCAATTGTATCACTCGTCTTAAAAATGCTGTATACAAATACAATAATGCAAATTGTAATAAATTTTAGTTTGGAATTGATGTAACGGACGTTAATATGTATTTGGTTTCCCATCAGACTCTTGTTGACGGTTTCCCATCAGATTTTTGTCTTAATCAAGAAATGCTGATTTGTTACGTTATCATTCTTTTATGGAACAGTGTACATATCGTATTTTTGTCAGTGAAAAATCGCAGTTTCGTGACTTCCTTAAGTTAACCCCTCTTACGTTTTGGAGACACAGTTCTGTTTACAAGGCAGTATAGCCACGATTAGGCCCCCTATTCTTATAAATGCTTTATCAAATATTGCGTACGAACCAAGTACATAATATTGCATTCTAATAGTCCAAGAGCCCGCTGCTTAATTTATGACGTATCTGTTTTTTGATCGAAATGTGGTATAAACGAGCTTACCAATAGGGTATTACATCGCACTAGGGTTGCCTATCAAAATCTTGCCGCAACCCCTCCTGCCCCCCCGAAAAGGTCCCTCTTCGCGGTTTTTCGCATTTTATAGGAATATCGTAAGAGATAGGAGAAAGTAGTCAATGACAAAAATAATCCTTGCTAAATTCTCTACAAAAAATGTTGAGTCATTTTTTTCGTAGAACTAGCAGTTTACCCGCAATGGCCGGTCCAAAACCGAAATTCATTTGAAATACTAAAAAAATGTATTTAAACTAAATTGGTTGAAAATTGATAAGAGCTACAGGAAAATAGTCAGAAAACGAATTAATTACCATAGTCTTAGCTACAAAACGAGCTATAACTTATTTTCATACATCTAATAATTTCGGAGTTATTACAATAAAACTCAGTGACGAAAATTCTTAAAATTTAGTTTTTCATAAAATAACCAGAGATATAGCGCCGCAGGCCAAAATTTTTTTTCCATAAAATGTTAGTAATAATGGGTGGAAGAATGTGAAAGAAAAAAAATCAAACTTTTTTTTTTATTTTTTCAAAAAATATCCTTTCTAACCGTTCTAGTGGTTGAAATTATTTTACGATGAAAAGTTTGCCAGTTTTTTGAGAAAATTGCGACAAAAAATCACATGGTTCTCATTCGTAAGGGTTTTAACGGTTACATGGTAAAATCACACACAAAAAAAAATATCTAATGTGAAAATATTACAAGAGGAAATAAAACAATTTTATTTTTATTACCGCCCTATTTATCTTGTACCCATTTTATTTGTTGTTTTGGTGGAGAGAGGACTGGGAAGCTTCCAATCCAGGCTCCCGGGGCCTGGTGCAGGGGGTGGGGGCACCGATATCTAGCTTTGACCTCCCTAGGCGTCAATGGGTAACCTTAAACCGAATACGCACGGAGCATGGACGATGTGCTCAAATGCTCCACAGATGGCACATGCGAGATTCTTCAGCCTGTGACTGCGGAGAGCCAGTGCAATCCATCAAGCACATTGTCGAAGACTGTCCTCTAAGAGAATTCCGTGGAACGTATGCAGATATCCATACAATGCCACACCCAATGCCCTTGAATAGCTTGGAAGCCTGGATGTTGCTCTGTAGGGTGCATGTCTCCTGTATGTAGCAGATAGCATAATTCTCTTATCTTCTGACGTCGCCGCCCATCGGTGGCAGAAGCTATACGAAATAATAATAATACAGTAATTTGATTTCTTTTCACTTCATTGTAGGTGTTAGGACTTGGAAACGCGTATTTTGGTAATAAGTTTCTACCATTAATTTAATACAATAGGTAGGTATGTAAACATGGATTGATATTGGGTAGGTACTAGGTAGGTGTCTATGTATTAAATAAACTGAAACCTGTCTACAATTTAAGGTGATATAATTAGTTTTGATTGTATACGAGAGAGAACGACGAACATAATAATAGTATATTATAGGTAATGATAAATGATACAAGTCGTACCTACTAACGCCCGTCGAACCTTATAGAGAGATCAACGCAGACAATCGTTAGTCTTGAGACACGAAACCTTATTGAGATCGCGACATTTATAGTGACGACGAATAAAAAGATGTCTTAGTAAAAATCACAAAGGAAATTTTTGTATTATTGTTAGTAGTGTAATGAATTCTTCCATAGACAGTTAGTTGTTGTGATAGTACTGGGTAAGGTGTATACGGTGAAACTTGTCTTCTGAGAGTAGAATGAAAGTAAATTATGGAAACTTGTAAACAACGAAGTAATGTTCCTACAGATGTTATTCATTCATTATAAGCACGTCGTTATAAGTTATACAGAGGCGAATAGAGGATTGAGATTGCCTTTTGACAATATCATTTATTTATACATCAGCCTGTAACATTTTTTTATTGGTTCATAGTGTCAATCTCAATATTCTTAAATACATAATCAAAATACAGAAAACATCACCATTTACAACAAAACAAACAACAAATCAATAAATTTCCATAAAATATTCAGTTAATAATTAATATTATTTAAGGTCTGCTAAATGATATCTCAGGCACATCAGTGCTTGTATTTTAGATCCTGCATATCTGAGCCTAATCCTGTGATATCCGTAATATCTGGATAGATTAATTTTTACCAGTATTAGGTGATGAGTTTATACATATATCGGTAGGTACTTGAAAAAAATAATTTCTTTTTATCACTTATAAATTTTGAAAATATTCAGCATTTGGAGCCATAATAAAGTTTTGTGTTGGTTTTCATCCCAAAGATGTTTTATTAGAACGTAGAATTTGTCGTCATTGCATAATTTGAAATTGAATCATTCTCGTAAAATACTAACTGAATTTAACTAAACTTAGAATATCGCTTTTGAAATCATTATATTTTAATCTAAATGCGGCCCTGAGATTCATGTAGTGCGATCTCTTTATACTTGCAATGTAGTGCTGTGATAATGGAATCACCAGTAGTTGCAATATCACAATATTATTATCAAATGTAGGTTTCAACGAAAGTTTTATATATGTATTATTATAGTATCTTGTACATCCGTTGGCGTTATGGGTTTTTGCAGAATTTCTATAAGAGGAAGATAGTGCAAAAAGAAAATTTCATTTCATTGATAAACAAAGTGTCTAGTTATGTAAATGCTATTTTCTTTCTTCCACGTAGGCCTACTTTTCTCTTTAATACACCTAGACACCGGACAGGTAGTTTTTTGCAGAAATAATAACACAATAAGAATCATCTCTTATTCTTTTCCTTTCGTGAAAAGCAGCATTATTCTAGGTTGTAAGACAAAGCTTTTTCATGTTTCTCGTCATAGTCCATTTTAGAGTGTTCCTAAATTGGAGATATACCTTTATTATTTTAGGTATTGAACTGAATTTTTCTGCATTGCTCAGATAGAAATACATAACTGAATTAATCTTCAAGAGATGCGAGAGGTATGTAAGTATGTGCATTCACATAATGTAGTTTTATGTGAACTCCCTTGGGGAGGAAGCAGAATGAATGTTTGACATCCTGTTGAGAAAATAATCTGTAATGTTTTAAAATTCTAAATCAAGAAAAGTCGTTTTTCGACTGTCCATATCTACGGCCCTCCCCTTGATGATATTATTATTATTGTGACTAAAATATTTCACTCTCCCACGTGACAGATTTTAGGCCTTTGCGTTAAAGAGTGTGCCAAAGGAAGACATATTTTTGCTTTTCAGTGCAGAACTAAGATATGACATTTAACAAAGATTTAGGCCCCTAAAAATGAAACTGCCATAAACCCCCAATGACACCTGGCATTTAGCCCTTTCAATTCTATTTCAATTCGGTTTATTTCTCAAAATACTTATTATACATTTGAGTAATTTATGAATACACAATATTAATTAAAAAAGACACAAATGTTAATTAGCCGCCCCCAGACAGCATATTTATATGTAGCTGGTATAAGGGGGACAAATACACTTAAATTACACCCAGTTTTCCTAACAATTTTCACGCCGTGGGCTTTGTCGTAATCTTAGTGTAACTTATAAGTTGAGTATTTCTGTTATGTAATTTGTTATTAATGATAACATTATTTAATTTGTTTCAGGTAAGAGAAGATGACAAATAACATGAAGAATATCGAAGTAAATTAACGATCGAAAGTAAGAACTGTTAAATTTTAATGTATGTAGGAAAAAATTTATTGACGCAATATTTTAGTAATCAATAAAAATTTAATGTCAATGATCAATTACTTCTCGTTTGGTAAATTAATTACAAAGGTAATAACTTCATTTACAGTAGTGAATAGTAATCACATTTGTGAGATAAGAATACATTTAATAAAATTGATTTGCAAGTGCGTTTGTAATTACCGATAAATAAATAAATACATCTTTATTGGCCAAAGAAAATATACATAGTTACAAAAACAAGACAATGGTAGTGTGCCAAAAGGCAGAGTTATTGCAAAAGCAATATCTTACAGTCAACCCGAGATAAAGTGAGTCATTCGTGACTTTATAGTAGTTTTGAATAATTCTGATAAAATGTTTATAATGTTGATAGAAAAAACTTAATAAAATCGAGTAAATTGATTGTCAATTCAGGTGTTTAAAAATAAAACGAGTTCATTAGTTTCCATGCTCAATTTTGGAAATCTTCTTCTCCATGTGCCTTTTGAGGGCCACTTGACGTTCGCAATTACTTTAATTAATTAAGGGTTCCCTGTCTTTCGCGACTCAAAACGGCTCCTTCACACGCCTCATTCCGGTCTCCAACTAATTTTGGAAATCTCTCTTTTTGTAAGGAAATTACTTAGGTGTCCCCTGCTTATTTATTATTATTTTCCTTATTTTTGTACGCACATTATGTTTTTTATTATTTTGTCAAGTGGTTGGTTGGCAGATATTGCCCATGGCAATAAACCCGCCATTTCTTTAATGCATGTCATTACTTCAATAAAGTTTTTATTTATTTAAGTGTAAGTTGGTGGGATTGGGCATAAATCGTTTACTATTCTGCGCAATTCGTTTAGGAAAACTGACATGCTCAATCATCTTATTTCTATTGCAAAATGTTACGTAATAGAGTAGTATAATATTAAGTACAACTGTTTAATAATTAATTTCCCATATATTCTGATAATTAAATTAATTTTATTATTGCAATATTTTAATTTGTTACTTAACCGTGTGACTGCAGAGATATGAATTTTGTTAATCATTATGGGAAAGGCTAATTAGCGAATGCGGAAAATATCTGATGTTTCAGTTGACTAAATCAAAATTTATAATTACTAATACTTGTGTAATATGACATAATATTATTGCTAGATATTACTTAATTTTGTAAATTATTCTATCAAAAGCATTATACACAACTGCATATCGTTAGTTATCATTCAAATGTTAATGGGTATGAATATCGGATTGACTGTAAGATATTGCGTTAGCAATAAGTCCGCCTTTTGGCACATTACGATTGTCTTTTTTTTGTAATTAATATGCATTTTTGTTTCGGCCAACAAATATTTATTTATTTATTTAATATTACTCGTAAACGGGTGTTTTGCTTTTTGAAGAAAGAAACAGATTCATTCGTCTCCCTGCGATTCGTTCGTACGTAAGTCTTTCACTATTTATTTATTTATTACACATGGAACAGATACAGTCACAAAAACAAACATTGACAGGTACATTAGTACGAGAATATCCATACACAAGACCAATAACATCCGTTCACAATTAGCACACACGCAAAACAAATAGATCACATTACATAGTTAAAAATATATATCTTATATCTATAAAACATTTATGGTAGGGAAGGAGGAAGCATGGGAAGAGGAAGAAAGGAGGGGAAAATGAAGGAAGCAAGGAAAGAAGAGTTAAGAACTGATATCAAGAACAATAAGATAATTAAATTAATTTTAAGAGTAATTACCAATCACTAATTATTAATCATTAATCACTAATCATTAACAAAGCAACAAGATTACATTACCAACATCATAAGCACATAATCAGCGCTCAACACACAATCTGTATAGGGATGCCCTATACGTCGACAGTGTAAAGACGAGCGAACATTTGATAACTTTTTGACTACTTCAACACTACGCTTTTTTAGGACTTTCCATCTTTCCAAATAAAACGACCATTGAACAGTGTGACATTTTCTGT
Source organism: Ceraclea dissimilis (assembly GCA_963576895.1). NCBI lineage: Eukaryota > Metazoa > Arthropoda > Insecta > Trichoptera > Leptoceridae > Ceraclea > Ceraclea dissimilis. Next base: position 7,264,510 of record OY756369.1, read on the forward strand.
TACGTTTCAATTTCACGAATATAAAATGATATGGAATATTCACATAGTAGTATAAAAGCATTATGTTTACGTAATAATATCGTTGCAATGGTATGACGCAATGGATTATATAAAAGGACATTAAGTTCATCTTAGATTACAGTATAGGTACGCGACCTTTTCAGTTCACACCAAACAAATCAATTATTATCTTTACTTATAAGCGATATAATGTTGCTTGTGATAAATATTGTGAATTAACTGTCATTTTATAAGTAGGCGGTTATGCAATATTTAATATGTTCTTTTATACACATGACATTACGCAATTTTATTCATATGCGTTGACTATATAGCCCAGGAAATTTAGCTTTGTAGCGTAGATAATTGTCGGAAAGCTGGAAACTGTTTTAATCCCTTCATTAACATGCAAAGAAGGTTTCTTGAAGTTTGCACCAATTTTCCGCTTGTGCCAAGTACAGGGTGACCCATAAACCGAAAAAATAATGTACTTTTTTCAGTTTTTCAGTAATATCTTCTAAACGATGCTTTCTAGGAAAATGGTGTCTTTTTATAAATTAAAGTACATAATATTCTGCGTCGTTTGAGCATAAATACTCCTTTGTACCTAAAAAATTATTGTGATATAGACACTGCCAAGTACATATTAATTTTCGGAACAAATTGAATATATTCGTATTTTTCACTTTTGTTGTTGAATAACTCCCCAACTCAGGTATTTACGGTAATATTTCACTAAAAATATTTAATTGTGGGTCAATTGTCTCTAACTTGTGATTAAAAGTTTAGACCTTCAACACATAGTTTATGTTGCACAAGTGTTTAAAGAGAGACGAGTGAAATAAAGAGATTTATTAAATGATAAATTACGATATGTAAAAGGTAAGCTAATTTAAATTTTACTATTCCATTTTATTAATGTATAGTTTTGTTAAGTAAAATCCAAATGTTCAATACTGTTACGCCACTGCCTAATATTTTATATCGAAAAAAGTATTTTTTTTACATTCATTAATTTTATTAAAATATCTCCTAAACGGTTAGTGTTAGGAAAAAAATATTTATATCGGAATTTATCGTAAATAATTTCTCTATATTATAATTGCAAAATAATTTCTTTGACTTAAATACTAAGTGAGGTAGAATTGATTAAAAATTGTATATAAAAAATAAATTCATACATGTTGTCACTTTTTGTTAAATTACTCCTAAACCAAGCGGTGCAGTATAAATTCATTAAATTAAATTTAAAACTAAATAAATTTTCTATAAAATGAGTATAATAAAATTAATTTGTGATTTATAATAAAAAAGTACTAGATGATCAAAGTTGATTTTGTGTAGAGGCACGTTGCTATGCAGGAACATTTTGTATGGGAAGCGTGGAATTATTTTACAAAATATTGATATTGATCATCTAGTATTTTTTTTACTATAACTCCCAAATTAATTTTTTTACACTTATTTTATAGGAAATTCATTTCGCTTTAAATGCATATTAATGGATTTACGCTACTCCGCTTGTTTTAGAAGTAATTTAACAAAAAGTGACGGCATGTATGAACATATTTATTATATACCATTTTTAATCAATTCTACCTCACTTAGTATTTAAATGAGATAAATTATTTTTCAAGTATTATATAGAAAAATTATTCTAGATAAATTGTGAGATAAATATTTTTTCCTAACACTAACCGTTTAGGAGATATTTTAATAAAACCAATGAATGCAGAAAAAATACTCTTTTCGATATAAAATATTAGGCAGTGGCGTAACAGTATTAAAAATCAGATTTTACTTAACAAAACTATACTTTAATAAAATGAAATTGTAAAATTTAAATTAGCTTACCTTTAACGGATCTAAATCTATCATTTAATAAATTTATTTATTTTACTCGTCTCTCTTTAAACACCTGTGCATCCTGAACTGTGTGCCGTAGGTCTAAACTTTTTATCACAAGTTTGAGACAATTGATTCATAATTAAAAATTATCAGTGAAATATTACCATAAATGCGTTGGGGAGTTATTCAATAACAAAAGTGAAAAATACGAATATTTCAATTTGTTCCGAAAATTAATATGTACTTGGCAGTGTCTATATCACAATAATTTTTGAGGTACAAAGGAGTATTTATGCTCAAACGACGCAGAATATTATGTACTTTAATTTATAAAAAGACACCATTTTCCTAGAAAGCATCGTTTAGAAGATATTACTGAAAAACTGAAAAAAGTACATTATTTTTTCGGTTTATGGGTCACCCTGTACTTAGCACAAGCTGAAAATTGGTGCAAACTTCAAGAAACCTTCTTTGCATGTTAATGAAGGGATTAAAACAGTTTCCAGCTTTCCGACAATTATCTACGCTATACCCCCTTTTTTAATGTAACTTCACCGGTCTAATAATACTTGCCTGCGTTTTAATGACAATATCAAATTAACTGTATGGCGTTTGTTATAAGCATTGCATTCTTCAAAGATGAATACATAATTGATAGGTAAAATAATAGTGGCGCTTTCATGGTTTTATAGTGACAATGATATTGTTCTATTCGCCATTCGCTAAAATATTCCATTTTCCGCAGGATTATGTCATCCCTATGACTAATTTCGTTCATTAAGGGCTTGGCACCAGGAATGACGTCACAGTCTTTTCCACGGCATTAAGGTTCAAAATTGCGTGACAATCGCATGATAAAATGGTAAAAATAGCGTTTTTTCCATTTTTTGGGGTTAATTTTGCGTCTATCAAAAAACTTTTACGGTTATTCTCTAGTTTTTAATGCATATTATCAGTACAAGAAAAAAATACTCCGCGACTTTCGGGAAACGAGTTTCCGTCTTTCGGAAAAAAGGTCAGAGGTGTTTTTAAATATTTTTTTTTTGCGAAATCTATCCGAGATAAAAAAAATCTATTACGGTTATTCCCTAGATAAAGGTTCAATGCATCTACCCTATTTTGTTCCAAAGCATATTTAGTAACGGTTGTCGAGATATAGAAGGTCTCCCGTTTTTAGAAATTTTTGAAATGCCCGTTTGCACATTGCACACTCTTAATTTTTCATCTATCTAGGAATATGGAGTTTATGAACGGTACGATAGGTAATTCCTTCCTCCCTTTCAACCCTCTTCCTATTCATTATTATTATTTTGACATTTATTTATTTATGCACACGAAACAGATACAGTCACAAAAACAAATATTGACAGGTAGTATTAGTACAAAAATATGCAATATCAATAACATCCGTTACCAATTAACACCTACGCAAAACAAATAGATTATATTACATAGTTAATATATCTTATATCTATACAATATTTATGATAGGGAAGGAGGAAGCTTGGGAAGACGAAGAGGAAGAATGTAAGGGATATTGAAGGAAGTAACGAAAGAAGAGTTTATAATTATTACATTAGATCAGGAGATTAAGAAGTGTTATTCTTGCAATACTATTTTACTTGTTGTTTTTCATTCTCTGTTGTTTAACTGTAGTATTATATAGTTCTTTTTTATTTTTATTTATTAACAACTTTGGGTTACAAAATCTAAACTTATGTGCCCGAAAAATTGCAGTAGGTACGTGTGTACCGTAAATAATTAAATCGGAAAATTAATCATCCGATTTCTCGTTTTAACTTTATTTTTACAAAGTACGACATTTAAATATTTTGTAGCAAATTAATTAATCATGTCAATAGTAATGTCAACTTTCTTTTTTTCGTTTTATTTAAAAGTTCATCGAGTCACATACGAGTATTCGATAACAAACAGCTACATAATGACATTATCACAATCGTGTGGTATATTATTATATTACCTTACTACGTAATGTTTGTCAACTTCATAATTAAATAAATAAAAAAAGTGTTACGCAATTTAAAATATGTTGCTGTGATATAAACTTTATTGTATCTGAACAATGTAGTCTATATATTATTTAATAAATGTCGTGTATGTATAATTTAATAATAACTAACACTGCGTATAATAAGTAGATACAAAGACAATATGAAAAGTAAAAGTATCACACATGATACTGATTGGCTAGGGATTTGCGTCGATGCGTTCATATTTTTTTTCGATGTTTTTGCAATAATAACATTCTATTTTATTATTCGTCCCATTTTACAACATTCTATTCTATGCGTTCAATTCGGGGTTAGCAGAGAGAACAGAACACCATAATTTCATATCCTTCCATACACTTTTTGCTTCAGTTACTTTCATGCAATTTATCATAATTGCTCTACAATTCCTCTTATTCTAAACACGTTCGTCCTCGAGTAACTGGTCAACATGGTGGAGTCAAGTGCTTCTTGGACGTCCGCGTTCTGCCTTTGCCTATGTAGAGAGGATGAAAGATAAAAGGATTACAAATAAAATACACAGGGGCGAATAATAACTTCAATATTTTTATTATAGTGTGCCAGGGAAATTTAACTACGTAGAGATATTTCTAGTGAAGGCCTAATTCTTGGGACTTGGTGTATAAGGATAATTTCGTTTTCAGATAGACTTTTTAAAAATAAATTCAAATTCTTCTATGTTTCATTTGACATTTCAACGGTGAATAATTTCGATGATCAGTTATATAATTCATCGGTTAAATAAAAAATCGTTGGCATTCCTACGACAGACACGTGTGTTTTTACTAGTTTTATATGTGGGTATAAAATTATATAGAATTATAATTGCATTTATAACATTCAAGTAAGTATTTCTATACAGTGACACATTGCGTATTGTATAATGTGTAGGTATGCATTGTATTGTATTACTGATACAGCCTCAGGTTGTAAGAAATATAATTAATACCCATGTAGGATACGTGGCGTTGGTGGTATAAATTATTAGCTAATTGATGTAATAATACTAATATAACTATACTTAATACTAAATATCAAACTCTCAATCGGATCAAATTAAATGCAAGTTTTATTGCTCAAGTGTTTAAAAGAGGCGGATTGATATAAAAGAAAAGAAAATGAATCCCACCTGTTCTGTACAGGTCTATGAATTTCGTGTATTTGTCGTGATGTGGAGGCCCATCGCATCTTCTTGTGGGCCAAGAACAGTGTTGATGGAGAATATAGTAGTAGGATGAAATTAACTAGAAGAAATAGCAGCATTACGATGTGTTGTCAAAGTGAGCAAATCTGCGTGAATGTTTAATTTAATTGCACTTAGTAGGTACTTTGCAATTAAATTAGACAAAAAAAATATTACGGAATAATTGAGAGCGGATGCTTCAGCTACAGCAGAAAAAAATCGTCCGTGTTTTTTATCGCAATTGTTCATCTATTCTTTATATCTGAGAAATATTGACGCGGAGCTCTGACCCAGACTCCCAGATCATTTGTACAATGGTTGTATTCGCATACGAAAGAGGAATCTATTCTTTAACTAAGGTATCTCTCGAGTCTTTTGACTATCGGTCTAACGGGCCGATCGATATATTTGTCGATCACTTATTTTCGTGGGAAATCTTTGACGAATTCATTTCATTAACACGCTCCTTGATCGATATTATCTATTTGTCTATTAGTTTCGAACTCTGCTAATATGGGGCATAAAAGTTATACCATCTAGTAAAACGTGATTATCTCTGTGGGTGTTGTGATCTTGACCAGGTTTCAATTGCGATTATTACTATGGAGATAATTAGTATTACTGAATCTGAAATGAGTTCACTTGCTGTGAGATGTAATGACTAATCAAAACATAGCAGCAGTGTCATTGGATTGTGCAGTCATTAGTGTACCACAATGAACTGTTTATTTGGTATAAGTACCTACAATTATAAATTGGTCCTAGAGTGAGGAGAATGTCGTGTGTTCACAAGGGTCAAGTGGAGAACTTGTCGCGGGACATGCATGACCCACTTCATTGTGTCTTTGCCACGGAAAATTCTACTTCTAAGTAAAAGTCCTCAGTCGTAGGTATGTTGCAGTGTTGTAATATAACATATTATGTACGTAGAGGGCGTCCCCGCGTTTTCTACTAAAGGACATTTTGTCCCGTACCTAGTAAGAATGTCGATGCCCTGAGCGGTACGTTTGAAAATAAAATTGTGCGTAAGTAAACTGCTTGCTTCATTAGTTGGAGATTTGTTTTTACTCAAACAAGATTGCATGAATCCATTTCTATGTTGTTCGTTGAGTGTCAAGAAATCCTCCGGGTTTCCTCCATACGCTGTGAGACAGCACTCCGACACAACATGGCTCACGGTCTGCCTCTCCGCACCGCAATCACATCGGCGACCAAATAGTTGAGAAACAATAATTTTAATTTTTAATTTCTGACATATCAAACATGAGGTCTATTATTGTAAATTGATGTGATGTACCATTATTGACCATACGATAAATAATAAATGTTGTTCGCTCTTCGGGTTTCCTTACTGCGTGTAGAGTGGTTGAGTAATCGAGCTTTCGGCAGCGATACTACTGCCATCTTCAGGGCGTTTCATCACGCTGCGAAAGCTTACGAGATTATAAGATTGCATGAATTTGGCTTATTATTTTTTTTTAAAGTTAAAAATTATAGATATCTAGTTTAAGTATATTTGTTTCGCGTATGTAATGCTTATTAGATTAGGTGTATTGTACGTAGTCCCGCTATTATGCGGCCATAGCGAATTAAATCTCAATCAGATTCATATTAAACAGCTGTTTCCATTCAATAATTATACATTTGCGTGAAATTTAATGATGAGTTTCAAGACTGGGACTCGGATCTCGAATACTTAATCGTGAAATTAATATGATATTTCACATTTTTTTGTCATTACGTAACTATACATTCGGTAAAAGTAACTGTTATAAATGTCAAATGTATAACTAACGTTTTTATCATTAAAATGTGACTAAATGAGTCCTATACGTATACGGACTCGTTGAAGTCAATGATTTATCTTACTGACATGTAATGTATCTGGATTTTAACCTACCTGTGGGGTTTTCATTAAAGTTAATTCTTACCCTTTCCGTTAAATGTAGTTAAATCATCAAATTTAATTTTGCTCCTTCTTTATTTAGCGTGAATAGTTCCGTACTAAGAGATCATAGGATTTACAAAGGTCAAGTACTAGTGTAAAATATTACCATTTTACATGCAAATGAAAATTAGCACCAATTCCTATGCTGTGTTAATAATAATTCACACATTTCGACAACATACGGAGAAGTTGTAGAAAGTGCTAACATTATGTTGTTAAGAATTTCTCATGCATAAAGTAATAGATACTTATTATATCAATCAATTGATATGCCGTTATTAAATAATAATAACGTTATAACTTATAACCAATAACAAAGAAAAGAATAACAGCATTCAAAGGCGAAGATACACACGAGAGATTTTGGCCTCCCGGATACCAAAATGACAGGTCTCTTGTGTGTAAACACATCGGAGACGCGAGATATCTCTTGATACCGCGCGCCTCCTGAGACGGTCTGCGCACGCAAGTCTCGCGTCGTGTATTTTACATATTTTCGTCTCAGGGGACGCGTCTCCGGTCTTTTGACATGTTCAATTTTAATCTGAGGTCTCTTGGAGATGTTTGCAACTGAATTGGATTGGCGCGCGTTTTCACGTGGTTTTTGTATTGATATATAATTTTAAACATTCCTGTGATTGTGACGATATTAGTACATTGTTAATAATAAAATTGTTAGTTGATTATAATTATAATATTATTTTTAAATAATGGCGGATTAATAACAGAGTTGCATTTGAAATATGAATACGGTTGTGAAAAATACATTAACATTACGTGTTTTGTTATTCCCTTCATGTCCTACAACATTTATAGCAAACTATGTAGTTACCATTTCACCCTTTAATATTCATCGAAGGAACATGAGGAGGAAACAAAATTTCGCTACTCACAACGGTTTCGGGTATGTAGTGCATACCGATACTTGCTTTGGCTTATCTCACTGATGTCATAGGAATGGTGTACATTAAAAGAAGGTCTAATTAAGTATTCTATTTCATTTACTAACGCAGAAAAGGAAATAAATATACACATACGCATGTAAGTAAAGTACCGACCGACATTACTGAATCGATAAATAATTTCAAAGCGGTATATAATTATATTTTTTAATCACAATACTCGTAAATACATGACACTAGAGTATCTACACAAAACCAAACAGCATTATGGCGCCAAAAATACTAATAGAATGAATGCAGCAACAGACCAAAGTCTCGCGTCTCGAGATAGTCCCGTGTATTTTAGAATTTGATGACAGGAGGCGATTGTCGGCCATTTTTACTAGAGATGCCGTCTCTAGAGACGAAAATCTCCCGTCGTGTATTTCACTGAAGAGACTGACGCCATTTTGTCAGTGCCTGGAGGCGCGTCTCCTGAGACCCCGTATATCCACACCTTTACTAGTAATTTCCCTGTATCGCATATGACATATGAATGTATGTGCCATTATTGATGGATAGTTCGACTTGTTAGTCATATTTTTATTACATTGTACTTTTAAAACTTTATACCCGTATTTAGTATTATTCTTGTAGTTCTTTTCGCCATCAGTGAAAGTTAAAATATATCGAGTCTCCCAGCATTGCCCGCGGTATCGTCATGTTGTTGCATAATTCTATACTTTGACTTTATAACTTATGAGCATTTGTCATTTTTCTTTGAATTTTACACTTCAATGGTAAATACTGTTTTCTTTTTCATAGAAGTATGGAAACGTATTAGGAGAAATAACTATGTTGCCTTATGCAACTGCAGAATTAGAGATGGAAGAACATTCGAGATTTATGATATAAAAGAATATATTTTTTTAAAGCTGCATTTACAATTTTATGTTTTTTGAAGTTGTATTTCTTTACGTAAGCATTGTATCTTTTAGTGCGCAATTTTGCAGGATACTTCGCGTTTCTGTGACGCATATATTGCACTGATGGACTTCGGTATTTAATAGCCTCACTTGTTCATACGAGTACAATAATATCTTTTCACTTTTATATATCCTTGATACTTTATATACAGAGTAGGTACTTTGAAGGTAATTTCTGAGCGGGATCGTCGAGGCCTGCCCTTCTGATAAATACTGAGGCCACCCAAGAAATAATTTTGAACCTGCCTACTCAAATTTACTAAATACCATTTTTGGATATATTTTGTCAAGTTGACATGTAGCTGCGTTGTTTTCGGGCAGATGTACTTTATGGAGCTCTCATCGATGTTTTTCGAAAGTTCTTATTTTTAGCATGTAATAGACTTTGTTTGACAAAACGTGTGGGCGTTTCAAAGTATTTCTGACACGTCTATTACATGGTTCAATAAACAGTGTGTTTATTCAAATTATACATATTGAAAGTAAAATGTTTTATTGTATAATTAGACTGTCCTCAACTTTCAAACAAAGGTAATAAATAGATGGGTAATAGTATTATTTTTATTAACAATGGGCGTACCTTCTCGTAGTTTATAATTTGCCAGTCCAATAAAACGAGCGAAAGTTGCTTAAATGACGTAATTTGTAACGCTGGCACTTCATTCTAAGAAAGCTTAAATAAACCAATACCACCTCTTCCTGGGTAGGTTCAAGAAGATGCAGTGGTAGAAACATTTTATTACCCACTTTTTTGAAATTCAATATCCGCTTAGGCGGACGAATTCTAACTCCATGTTCCGAAAATTCTCAAATACTTTTTGTCGTACAGTAGACTTGATTTTTTCGGTTCTGCTGAGGTGATCTTCCATTTCCAAAAAGCTCCTATGTGCAAGTCAGCTACTATTAAATAATAATATTTTAATAAGACCACTGCGCTACCTTGTTGGGCTGCTTTATAAACTTTTTCACAAAAGTTTTAGTGGTCCTTTCTTTCTCAATATTGCCTGATTTGAAAATAAGAAAAAAAAACTAATCTAGATTAGAGCTACATGTTTTAATAAAATATGTAGGTAAGGTATTTTTTTCGAATGTATTTTGACCAGGTATCGCGTTGGCTGTAAGATATTGCTTTTGCAATAAGTCTGCCCTTTAGCTTATTTGCTACTACTGTCTGGTTTTGTAACACATCTGTAGCGAATAAAAATTTATTTATTTATTTGCAAAAAGCATCAAGTAGGTTCGAAATAAACAAAAATGATACTTATTAATAAATAGCTATTATATTGGATAGATGATAATATGTAATACTATGTAGGTATTTATTATTTTGTCTTCCTCAAGTTCTTGAACGTTGTTTCACACGGTTAACTAACTATATACAGTTATGACTCTCTGTATGACATCAGAATCAAATAATATGAAGATCAATATTATATTCTATGAGTCGATACTCGCGACCTAACTATGACGTCACGGTCATTTCCCACGGCATTAAGATTCAAAATGCCTTGAAAAATCGCATGATAGAATGGTAAAAATAGTGCTTTTTTTCCCATTTTTTGGGGTTAATTTCGCTTCTATCACAAAACTTTTACGGTTATTCCCTAGATTTTAATACATATTATCAGTAAAAAAATTCTCCGCGACTTTCGGGAAACAAATTTCTGTCTTTCGGAAAAAAAGATGAGAGGTGTTTTTCACTTTTATTTTGCGAAATCTATACAAGATATAAAAAATGTTTTACCGTTATTATATTCCGTAGCTAAAGGTTCAATGTATCTACTCTGTTTTTTCCAAAGCATATTTAGTAACGGTTGTCGAGATCTAAGGTCTCCCGTTTTTAGAAATTTAGGAATTGTCAGTATGCATATATATATAAATTTTTTACGGTTATTCCCTACATTTCAATACATATTATCAGTACTTACAAAAAAAAACTCCGCGACTTTCGGGAAACAAATTTCTGTCTTTCGGAAAATAGATCAGAGGTGTTTTTCACTTTTTTTGCGAAATCTATACAAGATATAAAAAATCTTTTACGGTTATTCCGTAGCTAAAGGTTTAATGTATCTATTCTGTTTTTTCCAAAGCATATTTAGTAACGGTTGTCGAGATCTAAGGTCTCCGTTTTTAGAAATTGTCAGTATGCGTACTCTTAATATCAATAATAGTGTTTTTTTTAATCTATAAATTGTAAAAGTTATTGCAAATTATATTTTTGCTCAGTTGGACATCGGCTGTGAGGCGTAAAAAAAATTAATACCATTGCTATTATTATATTATTGCATATGTTTTGTAAAGGAGTCAATTTAAATAAAATTTCATTGTCTATATAATTAAATTTATGAAACATGTAATTATTTTTAACCGTACATATTTTCTCATTTATCGGATACGTCAGCTTTTACTAGTTTCGATAACATTCTAGAACAATATTTATTTATTTATTTAATTATTTTAATGTCAATTATTGCAATTTCAACATCCAATTTGAACAACGTCAATTATTGCACCCTTGGGCTCTACAACAGCCAGTAACTATGTTAGAGCTAACGTCTGCAAGGGGGCTTTCAGTGTAGTGCATCCTGTTTTCTGGAACCGATCCTCGTAGAATTATATGTTAAAGTCATCTATCTATCTATCTATCTATACCCTCACTCCACGTCCCTTGCAGGGTAACAGAGCGCCAGAAAGGCCTATCCTTACACACACTCCTAGCTTCCGTCTCATTCATGCAATTTGTCATACACGCTCTCCGATTCTTTTTACTCAAAACGCGTCCATCCTCGAGGATCTGGTCGACATGACGGTCGGACCAGGTCAGTCTCGGGTGGCCGCGCTTCCTCACCCCTCTTCGCTCACTCAAATATACCTATCTTTTTTGTCATCCTGTCATCATTCATTCTCTCAAAATGCCCAAACCATCTTAGTTTGTTTACTTAAAGTCATCCCTTACCAAAAATGCGTCATTGAAAAACGTGCATTTAAAATGGCAAATCTATTAAACGTTTCGGTGCTAGAGTTATATCCTTTAGTTATTGTGATCAAGAAAGAGCAGTATTGTATCTGTTGTATGGTTTGTATGTAGATATTATTATGCAGGTGAGAAGTACGTGGTTATAATATTGTATCAATCACTTCATTAAATAGTCTGTATTGGAATATTATGTAGATTAAATAGCACCTATCTGGACATGGTGCCAAACATTCAATAGTATAATATGCCATTGGCATGTGAAAGTTTTTCATAACACCTTTCCACACTGTGAAATAATGATATATTATTATAATAGCGTCGTTTGTTCCTTTGTGTTGATATTAAATTAATATGATATTGCAATATTTGTGTAACAGTTACAATATTGATTTTGTACTAAATGGTTTCCTATAATGCGAGTTTGATTGTATCTCGCTACCTGTGCGGTGTAATATTATTGTTGTAAATTTAATGTTTTGCTGTGTTAATGTACTGATGACTATATATTGATATTTTTTCACATCTGTTTGTTCAATATTATTATTATTACTCGAAAACGCTTTGTGGATTTGTTTATGTAGATTTATATAGAATTTTAATTTTTAATATTGTATTGTGTAATATTTTGATAATTCAACACTAATTGTAATGAAATGTAAATGGCGTATGCCGTAGATAGATAAATAAATAAATAAATAAAATAAATAAATAACAGAGTCTCATATTGCCACTGCAATACTGCAGCAGTAGTGTTTATATATGGTTGTCAATGTAGACGATCATTTCAATTGATCGGGTGATAGACGTAATCTATAAATATTGATATTCATTAGGGGTTCCGGTATAGGTGAATGACTTTCGATCATCGCGAGAACAGTTTATTTGGCAGGATTGGATTCAACGTCTTACTCCCAATATTGGAGAGGTTTCTTTCCTATTGTGTCAAGCTTTCGAATTCATCATCATCAGTGGCTTTACAGCCCGTTATGAAAAAAAAGCGTCTACATCCTGCTGTATCCCATCCATCCAACTGAGTTTGAGTTTACTAACTCTGTCTTCATGAGCTTTCGAATTGTACCACAAATGTTACTTATTTGTAGGTTTAAGGACATTGAGGAAGGGGTTTGAATTCTGAGTTCCGTTAAACTCTTCGGTTTTCGCTCGCATGAAAGAATAGACATTATAGATAATGCATGAAAGGTGGACGTTCCATGAATTCATCATATCGTAAGTACGTGTACTCTCCGGGCTGATGATGACTCCGACCGTGAACGCCTCCGCACATACCTGTTCAATGAAATAATAGAAATTTAAATGCTTACGATGCAATATTTTCTTTACTTACGATACATCCAATTTGTGTTAAGTGTGAAGAAAAATATTTGCCCTTGCGAGGGACCTTGAAATTTCATTTTAATAATCCATTAAAATTCTATGTCGCTATCTATGTTTCCCGTGTCATCTTTTCATTCAAGTTTCAACTAAATAGATTCTTGATTACAACGGTCGTCCAAGTGTCAAAGCAAAATAATGTAATATGCATTATAATAAAGTATCGAATAGATTCTGTCTAGGTGAATGGGGTATCAGATATCGACATACAAGCTGCAAAAGACGTAATACCATTTCCTGGTAACACTTCAATGTATTGCAATTGTATATTAGTTATATTGTGATATGAATAAATGTAAAACTGACGTTGTTGCAAGTATAAAATAAGATGTGAGTTTGCAAAAAAAGGCATGAATAATATCGGACACAGAGTTGTTTGTTTGCCTTTCAGTGGCGTTAAATTATTTTATGATTTTTGTTTGATTCCGAGAGTAAAATATAAGCTAGATAACTTACTCGTAAATACAGCAAGTAAGTAATTAATTTTCTCGTATAATCTTATGTATGTGATCCATACTTACTTAACTTGTTCCGAGATTTCCATCTTTGCGATAAGACTCATTTAGATGTAGGCAAACTTGAAACTGTTGGAACGGTTGTACAGTATGTTAATTCTAAGAAGAATGCGCAGTGCACACCTAACTGGAAGAACACTAGAGGTTCTGAGGAACTTAGCGTTGCAAAACTAGGTCTGGGTCTGGGTCACCCACGGGTCACCGCGATTATGTTCTTCACTCGTGAGTCTATAATTGTGCTAGAACTAGGAAATGGACACATTAAAAAATCAGAAGTTAAAATTATACCGACTGAGCGTTATATAATTATGTACGCAAATTGATCAACTTGAATTTAGCACAAATATATCTAACGCATTTTTTTAAATGTAACACATACTCTTATATTACAGTCGCTGACACGACACCTATTTGCCAACTTACGAAACAAGTATTCGTCAACGCTGTCAAAACATTTCAAATATAAACATATGTTATTTTTTGTCCTACTAAGTAGTAAGTATATCAAAGTGTATGTTTGAAAACTTCTAAGTGCTTTATGTTTTGCACATAAATTATTTATATGTACAAATTAGGTAATACGTACTGTCTTGTGCATTTTGAGCACCTGTGTAAAAATGAAGTGAGTATAAACTTTATTGCATATTCATATACTCGTATTGCCCAAAGCACGGACATTCTATGCTAAACCCTTCAGCGATGCCGAAGCATTCGCTGTCAGCATATTGCACAATATGTACCGTTGAATTACCATAATATACTTATTTATTTATTCTTTAAGTAAACATAGAAAATAACATACTCAAATACCTAAGGCGAAATCGGTTTCCGCGAATTTATACTTATGTTTCTAGGCGATAATTCTTGTAAACCCTGTATGGCGTATCAGGTCCTCCAATATTGCCAATAACTTTTGGGAAAGATTTCGAGGAAACGCTTCTCCACACGTCTTCACTCAGTCAAATCTTTTTGTTGAGCTGACAAGACTTTTACTTTCATGCTCTCGCTCCAAAAATGTTCAAACAGTATGTATTTACCACTATTGTTATGAAGTGTAATCTGTAAATCTAAACCTTCTTTATGGTAAACATCCTCTAAAATGCTCGAGTAAAGAATATATCTTTAGCTGGCAAGTCGGGTAGTCTGAGGTGTATCATACATCATTGGCTTCGGTTTTTAGAATTATATTGATAAATACGTAATAAAATACTATCTAAACAATAAATCTACCGTTAACTAGTTGTCCCGTACTATAATTTTATAACGCGAATAATGTAAGAGATAATAACAATTATTAATACTTCTGTATGTAATTAAAATATCATATTAAATATTTTAGTTCATTAACACCAGTGAAATACTCGTATTATTAATATTCACAATGGTGCAGTTGCTATTAACAATTCCTATTAACAGTTTCTAATCTTGTTTTAAACAAACGTATTAACTGTAAATTTATATAACTACTCATAATTGTTAATTTTAAATAACAGCTGGAAACTTAAATATTTGCATCAGTAGCAGTGATTTTTTGAGGATACAAGACCTTCCTCTCCTTCCTATTTTCTCGTACTCTAAATATTCTGGCAGTCATTGTGATTTGAAAGCAACTTTTAGAGTTCTGTAGCTATCCCTCCATCTCTTTGTAGGTCTTTCGAGCCTACCTTTTTTGGAATTTTTGGAGAGTATGCGGATGCCTTATTCACTCTCTATATCTAAAGCATTTCTTTGGTGAAAAACAGTAAGCATGTAGGTTTATCGTTATAGAGGATTTTTAAATGTGACCAAAATTTAAACCGTAGGTAGGTACCTACATACACAATAAACGATTCATGGAAACTCTCGGTGTATGACTCAGGGATAACATAAGAAATAGACAGATAACCTAAGTAAAATAGATGGGTAGACGACGGGATCTTCGTAAAGAGTTTGTAAAAGGCCTCTATCCAGCGACTAGTGCTGAAGAATAAGACCCAGCCAAAGCCTTCCTCTTGGTCGTAGTTACAAGTAATAAAACAACAATCATGAATCAGTTGTTGTGTATCTCCCAAGATCACAAGGGCATTTACACCATCATAATAAAGAAACATGCAAACTGAGTGTTGAAAAATAAATGAAATTAATCTGTATGTAAATTAATATGTCAGTTGATTATGAAAATGGCAACAAAAAATATGATTATTGTTGTCTTACTGAAATGTTTCATAATATCGTGAGAATAATGATTGTTAAAAACAAAGATTTAATTGTCCATACTTTTTTATTGTTTAGTATGTTAATAATTAATAACAATTATGTATTTAATAAACGTAATGACGTGATAACGTTTAATCAGTATTATTATTAAACACTCGCATCAGAACATAGTAAGGTTTTCTCCAAGGTTTCAATAATATTATTACATGATGTATGAGGATAATAATGATTCTTTAAGTTTTTCTGCTTTTTATAATAATGTATTCATCGTTGTTAATTAAGTACACTGTGTTATGTTGTTAAAACATCATTAAACATGGCATTATAATCCTATGGCTGAGATTGGCTTGACCGTCAAATGGTGACCTTTTGAAAGTAGAAAAAATAAGAGTATAATAGTGCTCTCCTACTAGTGGAATAGCAACGTCTCAGAAAGATAATCAGAAGTGATGATGATCCAGAGTGGTCGATTAAATCGTGAAGAAGAATTGTAGTTAAAAGACAGTAAAATCGTTCTACCCACGTCTAAAAGCGAATTTAATGGCGATAGTCATCACTCTATCAGCAAATGACTATTCGAGGAAACGACGGGTTCGGGACGTATTCACCAGTCTCATTCCACATCATTCTTTATATTGTGGAGATAGGGCGTCTCCATCATTTTAGGGTCAATTTAAATAGTGCTAGATTTTTTTTGTATAAAAATAAATCTAGACTTAAAAAAACTCGCTTAGATCTTCATACATTTCACCGTAAGTTAGAAAAACTCGATCAGTGATCGGTTTTATGGGCCCTATTCAAATAGAAGCATCCAATCTCCCGATGTATATCGATCACAATCCCAATCCCAATCGAAAAATAAAGATAGAATCTTAGGAAGTTAATAAAAGAAAAGTAAATTTTACAATTATTATAACCACAAAGATACGTGTGATACAAATGTCATGAACAAGAAAACGATATAATCTACAGTTAGTTTCCGATAAATTATATCAATACCTCTCCACAATCAATCCTTATACGACAGTAACTCTCGTGACATTGCTGATTACTACTACCAACTACGTTATGATCTGGTTCAACCATATATGGAATCATATTACATACACCCATCCGTGGCGGAATCAATCACACGAGTATCCACCGAAGACCGTTGTTGCAAAGAGATGAATGAATGTCTACCACAGTGGTTCAATGTAATTTGTAGTAGCAGCTGGGTGTGAATACGTTATCGTGATGTTCACCTATCGGTTTTTCGATTAACGAATTTTCTGAATCGACGAGCTTTGGATTGGATTCGATAAGATTTAGAATAGTGCTGTGATACGACCAACCTGTCCTTGATTTTCACCTCCAACTCTTTTTGTGGTCTCGTTTTCCCAACTACAATCCTTTCCAAGTGACACATTTGTCTATCGATTTCCTTGTTTTTCTCTTTTTTAGTGTAACTATTAGAATTTTTCGTCATATTTTATTGTGTTTCACACCGAAATTGAAAAAAATCCGAGGACCATTTGTGCTTATGTTTTAAACCATTATTTTTATAAATCTGTTATGGCTCTTTAAGTGTGCATCAACGTTTATCGAACGTGTATGTAAGATCTGACATTGGTATTAAATTTGAAGACGGTAAATGTGAGTGTTACGTATGTACTGAAAACCGGTCAATATCCGTATTGGACGGTTAGGTCAATACAACTTCTCGTTTTTTTATATTCAATACTGACGCTCTTCGGTTGTATCGTCTTTCCGGTGTTTGTCTGAGAATGCACGTAAACGTTTCCGCCAATATTTTCACGACATCTTTCTTCTTCATTATGCATTTAATGGTTTTTAATGGTTTGGTCAATCATGACTTGCTGTCTTTAATGATCTATCTTTGCATATGACTTTTTTTAGTTGTTGTTCGTGAGACGACTTGAGGGGTTTTTGAAATATCTCTACTATTGACTGATTGATCTGTACGCAATGTTTCTGGTCTTGTAGATTTATCTGATTCTTTACATTTTGAAAGCGCATAGACTCTGCCGTCCTTTCATTATTTTGTCAGTCAGCGTTTCAGCAATGAATGTTTACCCTCTTAAAATATTAATGTTTCAGATGACTTCATTAAAAGCAAAAGCCATACTATGTTAAAAGTTTCTGTCCACATAAAATGTTGAATATTTTAATAAGGAAGTTTGTTAATAACCTTCACAAGAAACTCTCATTTATAATTAATTTGCAAATTTCCATTCGTAGTTGGTAATTACCATGAATTCGTGATTTCTGCTAGTCAAACAAGTTCATCTGCATCTAGTATGAATATTACTGAGCTGTTGAAGTAAGTGATATGTACGTTTTATACCCGATCGAGAATCGGAACTAACGCCTCGCATTATAAGTTTTATTTCTAGCACTTCAACTTACTAATTAATACAGTATACCTTCCTGTGAGTCAATTGGATTTAATATGTTTTTTAGTTCGGTACGTTTGGTAAAAATTCATTTCAATGAATACTTTGAATGAATTTATTGGACAGATGTATCTAGGTGGCGCTGATTGATTCGTAAAGTTATTCATTTTTATATCTGCAACATCAGTTTATTGGTCACATTGTGTCTTGAAAAATAGGTCACAACTGCCCCCGAGTCTTGGGTTTCAACTTCTCAGTTTTGGATTTACCGCCTGGGGCAATGTGTCAGCGGAGCGCTTAACGGGAAATAATAATATTGCTATTCACAGAGTAAATGGAAGTCTCTAGAAGGTTCATCATTGAAATACATACCTATTGTTATATTATTATTGATATTACATTGTGTTTTATTGTTTGTGTTGACTGCTGTAATCAGTGTTACATTTTTTAAGTATGTTTCAATTTTATTGTCTAAATGGCCGGTGGCATAATTGGTAGCAAAATGGATTTTGATATCAAAATTACTGTAATCTTCTAGATGTGATTACGAGTATATTGAGAGTAAATTCCATTACTTTCGTTACCTATTGTTTTCACTACGTTTTTTAATCGTGTATTATTTGGACTTGACAGTAATTTGAGTAGATTTGATACACAATAATTTATAATTATTTTATTGATATATGATAGGTTATAAATAGTAATGCTCAGAATATTTGGGAATCGCAAACCATACAATTTAGAAAGTTATATTGTCCAGAACTTTTTGAAGGCAGGAGACATCGGGGAAAAATATTGATGAGGAATATTATGTTGTTTGGGAAACCTACATTGCTTTTTTTCCTAGATCTATTCTAACCCGCCCGTATTATTAGATAGGTAGAACTTAATTTAACTATATTGCAATCAGACTATAACCTTTTTTAAAACCTTTATGTATTCTTTTCTATTATACCATCCCACTCGATACCATCACCAGATGTTAAAGCAGATTAGAAATTAATATCATCTAGTGAAAAAAAAAAAGAAAACACCGAATGTGAAAAAATACTTGTCTTCAATGATAGATTATTATATGTATAGTGATACTCCGTATAAAATTTAATTTATTTTGGAGGTACAAGTGCAGAAAAGAGCCGCGGATTTGACCCACTATGGAACTTGTTTTGTAGTACTTGAATAATATAAGAAGCGGCCAAAGTCTCTATAACATTATCTTCATCTTGTAAGTACTTTAAACCAATGAATCATACAATGAAATTGAATACACCTATACCTAACTTTATGAATTCTCTAAAGTCTGCACTCCAAACACAATGGGTCTTGAGGCTATTAAAGATGAAGATGCTGGGTGTGGTATGTCCTATTGTTGTTTCAATTCTGACGAACTGGCGAACCTATGTTAGCCATTATTACAATTATTTAGTTGGAATAAGTTTATTGTCTGATAGGATGATATAATTTAATCTACTAATAATGGTGAATCTTTTATATTCTTTCCTATTTATATATTTTTTTTGTTTTTCATTATTGATTTTACAAATCGCTTAATATTGCTTCAATTCAACTACACTAAGGATCAAGAATATCCCCAAATTGAACTAATTTAGAAATCCGTGGTCTCTAGTCTTTTTTAAACACAAATTTTCATAGCTGCAAATTAGATTTAACTGATTTAATTGACAGTAATAAAGACAAGACTATTTTCTGTAACCAACCTATCTTAATTGTACCTATGTCTGGTTTTGTGATCGTTATTCGAATATTTCAAGGTTATTTTTAAATTATGTCAATTAAATATATGCAAATTTATTACCTAAATCTGCGAAGACTCGTAAAATTTCCATCACAATAGAAAACTAGTGAGGGTAAACCTAAACGTCTATGGATTGTATTAGTACAAAAACTATCGAATAAAGTCATTGAAACGTAGTTATAATACTTGCTAGAAATTAACATAGTTACATACGATTATCATGTCATATAAATAGTCGTATGTTTACTGAATATGTCTTTCCAATTTTCTTTTACTTCTGTTAGGAAATGTTGTTGTGTGGTATTGAGAATATGATAATGACTTGAGAATTGATGGAAAACTTTCGCCTATAAGTGGTTTTGATAGAATTACGACCAAGTGTTCAAGCGGTATGAATATACCAGACGATTTATATTAGATACTAGCATTAATCCGTCAATATGACGGACTTCTCCAGATTCTCCATATTATTCTATTTGTTTCCTCACGCCTCGTCTTTTGCGGGGTAGGCTGAGAGAACAGTGCGCCACACTCTACAGACATTTCTTGCTTTCGTCATGTCTACGCTCGTTACACATGTTTGTCCGATCCTTTTGCTCTTTTCCAAACATTTCCTCCTTAAACTGTGTGTCTACTGCCAACACTCTTTTTGCATTAATTCTTCGTTGGTTGTCTTTTTATAATTATTTTATCCACTATTAGTAACCACTTTTTGTAAAAATCTGCAAACGTTTTGGGTTCAAAATAAATTTATTTGAATGACTTACACAACATTTAAACAGACATTTTTAACAAGCATTTAGACAAGGCATTTAAAACTTTGGGCTTTGTCTTAAGGAATTCATCTTATTTCCAGAGAGCAAGCACGTTGCGTATTTTATACGAGACTCTCGTACGTACTATTTTGGAATATGGATCTATCATATGGAGTCCAAGTGAAATAACTTACATTCAGAGGATGGAAAGAGTACAGAAACGCTTTTTGAGGCACCTATATCGCATCGAGTATGGGTACTACCCATACTTGTATCCTTCACTATTTGTAATGGGATGTCTGAACTTCGCCACACTTGAGAAGAGACGGAAGGACTACATATGTAGGCACTTTTTTAAACTATTGAATGGCATAATAGAAAATCCATCAATTCTTGCTCAAATAGATTTTTTCGTTCCAAACTCATACGGCCGGTCTCGTTCGCATATGCTGTTCTATCCTCCACGGAGTAGAACAAACGTCGTGATCAACTCGCCGGTTAGCCGAGCGGTACGCTACCTTAACGAACTGGCGTCATCCATTGACATCTTTGGGGTGACTTATGCCACTTTTGTCAGCCATCTCGAGAATCACTTGTACTATTGACAATGTTTGCGGGGAATATTCCTACCGGGTTATGCCAATACAGATTTCAGTTGCCCATCACTAAACGATGACAGTCTACTCAGCTGTCATCGTGAGTGTTGTGGCTATAATTCTGTTAATTTTTGTATTATGTTGTTTTGATTGTTTTTGTTAAGTTTAAAATAGTGTATTATTGTGTTTGTGGTGTTTATTTATGTGTTTATGTACGTCTGTTATCACATCGTGTATTAGCATGTAAGTACCTCTTTGTAAGAATAACCTGTACCTGGACTGGCGCTGAGGCAACAATAGTCGCTGTTAAGCTGGTCCAGGTCTTTTATACTTCATTAAATAAATAAATAAATAAATAAACATGAGAAATTAGGTTACCTTTACGAAAAACAGTAAAAACATCAAATAACGAAACCTATGACTATTGCCATCTATCGAAAATTGTAGAAGTATTCACCGTTAGAAACAAACTTTGTTTTCTAAAGGATTATATTGTGATGATAATATAACATCATTTTAGTGACTTTTCTTGAACGATGATGATGTTTGTAGAATATATTCCAAGTTAGGGCTAGTTTGTACTGCATGAACGATAATTGGAAATAGAGTGCTCATAGTGAAAGAGAAATAAACTGATGAAAGTCGATAGGTAAATCACTAAATTACTTCACTTTGTCTATTAGGGTTCCACTTGGGAATACAAGAATGTAAACTAGTACTTATCACAATCAAAATACTTGATAGATTTTCTTTGTGGATCAAGGTAACATTTAATTCTGTTGCCTGCAGTGGCTTGTGGAAGTTAAAGTTTTTTATTGCTCGATTACTAGGAGGATTGAATCGCTGAGAATTCACGGTCTACCAAAAATACAATGTGATGGCGACCAATAACTAGCCGAAGAAGCGTCGGCAGACCCCACGAAAGGAGGTCTGATGATATAAAAAACGTGCTGAAGGGAGATATATGCACTGTGCCCATGATTGGGAGTCGTGGAGGGCAGAAGGGGAGGCCTATATATCCATCAGTGGGTTTGCGAAGATGAGAAAGGCAGAAGAAGGAGCTCGTCTTGTTCTCCAAATTTTTCCCAACTAACCCAAATAACTGATGTGCATACGAGAACGCGAGAACGCATCTGCAAACTTAGAGAAAATGTTCACCCATTGAACATTTACTGTTACAACCAATGTATTCTTGAAACCCGAAGTTTCTGCGATGTTCATTTATTAAAGAAAATCTACAAATTTTTCACGTATACACTAGTTTGAATGCCCGCAATAGATCAGTTAATAACATTATCAGATTAATGAACCATGGTTTTATTACTGCATGAAAATATTTTATAATAACATAATCAAACGCATGTTGTCTGTAGAATCAAAAGTAATGTTTATTGTAATGGCATAATTATTATATTTATAATCATACAATTATTTACAATGATTCTGGTCTAGCTCTATTCTTAGTTCTATATGTATTATCTTTTGTTTTCATTATCGATCTTATTGTTGTATTATAAAAATTTAAATTTATTACGTTTGTATTTATATACATCAGGGACCGTTGAAGGTAACTTTAGATGAAGCTGACGTTTAGTGCGTTAATAATTAGGTACTCAAAAATCTCTTAATTATTTCTGCCTACTTTAAACCCCAAAAATTTATAAGTACTTACAACGTTCCAAGATTCAAATTTAACTATAATCCAGGCTCAAGTTGCTCAACTGCAATGTGTAGAAAAATCCGTGGTTATAAGTTGAAAACAAAAATATGTTACACATTTTTACTCATGTTTATCTTTTGCATTTTTGTATACATTAGGTACATCTTAAATTACTAGTCAGATATTTAAATCACGTATTTAATTCATAAGTAGGTTTAAAACTTGTGTATAGAGGGTTGTGGCAGGAGGATATGTTGTTAAGTAATGCTTTTTAATTGCTAGTTATAGCTGTTTAATTTTGTAAGTTGAACCCACAATTTTAATCAAAATAAATGTTGTGGGACCCGTATTACATTCACAATTATTTTTGAATTGATTTTGGTGTGAAATTAAGTAAATAATATTTTCGTAATTTTGCGAGACGTACCTAATTCTTTCATTAGTGCCGTCTCTGGTTAATTCGTTGATTTAAAAAAAGTGGTTATGGCCCCCGAGGCAACCTGTAGATGTTACTCTAAATGTTGTTATACTTGCGCAGATGCTAGTGTGGCAATGACCGAGACACTTGCGCCGGCCCCCTGATCCAATGCTCGGGTGAAAGTATCACCATCTCCCATATTAACCTGTCCAACAAGCAGTTACATTTATACGATGTAATATCAATGCGCGTATGGAAAGACATCGAAATTGAAATGATTTTTGACAACTATGCTTCAGCTTACACTTAACTTTTTATTTATTTAATACTCGCTTGTCTTTAAAAACCCTTAACGTGGTTGATCCAGGTCAAGTCACGGATGGGCACTAAATTTGTATAACCTGTTCCAGGAAAAAAAAATAGATTCCTTTTTACGTGGGAATTTCGTTTCTAGTGTCCGTTTCTAATTCAATGTTTACATTTTTAATTTTATGTGAATATCTCATAGAAAAACAAATCAAGATAGTAGTTTTATGTGGACTCGTTTGTTAGGTATTCTATTCTGAAAATGCAAGTAATCATTGTATAGCTTTGGCGAGCTTATACACAGTTTTGTAATTAATTAACTATGTATATTAACTGCAATGTGTTAATGAAGATTGATTAGTAGTGTGTGCGTTCATTAGAGACGGTTCATTAATAAAATATAGGTGTGTTCGCCTGCGGGTGATTCTATTATATTGGCTAATAGATGGTGTATAATTAAGTTAATCATTATTGTCTCGCTATAAAGAAATTTATACCTATAGATACGCGTAATTCATTTTATTGCGTTGAATCAATTCTGTTGTGTATTTACGAGTACTTATATCAATTTGCGATTAGTATAATACATTTTTGATAATCTCATCCTGCGACAGGACGGTACAATAAGGTGGAGACACGGTACAACGGTACATTTTTTAAGGAAAAAAAAATGTTAAGGGCTTGGCACCAAGAATGACGTCACCGTAATTTCCACGGCATTAAGGTTCAGAATCGCGCGAACAATCGCATGATAAAATGGTAAAAATAGCGTTTTTCCATTTATTGGGGTTAATTTTGCGTCTATCTAAAAACTTTTACGGTTATTCCCTAGATTTTAAGGCATATGATCAGTACACAAAAAAATTTTCTCCGCGGCTTTCGGGAAACGAGTTTCCGTCTTTCGGAAAAAAGAACAGATTTGTTTTTAATATATTCTTTTTAGAAATCTACACAAGATATAAAAATTCTTTTGCGGTTATTCCCTAGATAAATGCATCTACCCTATTTTGTTCCTAAGCATATTTAGTAACGGTTGTCGAGTATAAGGTCTCCCATTTTTAGAAATTTTTGAAATGTCGTTATGCACACTCTTAATAGTACGTGGTGTACTGTACATACGTATGAAATGCAAGCACCTTATAAGATTTTTTTAATATTAGTATTTACTATTTTCCTTATTTGAGAATCCCAACAGCATTAAAAATTAAATTACGTAATTATTTGGTTGTTCATAGTTCATACGAAAATATTTTTATGTTTATCAATGATCACCATTTTTATAAATCAACAGAATTTTAATGTACTTCAAAAAAATATAGTTTCAACTCTTTAAGAGTACGCATACCGACATTTCAAAAATTTCTAAAAACGGGAGACCTTCTATCTCGACAAACATTACTAAATTTGCTTTGGAACAAAATAGGGTAGATGCATTGAACCTTTATCTAGGGAATAACCGTAAAAGATCTTTTATATCTTGTATAGATTCCTCATCCTGTGTATCCTGTGTGTACGAAAGCTGCGATATGAATGGTATGAAAATGAATGTAAATAAAACGAAAGTATTAGTGTTCGAAAGAGAGGAAATAAGGACAAATTGTGTGATAAAGGTTGGTAATGACTGTCTGGAGCAAGTGGATGAGTATGTATATCTGGGAAGTTTGTTTACTAGAGATGGACGCTGTGATGGAGACATTGAAAGAAGGAAGCTGGCCGGTACTAGGACGAATGGTGCGCTCGGTCCGATTGTTAGTAGTAGCAATGTGTCTATGAAAGCAAAAGTGCTAGTGCACAATGCTGTCTTGGTGCCGACCCTGATGTATGCTAGTGAGACGTGGACGTGGATGAAGAAGGATGAATCAGGGTTGAATGCAGTAGAAATGAGGTCATTAAGAAGAATGTGCGGGAAAACGCTGAGAGATAAGATAAGGAATGAGGTTATTAGGGAAATGAGTGACTGCAAGACTGGTGTAGTGACAAGAATGAAAGTAAACAAATTAAGATGGTTTGGGCATGTTGAGAGAATGAATGATGACAGGATGACAAAAAAGATATATCTGAATGAGCGAAGAGGGGTGAGAAAGCGCGGCCGTCCGAGACTGACCTGGTCCGATCATGTCGACCAGATCCTCAAGGATGGACGCGTTTTGAGTAAAAGGAATCGGAGAGCGTGTATGACTAATTGCATGAATGTGACGGAAGCTAGGAGTGTGTGTAAGGATAGGGCTGTCTGGCGCTCTGTCCTCTCTGCCTACCCTGCAAGGGATGTGGCGTGAGGGTATAGATAGATAGATAGAGATAGATTCCTCAAAAAAAAAATTATAACACCTCTGACCTTTTTTCCGAAAGACGGAAACTTGTTTCCCGAAAGTCCGGGGTAATTTTTTTTTCTTGTACTGATAATATGCATTAAAATCTAGGGAATAACCGTAAAAGTTTTTTGATAGACGCAAAATTAACTCCAAAAAATGGAAAAAAACGCTATTTTTACCATTTTATCATGCGATTGTCACGCGATTTTGAACTTTAATGCTGTGGGAAATGACTGTGATGTCATTCCTGGTGCCATGCCCTTAAAGAGTCATTATCAAGATACATATTGTTAAAAAACCTGTATGGATAATATGTTGGTAAGTTACCACAAACGATAACCCATAAAACTAAACGGTTTCATAATTTCTTTTTTCCAATTAAAATTGGATTAGATAATATTGATTATTTATTGGCTTTTATAAATCTTTACATAATCCAAATGCGTGCACGGTTCTATCTCCTAAATACATTTGTTCAAATAAAAAATACTTTCATTTTTATATTATTTACAAGGGTTCATTAGTCACGACTTCTTTACGTAACTTTTTGTTAGAGAATAATAATAGATGTATGATGGTGAACACTGTACAGTGTACATACATACACTATGAAACTATTTACTCTTATAATTTTTATAACAATATTTTCTAAATTGATAGGTCATCAATTAAACATTTTTAACTAACGTTATTTTGTAGCCCAGCGTAGTTGCCCAGGCATGTAATAAAAAAAATGTTTCCGAGTGTTATGCAACTAATCTGTGTGCATATACAAAACATCGCCGCCCAAGAATAATAAACTTCTAATTGACAAAACCAAAATGTTGAGAAAAAGAATTATTTTTTACACATAGATGGAACGTTATTAGTCTCGTTATTTGGAAAGATATCCCCAGTTTTGGAGGCAAAACAAGTTCTTATAGCTTGCTGTGTTTTGTTCAAAAATGTATCTACAAATTTGGGTTTATTTCAGAGTATAACACCTCGCTTGTTCAAAAAAAAAATATCAGTGAGCATGATTATTTGAATACGTATCTACCTATCTTCCTGAACACCATAGTATGTGCTGTTATAAATGTTTGTTCCCATGTGACTAAATAAATCAATACCTACCTATGAAACTATAACATAACCTACGAGTAAATTAGGTTTTTGACATACAGAGAAAATAGACAATATAAAGTTATCGTTGCAAATGATTTATTTATTATTTATGTCCGTGACTCCAGTTATTATTATTATAAACTTTCGTCTTTCACTTTTCTGTTACAAATAATTTCTCATTTTGGCCTCTTAACTATACAGAACCCAATCAGCCTATGTCTAATATTAATCACTCTTACAACAATTAATATAACACTAAGTATACTATACATAGTTTATTACATATACTACTTGTATACAATATTTTCTTATAATCTATCAGTTTCAAGCTTCTAATCATCAGTCATCGTTGTTTATAAACGTGAATGACCAGCTGTGCTATACATATTTATTCAAAGGTAAAAATGGGCTTCCACAACGTAGGTCGAAAATCTGTTTATTTCTTGACTGTATTGAAGCCTTATTTCTACAAGTGTGCGTACATATTTTTTAAAAGGATCTGGACTTGTATATACTCGTACACAGATTCAAATACTTTCCTATACTCTTCACAGTAAGTTAAAAGCTCGCGTCGTGAAGTGAAGAATCGTCAGCGCGGAATTTAAACCCGGCACCTCTTGCTTGACAGATTTTCTCTTGCGAATGCGATGTTGCGAAGGATGAATCTCTGAAAAACCCACCTACAAACCGAACAAAATGTTTTTTTCGTTCATATTGTTAATGTGTTTTTTATTTCGATTGTTACAGGTATGGTATACTAACCTCCGACTGACAAGATATTTAGCTTCCATGAGTTGCCATTGAGTAGGAAACAGGAGTATGAGGTACAAGATATTTTCATCTAGATGGTTGCTAACAGGCATGAGAATTCACAAATTCACTACCCTTCAACTATGAATTATTGCGAATAACTTTTTTATTCCTAATTATGGAGATATATGATTCTAACCTAAAGGAAATGAAGTTAATGTTTCAAGATTGCTTTTATACAGACTTCTAATTTAGTTTCCTCAGTGATGGATCTTCAAGATTCACTGCTGTTGTTAGCATGCAGAAACCTTCACTGACCCTGACCAGATTCAGAATATTCAGAAAGACGTTGTTCATAGCTTACTGCCTAGTGTCCTGGCCTTCCCGGCGGTCTTCTGTCACGATTACTTTCCAGAAGTTTTTTTGATCCCCTATGGGATATGCAATATTTCCTCCCGCTACTGTATTATTATTTGTTTTAAAGTTAACACGACTTTGACTTAGCAGTATAATTCGTATTTCACATGAATAGTATATAGTATAACTAAATTGCATTGATTTATACCATTAACTAAATTCTTATGTTTGAAGTTTGAATGAAACCTCTCAATAAACAGTAATTTTCTTTTCATTGAACTATCATTAAAGTGCTTTGTTTGTCTGTCATCGCTCATCAGATACCAACGTAAATGTACAGTTGTTTGATTACAATGTTTGTCAGTAGTAATCCATGTATTACAATATTGCAAACAATTCATCGAACAAATACAATATTGCATTGTTCAAACATCCATCATTTTGTAGAAAAATCTATTGAATATTTTATGAACAAAACATGAATGAGAGTCTGATGATCTTTGTGTCGAAATTATAATACTAATACAGGTATACCACATGAACCTTACAAGTTGACAAAAAAGAAAATATTATGAAAATTAAATTAAGTACCTACTTTCTCAGTTTTCCTAAATCGCCAGAGATGCACTCTGGTTCCGATTTGGTCGAAAGTTGGCGAATGAAGTCATTTTCAAATTGCTTGTATCCGTTAAAATCATCATTCATTAAGGACACGTGCATAGGTATGTACAAACATTATTGTTTCGTTGCATAGATATGTGTAGAGACAGTTAGAGTCGGTATAAGGTAACTTAAAATTTGGTATATACGTTTTTTAAAAGAAAACTAGAAAACAATTCGACTAAAATTCTTCCTCTTCTTCATCTAGGACTGCGTCCTGTCATTGCTCGGAGCCTGCTCCTGGGACACAGATGTCCAACCATCTCGCCATATTTTATGTGGTCTTCCTGTGAGTCTGGTACCTGGCTGTAGCTCGTTCTCTGCTACGCTCACCACTCTCTCAGAACAAGCTCTCTCCACGTGATCCCTTCAGTAGCGTCTTCTAGATCTTCCCCATCGGACAATGTCCTCGACGTCGCAAGTCCGACTTAACTGTGCGTTGAAAATACTCTTTGTACATTACACACTGTATCGTACACAATGTATACAATTTTTATTTATTTGTAAGTTGTAGGTATATGTTCATATTCGTTTTGTTGTTATTGTCAGGTAAAATAGTGTAGATATTTTGTTGATTGCGTGTATTATAGTATTCCATTACAGCTTAATTATTTTCCCATTGTTTGATGTATGAATATATTAGATATCTTGACCTTTTTGTACAAACACCTTTTACCATTTTTTTTGTAAATAATTTCATAATTTTATAACCTTCACAAAGAATTATTTATTTATTTCTTAAATCAGACCATTACATTCGATTTTTAGACCGGTGTTTTAACGTTAAAAAAGGGGGTATAGCGTAGATAATTGTCGGAAAGCTGGAAACTGTTTTAATCTCTTCATTAACAAGCAAAGAAGGTTTCCTGAAGTTTGCACCAATTTTACGCTTTTGCTAAGTACAGGGTGTCCCAAAAACAAAAAAAAAGTTGAACTTTTTTCAGTTTTTCATTAATAACTCCTAAAGGAAGCATTCTAGACAAATTGTGTTCTCCTGTGAATTAAAGTAGATAAAATTCTTCGTCCACTGAGCATAAATACTACTCTCTACTTTGAAAAATAACTGAGAAACGGCGATTTAAAATTGTGATGTTTTTGTCAACAAATGACAAATCTCTTAATTTTCTTGATTCGTTGTTGAATATCATTTAATCTATGCTACTTACAGCAAATTTTATTACGTATGATTCAATGGCCGGTTAATTCTCTATAAACTGGCATTAAAATTTTACCTCTATATTAAATTGTTTAGGATGTAGAGGTATTTAAAGACAGACGAGTGAAATAGAGAATTTTTTTAAACGATAGATTTCGGTATGTGAAAGGTAAGATAGACTTAATTTTGCGGCTCTTTCTTAATAACGTACAATTTTTTTAGTTAAAAACCGAAATTTCGCTATTGATACGCCACTGTGTAACAACTTATATCGAAAAGACTATTTTTTTTACCTTCATCAGTTTTACTAATATAACTCCTGAACAGTTGATGTTAGGGAAAAGATATTTTACTCAAAATATAACTAAAATTAATTTACTATAACTTGATTTCAAAATTAACTCTGTAACTTAAATAATAACTGAGTTACAGTGTTTGAAAAAAAGCGTTACTAAAAAAATTAAATTGCCTCGGCTATTTTTGTTGAATAACTCCTGAACCGTGATATAGAGAAAAAGTTCAAGAGATTTAAATATAAGGTAAATAAATTTTCTATAACACAAGCGTAATAAAATAACTTTAAAAGTTATAGTAAGAAAGTTATGGATGATCAAAGTCAATATTTTGTGTAACCATTCGACGCTTGTTTAGATATATTTCATACTATATGGCAAGCAGGTACTTTATTACGCAGACATATTTCATACTACACCGGCTCGGAGGTGCTTACTAGGCAAATAGAATTCATAAGCAAACGTCGAATTGTTACACAAAATATTGACTTTGATCATCCATAACTTTCTTACTATAACTTTTAAAGTTATTTTATTACGCTTGTGTTATAGAAAATTTATTTACCTTATATTTAAATCTCTTGAACTTTTTCTCTATATCACGGTTCAGGAGTTATTCAACAAAAATAGCCGAGGCAATTTAATTTTTTTAGTAACGCTTTTTTTCAAACACTGTAACTCAGTTATTATTTAAGTTACAGAGTTAATTTTGAAATCAAGTTATAGTAAATTAATTTTAGTTATATTTTGAGTAAAATATCTTTTCCCTAACATCAACTGTTCAGGAGTTATATTAGTAAAACTGATGAAGGTAAAAAAAATAGTCTTTTCGATATAAGTTGTTACACAGTGGCGTATCAATAGCGAAATTTCGGTTTTTAACTAAAAAAATTGTACGTTATTAAGAAAGAGCCGCAAAATTAAGTCTATCTTACCTTTCACATACCGAAATCTATCGTTTAAAAAAATTCTCTATTTCACTCGTCTGTCTTTAAATACCTCTACATCCTAAACAATTTAATATAGAGGTAAAATTTTAATGCCAGTTTATAGAGAATTAACCGGCCATTGAATCATACGTAATAAAATTTGCTGTAAGTAGCATAGATTAAATGATATTCAACAACGAATCAAGAAAATTAAGAGATTTGTCATTTGTTGACAAAAACATCACAATTTTAAATCGCCGTTTCTCAGTTATTTTTCAAAGTAGAGAGTAGTATTTATGCTCAGTGGACGAAGAATTTTATCTACTTTAATTCACAGGAGAACACAATTTGTCTAGAATGCTTCCTTTAGGAGTTATTAATGAAAAACTGAAAAAAGTTCAACTTTTTTTTTGTTTTTGGGACACCCTGTACTTAGCAAAAGCGTAAAATTGGTGCAAACTTCAGGAAACCTTCTTTGCTTGTTAATGAAGAGATTAAAACAGTTTCCAGCTTTCCGACAATTATCTACGCTACAAAGCTAAATTTCCTGGGCTATTTGGCATATTGCATAAAAAGGGAACCGAATATAAAAAAAATATCCATCCATCGTTTTAACTTTTACCTTGAATAGTCCATGAATCAAATTACAGTATTATCAAGAAAATTTACTAATATCGAATTTCTACCCACTAGAGTACTAAAACATATTTTTATGTATCCATGTTTCAAGTCTTAGATTTTTTTTTTAATGAATTTGGGTTTGTTGAAATAAACCCAAATACATCTTTGTACACTTCACAGAGAGCTTAAAAGCTTGTGTTGTGAAGTGGAGTAAGTCGGGGATTGAACCCGCGCCCACTGGATTAACAGTCGAGCGCTTTACCAACCAGGGTACCGACCACCTCAAATTTATAGATTATATAATTATATAAATTATTTATATATATTTAGATTTCTTTAGTATTAGCTGAATACCTATTCTTACTTTTTCCTGACGAAATTTTTCACAATTTCTTTTACTATTTATATGAGATGTTTGTTGATTGTAGCAGTAATTACAGTCTTGTTTTTGCGAAACTAGGATTAATAATTATATAACTTTCTCGAATGTGGAAAACGCGCACCACACTTATGGTAGGTGTGTGTCATGTTGTTAAGAGTAAAAATTCCTTTCAATGTACTCTCGTATGTAGTAAGGTAAGGATCATATTATTATACGCCGCCAACTTACAATATAATCATAATAAGTATTACATATATTTACTAGTGCATGTGCTTTGTTTAAGAAAGCACAATATGCATGTTAGGGTGACACCAACAAACAAGCTTGAATTTTGCAACTGAATGTCAGCCCTTTGACACCAACATCATTTTGGCATTCTGTTCGATTATTCTCAAACAGAATAGATTTTGTAGTGGCGTCCAAGGATTAGAATTAGATGTCAATCGAGTACATTGTTGGTTCAGTTGATTGGAGCGTTGGCGTTGGTCTCTTTAGCGGGAGATGCTGGCTTTGAAACCCCGGTGCTGACGATATATTCTGCACTTCACGAGACAAGCTTTTGGTTTACTGGTTGCAGGAAAGTATTTTCGTTTATAAGCGATTTTGTATACAAGCCCAGATGCTTTCATAGATATAAACATCGATACTTGATACCTACTAAACGTGAAGTAGTTCCAAGCAGTTTGATATAGTAACCCTAGAGTGAGGGATAAACAGTTCAATATTTGCAACGAGTCTTCTGAATTGATAACTCTGGTTACCCTAGCTAGAGAGTAAGAGGGAAAGTTGCAGTCAAGTGCAGAAGTACTTACTTCCAATGTTCCAATAATATATTCAGTAGGTTTCGCATTTATACAGGTACTGCGTACTTCTTAGGTACTGTTGGCGTCACGTCGTACATATTAGGGGTCAACGCATTTCGACATCACGTCCGTACACACATTGTTACACACACATACACATTTCGCATGATTGTACTTCGTAAAGGATCGTAAATAGAACTAAGTACCTAAATGTACCTTCTGTAAGAGTAAGGTTGTGATTGTAAGAACTTTTATGCCTTTTTGTAATTACGTAATATGCGCATTTTATTACTTTCCAATGGTCAACCATTCAACCCCATTTTTAATCTCCTTCGGGTTAAAATTTCCAAAAACACTTCACTTCTTAGATCCCTTCTTGGATGCTTTTAATAAAAAACATATTGTAGATACATACATCGTTTGAATTCCGGCATCCTGCGATTAGCTTTGGGCTGTGTGTGTAATCTGTCATCTGCGAAGACACTTTTTAGATTGTTCCCGTAGAGTTTTAGTCTATGGAACAGCAGATCGCCAAGCCTGCTTTCTATCTCTTTAGTAATAGACTCCAATCCCTGACCATAATTAATTGGCCAAGATTGCGGGTAACACGTGGTCTCCATCTCTTAGCAAACTCACATTACTCTTTCAAAAGCAATCTTAATATTATCGAGTAATCATAAGGTTTTTACTTTCTCGATCAAACTAAAAGTAATTTATGAAATGGAAAGTAAATATCGTAACAATTTTAGTTACAAATCGTTACTGATAATAATAAAACATTTGTTCAATTTGTTCATTAGTATCTTAACCACACTAGAGTTCATTATAATAA
The DNA here is from genome assembly GCA_963576895.1 of Ceraclea dissimilis. Lineage (NCBI taxonomy): Eukaryota > Metazoa > Arthropoda > Insecta > Trichoptera > Leptoceridae > Ceraclea > Ceraclea dissimilis. The sequence continues at coordinate 7,298,552 of OY756369.1, forward strand.
TTTATATTTAGTAGAGGTTTAGTAACTGTATGTAAACAACTATTAAGAAGTAGGTATATATATACGTCGTGCACATCAACTTTTAATTGATACCCTCAATTCAGACAACCAAATGATTCGATGGGGATCCAGAGTCTTTAAACCTGAAAAAAAAAACTTGGACAAGTACAAGAAATAACCACAGTGAAAATAATTGGAAAAAGCCTGGAAATGGGTTTGATTTAGGGGTTCAAAATCGCTTAGGTACACAATCGCATCTTCAGATTTTATGAATAGAGTTTTATTTTACGTTTTTTTCGGACAGTTAAAATGATGCGACCTTTCTTCTCTGCGACTTTTGTGAAAGGAGTTATATTATTATTTTTCACATATTTAGTAAAAATTGTACAGATATTTGTTCTGTAAAACACCCCTTTGCGTGGCACCCAAATTTTCGTGCATTCTATTCTTTATTCAAATAAAAATACGAGTACCTATATAAGTAGACATCACCTACTATTCGTATTATGTCTGACTGTATCTTATTCGTTGTTAGTTAAATGGATTTGTCATGCGGTAATGTACGCCACTAATTTGACGGTTACTGTCAATGAATTAGTTACGCCATCTTATAGAATTAATTAAAATGAATTGCCAATTAATTTTCGTTTCTTTTCACCTTTTATTATTTATGTAACAATGCCTTTACAATGAATGTTTTGTTCTTTTATGTTAAGCGCCGCATATAATAATTAGTTATCTGCCTTCATATAAATTTGACCATTCTTCTGACTACGGAGATGAGAGAAGCGTAAATAGATACAATACAATTCAGAACAGTTAGAGCCCGGTGATTTCGTCTCCTGGAGAGGATGGACAACAATAAACTGATGGATGTAAACTTAGAACGGTATGGAGATGAAAATCTTTTTGTCTTGACAGCATAGGAACTCACGTACATAACTGAATCATCAAAGAATGGAGGTAGATTTACCATTAGAGGTAAGATGCTTACAGGACTGGAGAATAACTATTCTGGGGGACAAATTTGCAGGTGATAGAGACACTCCGAGGATTGTTGCACTACAGAAAGAAAAACATATCTTTCTACAGCATCGTGCTGTGAATGAATGACACTTACGGGATTCGCAGAGAGGACAGAACACCACAATACGTACCCACTTACCCATATCCTTCGCCTCTATCACGTTCGTGCATTTTGCCATACATGTGTTTACTCTGCGGTTTCTGTTGCTCAACAAGCGTCCGTCCTTAATAAAACTATTGGCATATTATGTGGCCATGTTTGGGCGCTTTCTAACAATGTCAATACACAATTGTTTTAAAAGTTACGTAGTAGATATTTCTAACTACGAGTGACTCAAAGTAACGAAGTAGATTATTAATAAGTTAGTATAGCGAAATACTCCTGCGGCATAGAAATTTTCTTCTTCGCAAATTGTTTGACTGTAATAATTCTTATATTTTATTATTTATTTACATTGTGAAACATGCATATAATCATTATTACAATATTGGTTTTGTATTCAAATTTGAGTACGTAATTATGTATCTATTTCAATTTATTATGCGGTTAAATAAATTAAAAAAATAAACAATTAGATACGAGATTAGAAATTTGAGATGTTCGACCTATGGTGTAGTTACATGATGCATGTCTATTTTTACGATTTAAGAAATAGTAAATATAGAAGAGTCTTTTCCCCTTGGATCCACGCCTGAAAATAATACAAAAAACTGAAAAATGCGCCTATTATCAATTTTTTCCTCAGTTGTTTCATATAGTATACTACTATGTACTTCGAATCCTACTATTGTTTTATATATCAATGGTTGAATAAATGTAGATTGATATATATTCTTAACGTTATTACGAAATGCTTTTACTGCGATATGTGGGAGTTTTACAATCATATGCGATAGTGTCGTTTAAAAGCTCTAAAAGCACAAGTACTCCGATACTCGAGTAATTTAAAGTCGTAAAAATAAATAAACATAAATCTTTTATACATGTGAAATAATTTTAATTGAAGAGAAAGTGGTTCTGTAGTACTATCGTCTCATCTTCAATTTCATGATCGTCAAAGTCAACAACAACGGCGTGAATCAAATGAATTGGTTTGGTACTGGTCATCAGGTATCAATAATAATTATAATCATTTCATTTCTAATTCTAATACACGGTGTCTAGGCCTGCCTCATTCATAATTATATCCCCATACGGCGACTGTGATTTGGCCGGTTATCGGTTATCCGGGTAAATTATTATTATATCCGCCATATCATTATTTGTTTTTTTTAGCTAACGAAAAATGCTCCAAATTCACCTGTTACGCCATTAATTTTGACGGGTAGGTATTGGTAGTCAGTTCAGAGGATATTTTTGGCCGGTTATCGGTTAACCGGGTAAAGTATCCTTTTTTCATAGTTTTTTTAATCTAACGAAAAAATAATTATTACATGGAGTTAGCTGGAAGGTGAACATTCGTTGTTATAATTTTATTATACAGTATCTTGTCTGACTCTGTTGTATTGTAATGCTTACTGAATAAAAAAATGAAATTGTAATTCTTGAAATCCAGCACAAACGATAGAATTACGGCTTAAAGTCTCATTGAAGCTATGATTGTCTCGTTCACCATTCGTTCTGGTTATCTCTGCTTCAAGGCAGTTGTTCGGGCATACCTTATATGATATGCGTATACAGGTAATATCTGCCGTTGTTTTTTTTCTTTTGTTATCAAGAGAGGGCACTATCTGGTTTCCGGATAACCGAATCGTAAAATCGAAATTGGAAACCGGATTGATGCCGGATATCCGCTGCATCTCTAGTACAAATGTATTCTCTGAAGCGTGTTAGATAATAAAAGATCACTACTTACTATTATGTATTAAGAAAACGTGTGTCATTAGAAAAAATTGGGCGTGGTTGAGCGTGATTAGTCATGGAAAGAAATTGGATAATACCGGTGTTTAGTTGGACATGGGTTTAACTATTAATTATATTATTATAAATTAGGTGCATATATTTAAGGAGATCCGTGAGCGTAAAATGTCATTGACACAATATGATCAAATTGGCTGCATTTCAAACATCTGTATTCATGATTCCCAAAATCCATGCGTCCGTAATTTTCGTCCGCAAAACTTCGTTGAACTGCAATTGAATATGTAAAATTGTCAAAAGTTGGCTTTTTAATATGGAGTTCCAAATTTATATTAGTGTCTTCCCAGAACTTTGTAGTACAATCCATAGATGGATATTTTTCCTGGTTTATATAATTTAATCTTATCAATTACTTACATATTTTGCCTTAAGGATTTTGTTGGATAATTTAGTCACCAAATTGCATTGTAAGGTCAAATTCTCGAATTGGAATGCAGGTTCCATTACGCTAATATTACCACCTGTTTCGTCTTCGTACCTATAAGAAACTCAATATTGTAGTCGAAAGTTATAGAATTATAGAATTACTCGTAATTATGTTGTAAATCACTAGACAAGCAAGAATTACACATCTTCATTATTTATTAACATTACCAATCAGAACTATTACTTACTCTCAGATAAATAAAAATGTTTTATTACATGCTTACCTTCAGGTATCTTGGTTCTAAATTCACTTTTCTTAGGATAGTATCAATTAACTTTACCTCATAGTAAAAGTAATAAGTCAATTTGAATTTGTTCTCTACTCCGTACAGGGTGCCGTAAAACAATAATTTCGCCAATTTTGATTTCCACCATTTTGAATTGTCACGAAGTACAATTTCCGTTTCTCGATGATCCTTTGACGCATGAAACTATTCTGGAATTTACTTTATCCGGTATTTTTAAAATGTAGTCAATTTTCGCTATGACACTCTTTTCTATCGAAATCCCCGGGTCGCGGAATGACCTCCACTCTTTTTTTGTTAATTTTTGCCAGATGTTAGTAAAACTCTCGTGAGTCATTTATATTTTTTCAGCGATGAGTATTGGTAATTATTTTGAATGTCATATAACTGTTTGGTTCAATGAGAATTTTTAGTAGAAGTGGTACGTGCAAATTAGGATCTCCTGCCATTACGCAACAGTGAGCTTTTGTTAAAATGGCGTCATACGTTAAACAAGATGGTGATATTGAATCAATATCTTTTTTATGAATGACGCCCTGTATGACCAGTTTCCATTTCAATGGAATTTGAATGTTCATCATTTCTTTTAGTTTATAATTTGGTGATAGTTGTTTATCGTTGTACTATTCTTCTTCGTTTGGTTTGGAGTTATTAAGGGCCATAAACATTATTTTTTCATCGGCGAGAGGATTACTCGTATAATAATAGTAGTGGATGTCATAAATATTCATTCGATGTTGTTATATAATTGGCTTTTATACTTTTACTTTCACACACTTTATAAAAACAACTTTACTTAGCCCTTTTTTTATAGACTCAGGATTGATTTACCATTACCTGGTAACTAGAAAGTTATGAGAATCATTTCCCTTCTTCATGAATCATGAAGAAGGGAAATGAATCATGATAGACGATAGTCTTACACTCAGGTCTGTGGATTATTAACCTAATTTTTGCACCCGCTTTCTTCTTTTTGGAGACAATGTCAGTTGTATTACACAGCTAGGTTAGAAAATTCTAAATGATCATTCAAATTTTGACTCGTTGGATTGTGTTTCAATAAGGTATCTGAAATAGAGAAACGCTTAGAATTTCAAAGTCAGTAGTAGTCACGTTAAGCTCAAGGGAACCCAATTCGTTGTCCGGTTGGTAAATATTTGAAACGAATGTACATGAAACTTCAGCCAGTTACATAAATATCTTGTATTGTCGTCGTTAAAAACACTAAAATAAACAAAATTCATGAATTTTTTATGACACTAGTTGGTCACGAAAGCCAATACTGTCAACAGGGTGCCTATATAGCATATAGCAAGAGTTTTATTTTTCAAACTTTACAAAGCTCATATTTTCAGTTTGTGTTAGTAGGTTTCCGGTGTTTTGTTAGAATTGTCCATTTTATTAGTACATTTTATAAAATGTTTAGTAAAAAGAGGCCATTGGTAATGTCTAATGAAAATAATGTTGCTTTGCCGGTATGAACTATTCTTCTTTAATCTTTTTTTTGTATCACGAAGTTATTTTAGATTAGACTGATTAATTTTTATTTTTCTTTCCAGATGGCGGTCGCTGAGCAGCTCCACCAGATGGAGGGGCAGATCTCTCGACTTGAGAATGAAATACAGAGGAGAGATGACATCATACAGTCTCTGAGAACATCAAAGGTGTGTACGAGAATAATAATCATTCCTAGAATATCGTAAACTATCACCTGAACTATCACCATGAATGTTGCCCTGGGCAGAAAGTGATCATCAATTGACACCATATTATACGTATATGTAGTTGCCAGTATTACTGGCAGGCATATTACCGTAAGACGATTTCTACATGTCAGCTACCATTCAGATGAGGAGATCTTTAAAAACCAAACTTGAACTTATGATCCAATCTCATAATACGATGCCTAAAAACTGACGTGCTTCATATGAACGAGAAAAACTTCGATGTTTTTTTACAGATTAGAGAGATTACAAAACACATACAATTATGTAATTATAAACTTATCAACAATATTATTATTGTGTTATGTTGTCTTGGATAAAAAATAAAGGAAATGTTTTGCAAAGAATGAGAGAGATGTTACATACATAGTTACATGGTATACTAATCGAATGGTTCAAACACTTTCACTAATGGCAATACTTAAAAGAAAAAAAAACACAATAAGAGGAAGCAATGTATCAAGTACTAGTATGAAATTTGTACTTTAGCATTGTAGAATAAACAGGTGAAAGGTTATAAACAGTTTGGCATCGTTTAATATTAGATGCTTAACGGATACTTAATTTACGATTTTTTAATGTGATATTTAAGTATATGTTAGTCATTTTATTTGCATTTCTTACATCGGAATAAGTCTGTTTTTATGTGGTATATCGGGTTATCACAAAATATCGCGAGACTGTTTTTTGATGAGTTCAGACTTTCCAAAATAAATTCAAATACAGTTCAATTCATAAACTATGTACTCGTAAGTGCATGCAGATCGCAGCCAGCAAGCCGAAACACCTTTGCAAAATAGTTAAATTAGTTTTAAAGAATAGTACGATTTTCGATTGATGTTTGAGTGATTTCCGTCTTTTAAGCTATTTTAAACCAAATCATCTAGACTTTTCCAGAATTTTATAGCATCTTTAAACGGATTCTTCAGCATCGTAATATTCTCTGCTATTTCCAGACAGTTTATATCATTTTCATTCTCACCAACCTGCTCCCATTTGCGTGGAATTGTTCGTGATGTGATTGGCGTGGGATTTCTGAAACAACAAAAGATTTTTGCTTTTATCCTACTGCCAATAAATAACTGAAAATTATTATTCAAATCACCTTTGTTTTTAACGGGCTTTTTTAGTGAAGAATAAATTCTTACCCGTATTTCGCAAAGTTTGTCCACATTTTTGTCATTCGTTTGATGATAAGACGATCCTGATTTGTTGGAATTAAATCACCCCTTTTCAGCAGTTTGTCATATTTGATATGAAACAGGTAAGGTATCTCATCCATATGGCTTGCTCCTCTATATGGAGTTGATGACACTTGCTTAAAAATATGGAGAGATCCTTCATATGAGAATTTGTAATAATATGCGGGCATGAATTTGGAATACATTCTTATCACGGCATCCGTATCTTTGACGAATGCGTAATCCCTTAAAAATTTAATATAGTTTTCTGCATAATTATTATCTTCTGTGGGAAAATAATATTCTTTGATTTTAGTGGCAGCGATTTCAATTTTTTCTGCACCTAATTTTTTTCTTAAATGTTTTGGCACTAAAGCCTTGAAATCTGGTATCAATGTTTTGAGATTTAATTCCGTATTCCGAGTTGCAAACAGCTCCGCTTTTGCGTGTAAAAAAGAGTACCCTTCTTGCGATGTGCATCCAGCCATAATAGGTATTTTGGGAAAGTTCCCACTTTTCATTCGTATACGAGGATCCACAGAAATATAGGGAGTTATATTTGTAATTTCCTTCTCAACGACTGGTGCAAATGTTGGAGTTATTCCATCGCCTAAATCTGAGGATAGAGCCGTCATTACCAGTCGTTGAACTGGGACGTTTTGTAAAGTCTTTATCAGTTCCCCCTTCTCAGTTGTTTTTATGCCCAACTTCTCTCCGAGTTTGAATGCAATTATTTCATGATTTGTCTGAATTGCTCTTTCACTTAGGGCCGTTCCAGACTGCATAATGGCTTTGCTATAAAGACCTTGAGTAACTGGTGATAAAATCATATGATGCGTTGAAGCACCTCCTGCACTTTCTCCAAATATTGTGATGTTTTGGGCGTCTCCTCCAAATGCTACAATATTATCATTAACCCATTTGAGAGCTAGGGCCTGATCTTTCAGTCCAACATTTCCAGGAGCTTCGGGTATATCTAAACACAAGAAACCAAGTGCTCCCACTCTGTAGTTGATTGTTACAATGATTACGTTATTCGGATCAGATATTCATGTCCATACACATCGGGGTTTCCACTCCCTTTAAAGTAAGCTCCTCCGTGGATCCAAAACATAACAGGGAGACCGTCATTTTGTTGAGCACCTTCTGGGACGTACACATTGAGATAGAGACAATCCTCTTCTCCAAGATACGCTTTCTTAAACAGTGAGTCGAACTGCGCACACACCTTGGATATCTTAGTAGCGTCGATAACCCCTTGCCAATTTTCTATTGGGATAGGATCCTAGAAAATTATAGAATAATCGATATCATATTCAAATGAATTTAAAATTTGATCACTTGGTAAAATTAGAGAAGGAACGCTGAATTGTACAAACTGTATAGATGACTTTTTAAGCTTCACTCACCTTGAATCTCAGTTCTCCAATTGGAGGTTTGGCATACGGAATTCCTGAAAAGGATCTGTACGCATATCCGTCCAATGTATTCAGCACGTGTCCTTCTAACACTCCCTGCCGAACTTTCACTTGGCATCGGGACATTTTTCTTGTGATTGAACTATTTTGTATGTCGCAAGGGTTTTTTTAACTTTTGTAGTAGGAAAATTATACAACACCGGTATGCAGCGCAATGTAGTTGATATAATGCCACTAGTGAATAGAGTGAATCTGATATAATACTGCTACTAATGTTTTTATTATTTTTTATTCAGACAGTATTTTAATTTTTCTTTCGGTTACATATTATCAGTATGGTTTTCATTATCACGATAACAAATCTACCTAATCATGTGTCAAAACATCGTGAATGAAAATAGAAAATCTTATCAAATACTTCATTGTGTCATTCTTATCTTTTGGTTCAAATCAGTTGCTCTTTACATTTGTAGCAGTTTATTCGATCAATTTTTTTTGAGCAATTTAGAGATGTCTTTCGGGACAATTAGTCATTTTTTATAGGTCATCTGTACTTGTTAGAATTTTGTTAATATTCCACGCTCCGTCTTTCGTTTAATCGCTGAAAATGCAAAATTACCAAATGTTTGATATTCTGCAATTCAAGGTATAAATTTAAACAAACCTCTCCAGAAAACTGTCCTTATCACGATTTCGCGATCTCTTTCACTTTATACGTGTTTATACGATGAATGTGAACCTTGTGGTTCCTACCTACGATATTACACAAGCACCTTTGTAAAATAGGTAAATTAGTTAAAAATAACAGTACAATTGAATCTTTATTGGCTTCCATCTTTCGAGATGTTTTAAACTAAATCATCCAGACTTTTCCAGAATTTTATAGCATCTTCAAATGGATTCTTCAGCAACGTAAGGTTCTCTCCTATTTCCAGACAGTGTATATCATTTTCATTCTCGCCAACTTTCTCCCATGTAGTTGGAATTGTTTGTGATGTGATTGGCGTGGGATCTCTGAAACAATATTAAAAGATTTTTGATTTCATCCTAATGTCAATAAACGGCTCTGAAAATTATCACCTAAACTAGACCCAGTTCAAAACAAAAAAATAAACCATCCAAACCAAACCCCAGGGACTTAAAACAATTCCATGGTTTATAAATAACGAATTTAAATGGCACAGCTGCCGTAGTCGTAAGAGTTCATTTTAATATTAAAATAAGGTTTTCGGTTCTATTTTACTATACACTTTCTTATTCCATTGACTTTGTTTCTAAAGGGATTATTTTTTCCGCAAAAGAATATGCTTACCCGAATTTCGCAAAGTTTGTCCACATTTTTGTCATTCTTTCGATGGTTAGACGATCCTGATCTGTTGGAATTAAATCACCTCTTTTTAGCAATTCGTCATATTTGACTTGAAATAGGTAAGGCAGTTCATCCGCATGACTTGCTCCATTATATGGAGTTGAAGATAATTGCTTAAAAAGCCGAAGAGATCCTTCAAATGAAAATTGGTAATAATATGTGGGCATGAATTTGGAATACATTCTTATGACAGAATCCGTGTCCTTGACGAACCAGTAGTCCCTTGCAAATTTCATATAGTTTTCTGCATAATTATCTTCTGTGGGAAAATAATGTTCTTTTATTTTATTTGCCGCGATTTCTATTTTTTCTGCGCTCAAAGTTTTCCTTAAATGTTTTGGTACTAAAGCCTTGAAATCTGGTATCAATGTTTTGAGATTTAATTCCACATTTAGTGTTTCAAACAGCTCCGTTTTTGTGTGTAAAACATAAAACCCTTCTTGCGATGTGCATCCAGCTATAATGGATATTTTCGGAAAGTTCCCATTTTTCATTTGCATGCGAGGATTCTCAGGAATATAAGGAATTATATTTGGTATTTTTTTCTCGACAACTGGAGTAAATGTTGGAGTTATTCCATCACCTAACTCCGGGGATAGTGCCGTCATTACCAGTTGTTGAACTGGGACGTTTTGTAAAAACTTTATGAGTTCCGTCTTCTCGGTCGTTTTTATGCCTAACTTTTCTCCGAGCTTAAATGCAATTTTCTCATAATCTGTCTGAATTGCCCATTCGCATAGGGCCGTTCCAGACTGCATAATGGCTTTGCTATAAAGACATTGAGTAACAGGTGATAAAATCATATGATGCGTTGAAGCACCTCCTGCACTTTCTCCAAATATTGTGATGTTTTGGGCGTCTCCTCCAAATGCTGCAATATTACCATTCACCCATTTAAGAGCTAGGGCCTGATCTTTCAGTCCAACATTTCCAGGAGCATCGGGTATATCTAAACACAAGAAACCAAGTGCTCCTACTCTGTAGTTGATTGTCACAACGATTACGTTATGTCGGATCAGATATTCAGGTCCATACATATCGGGATTTCCACTCCCTTGAAAGTAAGCTCCTCCGTGGATCCAAAACATAACAGGGAGACCGTCATTTTGTTGAGCACCTTCTGGGACGTACACATTGAGATAGAGACAATCCTCTTCTCCAAGATACGCTTTCTTAAAGAGTAAGTCGAATTGAGCACAAACCTTGGATGTTTTAGTAGCGTCGAGAACTCCTTGCCAATTTTCTATTGGAACAGGATCCTGAAAAATCGTAAAACAATCGATATCATATTCAAATGAATTTAAACTTTGATCACTTGGTAAATTAGAGAAGGAATGCAAAATTGATTGACTACAGGCTGTATAGAATACTTGTTAAGCTTTACTCACCTTGAATCTCAGTTCTCCAATTGGAGGTTTGGCGTACGGAATTCCTGAAAAGCATCTGTACGCATATCCGTCCAATGTCTTCTTCACGTGTCCTTCCAACACTCCCTGACGAACTTTCACTTGACAGCGGGACATTTTTTCTAGCGGTTGAACTATTTTGTACTATATGTTACAGGTCCTAAGCTGATAAACCTAATAACGTTAATACTTTTTTATTCCTTTGGTTATATATAATCAGTAAGTATTATCACGATAACGACTTGTAATCAACTGAATAAGTGATTATTCAGCTTGAAATGAAAATAGCAATCTTATCAAATTATTCGTGCGTCATTATTTTTTTTTTTCATTAAATCGGTGGCTCTTTATATTTTGTTGGCGTTTCATCGTATGACTTGATTCGATTGATGGTATTTTTTAAAACTATTTAGGGACGTCGATGCCAATTTACTACTTGCCACCTGTACTTTAAATAAATACTTGCTAGAATTGTGTTCGCATTTCTCGTTCTGTCTTTCGTTTAATCGCTGAAATGTAAAATTACCAAAGGTTCGATATTCAGTAGTTTCAGGTTTACGACAACTGAAACATTTGGTGATATAAATAAATAAATATATAATATTTTTATGAGATAAAATGACGTATGCAATTGCAAAACAAATGTGCATAGAATGTAGCATTATTAAATAAAATAATGTCACCCTTGAGGGATCAGCAGAGAAGTTCATAAGCTACGTCACACTACATTGGTAGTCTCTTGTGTTCTCCTGTATCTTCTCGAGATGTATACTTTCAGTACATTTACCATATTTCAAACCATATAAATTAATCTAAAAAATCGCAGGTACACATATATATTAGGTATTGTAATAGGTAATAAAATTATAGATATCCTCTGTATATTATCTACACAAATTTAATCATACCTCGAAAAATTTCGTTTATCGCGATTTCGCGAATACAAAGTTCTTACCGATAAAAAATTATTTATTTATGTTTTTAAAAGCGACAATTTCGTTTTGGCAAAAAAAACATGTTTGTGTAATTCGACACATTTTTACACATCAAATATGCAAATAGGTATCTACACGTTTTAATTAAAAAGTGAAAAATACCAAATATTATTATGTAAGTAGGTACTTAAGTTAATAGGCGATTTATTTTTATGTTTCAGATTCACAGAGAAAGGCGACTTTCACAGAGGCTAAGCAAGGATAATATATTCAAGGTAAATAAATATATATCTTTTTTATAGTGTTATTATCTGAAATAGAAAGTTCTGTAGCGTATCCTGGTTAAGTGTATTTTGTATTTGGGTTCTAATTTCAGAATTACCCATTTTAGTTATAGTAGTACAGTTGATATAAATCAATTTCGCCAACATTAAATCAGGTAGTCGTGAATTTTTTTGGTATGTTGTGTAGGATAATGAGGTCGTTAAGAATCCAAATTTGCACAATTTTTCTCCCTCCGCCCCCTTCGCCATCTTGAAAAAACCTTAAAAAATCGCTTTACCACACCAAATGGGCCAATGTGTTATTCACTATATTTTAAATGTACGGCTGGGTTAAATTGTGCCACTCCATTGGTGACCTATTGGAAATCCACCATAACAAGATGAATTTTTTCAATGTCATTTTGTTTAGTCTTATGATAATATAACTCAATGTGTGTAATTGTTTCAGGATATATTATCTGATGTGGACTCTGCTGTGTCATCTGCCCCTAATTCTCTCTCTCCACAACCCTCGCCTGACTTGTGGGTAAGTTTCACTCAAACATTTTCAATTTCAATACTGCATCACATCATTAGAGATTTCTCTTTGATACCAATTGTTTCTATTTACTTTAAAATAATGCTACTCATAGCGCAAAGTTAGCTGCTCACAAATTATGAACATTGAGTATTGTATGCTGAGCTAGAAGGAAGTTCTACCAAGGAAGTCTTCATTCCGATTTTCTTTATTCTAATAAGTTTGTGATTTTCATCATATAAGTTGAAGAAGAATTAAAAAAAGCGAAAGCTAAAGTAATGTTGAGTACAATAAGATGAGATTTGATTAACATTAATCACAGGCCCATTCAATAAGCCCGCCTTTTGCAACCATTGTTCTCTGTTGTATTTTTTTCTTTTTTCACAATAAAGTAACATTTATTTACAGTATCGTCATCAAGACGGAAGTCAAGTGGAGGTTGAGGAGGGATTGCTAGAAGCTGCCAAGAAACAAATCCAGGAGCTGGAGAAAGCATTAAGTCTTGTAAGTTTTTTTTAGGTCACTTTTCAGTAACAGGCTTGGCGATCACCTTTAGCTAATCTTGTAAGTGTTGCCACAGTGTGAATGTTTTATTAATTTTTTTGATTCTAATGTTTTAAAATTAGAGAACGGAGTGTAAAATGACTAAATGCTGACACAACCTCAAATTCTTAAACTGCCCCAGATATCTCAGTGATATTTTGAGATATTTCAAAGTAGCTTTTTCGCCTGGTTAGACTGCGCCTGGATTTTCAGTTTCCGTGGGACCGCTATTGCTTAGACATTGTTTTGTAAAGAAGGTCATTTTTCTCTTTATTCGTAACAGATATTTGATTTCTTAATAGCCTAGATCCTAGCCAGGATGCTGCTCTATTGTAAGTCAAAGGCTGGCCACAGACGTCCGGAGGTTCAGCTGGCGAATGTCAGTTCCTGAACTTCGGGACGTGTGTGGCTAGGCGACTGAACTTCAGTTAACCATAGACCACCAAGACTGATATTGTAGTAGTCATAAACAATAGTCATTTGATTCATTTTCACTACCTAGTAAGTACCTACCTAGATTACCTACTCTCTTAGCAGCAAATCGCAATCCGAGGAAAAAAAAATGTATGAAGTTTTCCTAACAGCTGGGAAAAATATGTTAAACGCGCCAAATGTATGGAAAGAGACGTTACTTATTCATCATCAAGTTATAGTATAGGATATCAATGGATTTATCTGTATCGATACCTACAGATTTTAAGCTATTAATTGTCAGAGTTAACAAATTTTACTCTAGTTTGGTGAGTTTTATACAGATTTTTAGAAATTGGACAGTCTATGATAAATCAGAAAATTAATTTAAAAAAATCATTCGAGCATGATTAAAATTTGATAATAAATAGGTAAACTATATATTTTATATTGGGGTGAGTTGTTCTATTATTGGGTGGGTACTATTTTGTCTTGTTATGACAACAAAACAGATCATTATTTATTACTGGCAATAACAATGAGCCACTCTACAAATTAAAAACATAAAAAAATCTAAACGGAAAAAAGAAATAAATTATTTTTATGCAAGTAGGCAGCGTTTTATTTTCTCAAAAAGTTTAGTTTTTCAATAAACTGCCATATTAATTGGTCTTAATTCAATTTGCCATAAATTGACAAAAAATGCCATTTTTTTAATTCATAAAAAAACTAAATACCTACATTGGAAAACACTAATTAAACTAATAAGTACCTACACAATTATGTTCCAAAACTTAAAAAAAATGTTTTTATCATCGATCACCTTAAAAAGAAAATATTAATATAAACTAAAATTGACTAATTAATTGCTTCAATATTATATTATACAGCTCAATAGTGTGGACGAAAGGTGTGTACTCGCTTTTTGGAAATGTAGGAAATCAATCGTCAGTATTGGCTAAAGGCAATCAAGGCAGTCAATATAGGCCACAAAAAAAAGAAAAAAAAGAAACGGGTTCTCCGGGTGCCCGGTTCGCCCTGACATTCAGTTTGTAACTAACATTCAGGACGTGTGTGGAGAATGCCAAATTGCATACATTTTCGAGCTTCCGGAATCCGGTTCCCGAATGTTAGTTCCTGAACTTCGGGTGCGTGTGTGGCCAGCCAAAGTATGTAGTCTGAGAGTTTGCTTGTGGTGAACTAATTCCTGGACATAGGCGATGTAGTACATACATAACCTTATACTAAAATACTGTGGTGATTGAAAGAATACAGTATCTAATGTTTTGATGAATTGGTTATTTCAGTCGACAGCAGGTCAAAAGCAAGCACAATCAAAAGTATCTCAATTACAAGAACAGCTTCAAGATCTCAGAGAACATGCAGACCTCCTGGAATTCAGATGTTTGGAACTTGAAGATTCTGCGGAAAAGGTAAACTTCCATGTTAAAAAAGTATTTGTGACGGATTTATAGTTTCGTTTCATATTGTATTATGTTTATGTGGTTTTGCATGTTTAAATGTCTGTGTATAATATTACATTATAGTAGATATGATTAGTTGTTTTGGGGCAATGGAAATAAGCATGTTTTTATATCGTTTTTTGTAATAATGTGTCCGAAACTAAATATTGCCCTTAATTTACTGTATCTTCTAGAAGATGTTAGATTAGTTACCATTTTATAAGCATTTGAATAACCTCTGTTTGCGTGGCAACACTGATTAACTTTATGGCTTTGCTAGTATCGAGGCCGGTCGCAACAGTGTTAACATACAGGCGACAAGGTGACATTTGGCGATGATGACGTCACAACTGTTGGCCAATCCAAGGACATGAAAAAGATGTAGATGCACTTTCAAGTGAATGTATGAGGACTCTCTGTGAGGAGGAATGTCATTATTATGTTGCCAGCATGCGTTGCCACATTGGCAAACCTAATAATTAGAATGTATTAATTGTCATCCTCATAAAGATAGCAATTGTTTGCCACCACTTGCAGGCAATTTCACGTTTGTGTTAAAAAAAAAAGTCTGGTGTTTCACGCACTCTTCTCAATTAGTTTTGATCAGTCTATCCTACTATTTTAGTCTAAGGGCCAATCAAGACGCCAACAAGATGGTGAAAAAGAAAGTTTCTAATGTCCAGGCATGAATATCACGTAGGTATCGCTAGTATGGACACATTATTGCTTTAGGAGAAAGACATATTTTTGTAAAGATATAGGCAATTAGTATTAATTTAATGTAAGACTTTTTAATAACACTTTTATTGATAGAGCAATATTTCGTAATATAAATCAGGGAGTAGTTTTCTATGATTTAAACTGATAATATTGTACATAAAAAATACAAGGTTTGGGTATTGAGAAGTCATTTTATTAATTTAGGTTTATAATTTCATCATCATATTTTTTTTAAATGAAATTAGATATCGAATAGCTATTTTATCTCATGCTTGTTTTGTATTGTTGTCTATGAAATATATTAACGCTTCTTTTGAGTTTGTTACGCACATCTTTGTTTTGTGATTGTTACGCACATTGTAATTTGCATACTACTTTATATTAAATAAATGCCGTAATGCGGCGCTGAACCTAATCCTGTTTGCATCCTTTATTTTCCTTTTTCATTCTGTATGCACATTTTAATCTCCAGCACTTTGGTATGTAAGTATTGAACGTTTTTTTATTTCCATATGTAAGTAAATGTTATAGGTTATTTTTTGTCAAAAAGAATTAACTCATACACAGAAAATTCTTCAACAATCCCTACATCACATAATTCATAGCAATGGTTGGCACAGTTGGTTGGAGTAGGGGGAGGTCCCGGGTTTGAATCCTTGCGCTGACAATGTATTCTGCACTTTACGATACTGGTTTTTTAGCCTAGTGTAAAGTGTACAGGATACTTTTTGTTTTTTAAGATCGCCAATATCAGGGGGACCTGATATTATTTAATAAGCTAAGCTTTATATGCTACAAAACATTTTCTGCTTTAAAAGACCTTAGATATTCATTCGACTTATGGTAGGTATAAGTTCATCCCATATCTTTTGTACAAAACATTGTTCAGAGATACACATCGCACACAAACACCATTCATGACCAAACTAACACTGCATGTATAACTATAACTACAGTACAGGGTCCTGGAGTCAGCTGTTATAATTCATTCTCCTTGTCATAAAAAGTAAATAATTTCGACAGGATTGTTGAATCCCTAGTTTAGTTTAATCAACATCTTTTATATATAACTACCTTTTTCAAACCCTCTTTTTACAAACTTTAATATGTATGTATTATTTCATTCTCTTACTGCATTCATATTTTTTTATTTCTGTACATAATGGTATGTAATTGTGTAATTAGTCGATTCATTTGGCATTAGTGCATGCTATACTAACATTTTTAAAAGGTGAGTTTTTAATTTGTGAGATTTCTCAAATAGGTGAACTGGTGGTGATGTGAATTAGCTGCAAACAAAATTCATAATTTGTTGGTATTTAATAATTGAGAGCTATATCTGCTATAAATGCACTGTAGTTTATTACTTAGCTGGGAATTCTGCGTTGCAAGTTGATAATCCAAATTGAGTTCTTAATTCAAAAACAGTTTTTTTTTTAAATACTTTTTTAAACAGTGATAATACTGCGTGGCGAGGGCCTTCAGCCAGAGAAGAGGATTCTAAAGACTAGTGTTGTAATTTTCAAGACAGTTTTTCAGATGTTTAAAATTGGAAGTTGACTTACTTGGGAAGATCTAGATTATTTTAGTGAGGGAAAATAAAATTAATATTGTGGGTAAATTTATTTATTCGACTAATAATTCATTACTAATATTTTTCTAGCGACATTCTCTGGAAGAGTTAACAGATTCTGATTCAGGATGTACATCACCGGAAAACAGACTGAAAAATTCTGTGTCGCCACAACTCAGGAGGTCTGATTCAGGATATAAATCTCCAACTAGATCAGCATCCCCAAATATTAAAAATCAACGTAGAATTATAATACCTCCATCCTTCCCAGAGCAGGATGCCATATCTTGTACAGAAAACTATAACGCCATCCTTAGTAATTTGCATTTACAAAGTATTGAAAGCATTTTTGAAAATGGTTATAGTAATGATGAAATTAGGGATAAGCTGGAAGGTATGTTGCTGAAGACACATTCAGAGAGTGATAGAATATGTCTCGAACAGATTTTGCAACTTTTATGGAATCTCCAAGCTCTTGGAAACAGTTTTAACGATGATGATTTTTCTATGGTAAGTATATGGCAATAATGCCTTCTGAAATATTAATTATACTGCATTTATTATAACTTGACTCATTTTTCCACACAATTACTATGTAGACAGCTGCCAAGTTATAATGAACCGATACTAAATGAGTTTTTCTAAGCCACTGATTGTGACAGTACCTATTGATTGACTTGGCGTAAGCCTTAAGCTATTAAATGAGAATATTAGGGCGCAGTAAAAGAAAATAAATCACAATACTCTTTTAACTGCAGATGGAAAACTGTTGGCAAAAAAGAGTACCTACCTAAATAGTAACAAAAAATATTTCTTATAGATTTTAAAATTAATTATTTCATTCCAATTTTTTTGAATTTAAATTTGCTGACATATTTCATACATCTGTCAAAAAAATTCCAGTACATTTTTATACAACTTTTTTTTTAAGTCTTGTATTTTTTATATCTATTTTATATTATTTTCCTTTTGAAGCAAATCATATTTTTATTGTTTTTGACATAGTGATTTCCGCATTTTATTTCAGGCGAAAACTAGAAAAATATTAGAGAATGATATAAGCAAATGTGATTTGGACCAACAAGCAAAGTCGGGAAAAATTATCGCAACAGTTTCACCTTATTCACAAAAAGCTTTATGTAAATCTAATGATCTCATTAATACAGTATCGAGTGACGAAGTAGATTTAGCAAACTTTACATTAAAAGGAGAATCAAAGAAAATATTATTTGGGCTACAGGAAAGTGGAATATTCGAAGAAGGAGATTGGGAGACTAAAGCAACCCAAACAGATTGTTACGACTGTGTGTGCCCTGAACCTGAAAGTGATTTAGCTACAGAAGTATTAAGACTCAATCAGATCAGAGAACAATTAGAAAAGTCGGGAGCAATCAAAAATAAAAACACAGCCAATGATTGTAGCAACAATAACAATAGTAGCCCATTGATAGACTTAAAACAACAAAGACGAAGGGACAAGAAGAAAGTAGAATTGTATGAAAGTCGTATAGCTTTATTGGAAAGTAAATTATCTGTTTATGAAAGTTCTGATGAGGTAAGACAGAAAAAATTGGCACAGAGACTACAACGGGAAATCGATCTACAAACCAAAGTTAAGGTAAAATTGAGGTCAATCTATTTATGTATTCTAATTTACAAATTATGTAGTTTTTTTTTTTTACAAAACCTACATTAGTTGAACATAAATCATATTTTTATAGTAGTATAATTACTTACTTAGGTATTCGAACACAACATTACCCTTCATAAAAATGCAAGAAGGTAATTGAAGTTAACCCTAATGTATCAACTTAATGTACATAATCTTGCACTCGGGGTAACTGTTTGCATTGAGTAGACAGTACACTTACATTTTTTTCACCTCAAGTGTGTTTTCTTGTGAATTTCGTTAATGAATTTATTGTTTGGAGTGTGTTATTAAACAGTCTAATGATTTCTGTTGCAGAATCTTGAGTTTGATTTTGGAAAACTTAAGAAGAAATATATTATTCTCGAAGAAGAAAGGTGTGAGTTAGAGGAAGCAGAGAACGATACAAGATTTCACTGTCAAGAGTAAGTATTTAGATTCGTAGTGAATATAGCATTAAATTGTTATAGCACTAGGTAACTTTGCAATATATCTTACCGAGTTTGCGTTGAGTTAAAAATAATCACTATAGATGTATATTTAGTAAATCACAACTATTTTTCAATTTTTTTTTATTGCCTTTGTACTTTGCACTCTGAAGACAATGACAACTGTGTAATTAATTCATTTGAATTTCACGCAAATATCCAGTTCGATTGCAAAGAAGGAATTTGAAAATTTATCATGAAGTATTTGTGTTTTATGAACTGTGTGAGAATTTTAAATTATTTCGTATGCTCTGTCGACTACAACCACGTGGTCTTTTATATTTCCAAGATCTTCGTTAAAATTTCAGGACTTAAAAATGTGTTCTGCATTACACACTGTTATTAATGTGAAATTCGTGAATAGGAGGGCAGGTTCTTCTTCTTCTTTCTTCAGCCATCTCTCCACTGCTGGGCCTCTTCCATTTGTTTCCATTTTTCGCTATACTGAGCTTTGCCAATCTATTTTCACCTTTTCTGTGGCCGACTTCCTCTTTTTTTATTCCACGGGCAGGGCAGATTACAGTGCGATAAAACCAACAAACAATTTGGGTATTTTATAGACATGTATGTTTGATCGATGTTTTATCTTTCAGGTTAGAAGCAGAGCTAGATATACTAAGTGCAAAGCTCCGTGATATTGACGATCAAAGGAGTTGTGCTCGTAACGAGGCTGAGTGCTACAGACAGCTGGTTGAGGAATATGAGTATAAGATTATGACAATGCAACAGAATGAGAATGACATGAAGCATAAGGCGGATATTATGGAGAAGTTGGTGCCAGTCCTAGTGTCATACAACATCTACAGTTTGTTGGAAGAAATTACTGTGAGTGGTTTTTTAAATTTAAATATTGATTGTCTTTACATTCTTCAATGATGAACCCAAGTGTGTTGAGTTGAGGAATAATCGAGCCTCTCCCTTTTCAAGTAGTGATGGCTTATTCCTTAATGTGTCTTACATTAAACCAACCTACGATCAGTCATAAGCCTTATGGTAAGTTCATCCTTTGAGTACACCTGTCTGTTGAGCTATATATAACTTCTTGTTTTCAACTACAACATGTAGAATATGTAATGTTCTCGCAAAAAGTAAAGTCCGACCTTCTTAAACCTAATTTCAGAGTCCCATAGTATGACTTGAGACAAGTAATATTTTAAATAAGTGGTAACGCCATACTGATTGTCAGTGTCATTCAAGAGTAAGTGAGTAAACTACTGTGTACTTTGCTTCAACACTGATGAGAATTATTGTAATTTTTTAGGCAAAAAACTCGTGTTGTGGAAACACTTGTTGTGCTCCGTGTGGAGGAGAGTGTGATGGATCCTGTGGCCCAACATTTGGCCCCGTGTTAATGTTGGAGTACCCTGATGGAGAATTGAAAGACCTCGGGCAACAGCTGTCCAGGTAAATTTTGTAGATAACTTGTGAGATACTCTCAGTGAAAAAAATATTTTGGAATGTTTTTATATTGTGCTGGTTTTTCGATGTGTGAAGATAGAGAATTAAGAGAGAGAGCACCTATTATTAATTTATTGTTGCAGTTTGGCCAATCAAAATATGCAGATGAAAGCCTTGTGTCAGGACAACATGAACAGTCCAGGTGCTGGTGGTGGGATAAACAGAAGCGGACCACAGAGGTCTGGAAAAGATGATAAGGGGTCACAGTATGATGTAAGTCCTTTATCAGATGTAGAGTCAAAGTATTTTAATTTGTTTACTACCCTAGGTTCTAAAATATTGCTCATCTGATAATCACAATTTTGATATGGATCATGTCCCATGCTTGACTGATATTTTTTTAACTCCAATATATTTCTTCTGTGTTTTTTAGGACAACACAATTTACAGCAGCGGCTTCAATTCCGGTTATAACAATACCCGCGGCTTAAACAGTACCCAACGTTCAAATAATACCCAAGGCTTAAACAACACTATGGGCTCAAGTGACGAAACCAAATTGAAGTTGAGAATTGAGGAGCTGGAGAAGAGAGAGTTGGCGTATCTCGAGACTCTCACCAAGGGGGATGAGATGTGGGCTGAGATGGAGACTGGATACAAAGCCAAGTTGAAGGAATTGGAAGAGAATGAGAATCATCTTGTCACCAGTTTGAATAAGTGGAAGAGCAAGTTTGAGGAAAAAGAAAAGAAGGTACAACCTACATTATAATTTTAATGACACTAATAAAGTAAACTCTGCGTTTAATCAATCACCTTGCCTAATTACCTACATTGCGTTTTACTCAAGGAGTTGTTTGCTAGCAAAAGAAAGAAAAAGTTTGGCACCAAAAGAGAGTTTCTACTGCGATTACATTTATTCATGTCGTATTTTTATTTTCAGATTCACGAGATGGAGGAGAACGAAGAGATTTGGAGACAAGAGAGGAAAGCCTTCATGGAAGATCTTCGAGAAGTGAAGAAAGTAAAAGAAGACTTGGAGAAGAAGAATAACAGATTGCAGGGGGATCTTGTGGATTCCAGACACGCTATTGAAGAGAAGGAGAGAGATTATAATGTAAGACACTCTAAATATCATTCTTTATTACATACTACTAGTAGCTATTAGTAAATCGAGATTGTTAATGTATTATGCATAGTTCTACTACATATTTTTACTCTAACACATACTTAATATGTAATGAATGTGACATCCAGTGTTGACTCTATTTCACACGTGTGTCGTATCTCAGAAGTATGACAATGTATTCTCCAGTTTTCACAGCAAAAACTTTTAACTTAGTGTATAGACAATCACAATAAAAAAAGTTGAGATCCGAAATGGGATCGTAAACGTGAAAGTTTTAGATTTGAAACTTATTGTGTAGTAAAAACAATCAGAACATTGTGAGGTAATAAAATTTTCTGTATTTGGGATAATTTTTGCGATGAAATTGCGAGTTTGAGTGTTTTACTTTATTGCATAATTGAATTTTCAGTTGAGGATATCAATGATAAAGAGCAAAACGGAAGCCATGAAGGCGGAGTTGACTGAGCAGAGGAAATCGACCAGCGAAATGGAGATTCAGCATGAGTCACAAGTGACCATGTTGAAAAAGGATCTGAGGAGAACTGCTGAAGAGCTGAACCAGTACAAGGAATCAGTACGGGAACTCACAGAAGTGGTAAGGACATGTGTATACCTAACATGTTTCATGCATTATAGTTCATTCTCACTTTTGGGAAACAGAAGTGCAAACTCTGTTTGTTTGTCTTTAGGGAACATGGTTTTAATTTCCCTTTGTGAGGATGAACTTTTTACGAGTGGTATTTTTAACCCGTGGACCTTGTTAAGTTTTATTCCCACAATTTTGTTATCTATAATTGGATCCCTGTACTTAACATTGCTCTAATATTATTTCATTATTTGTCAATCTGTGACGTGACAGATATAATAATATAAATCCTACTAAGCTTTATTGTTTACTTAACTGATTGGTCCTGTATAATTCCTCCTACCAATGTGTTTCTGTTTTTCTCAATTTAATAACGAAGTAATGTCCCAAAGCTTGTGGTAGTGGGTTAATTGTTTCATGTTGTTTACATAATGTGTGTTTATTTATTAATATTCTTTATATACTTTATATTCCTCCTTTCATATGTATTTGGTTTTCTAATCATTATCATTTCACATTCAAACTTAACAGGTGAATACGTTACGAGAGAATTTACACGAAGTTCAATTGGTAATGGATTCGCAAAAGCGTAATTACGAAGAGAAGTCTAAAGCCATGTTGAATGAAATTAAAGGAAAAAATGAAGAAGTAGAATTATTACGGACTTCATTAGTGCAGCTAGAAGCATTACCATCAGCTATGGAGGAGTTGGAAGATGCTTCAGGCTTAAGATCAAGACTAATATCTCCAGAGTCAGTTGCTCCAACTCAGCATCTTACTTCACTTCAACATTATCCGTCCTTCTCTCAGCCTCAGCCTAACTCAGCCCTTCTGCCTGCTATTCCTCCTGCTGTTCTCCCTGTGCCACTCCCACTACCAGTACCAGCACCACCCCAACAAGTTATTAGTCCAGTAATCCCACCTCCAGCTAGTAATATTCAAGGAGGATGGGATGAACAAGTCACAACACTCATCACAATCAAAGCTATTAAAAATCCAAACGTTAATTACAACAGTAGTAACAATAATAGAAGTAGACATGGAGAATGTACTTGTGAGCCAGTAAATGAACACAGCCCACTTCAAGATAGAAAACAGTATCCTGGCTCTAGTTCAAATAGAAGGTATAGCGATGATAACAGAAGAGATTATGATGTACACAATAAAGATAAACAAAATAACAAAGTAAGCTTTAAGCCGGATGATTGTGACATATTGTATGGACCACTTACTAAGGATAGTTCCAGAATGATCGCCGATTCGGACATCAATTTATTTGACACGAGTTTGTCAACAGCAAGTGTTCCCGCTGCATACAGAGCAAAGAAATCTCCAGAAAGTGTTGATGTCACGGGTGGCATGAGAATCCAGGATCAAAAGTGCACTTGTAAAAGTAGCAAAAATAATGAGATAAATTCACGCGATCGATCACAACCACGATCCAGTTCTGATGGCAGGACATCGAAAGATGGAGAATTTAAAAATGGAGATCAAAGGAGATCGTGCTCATGTAGTCGTCCCGCTGATGCCAAGTGTAATTGTAGTAATCCACCAGTGTCATGTTACTGCTGCGGTTGTAGACAGACTGTTGATAAGCCTTGCAATAGACATAGACCAATACCTTTGTTACTCCTCACAAAAACTACCGATGCAATTAGTCAACAAAGCAATAAAGCAAGCGAGAAACACACCAAAACTAAAACAGGTAAAGGTAGAAGAACATCTGATTCATCTGAAAATAAAGATAAAAAAGGGAAATCCAAAACTGTAGATAAACCAGAAATACCCCCGGCACAAACTCGTGAGAGATCCACATCATATACAGAACAAGCAACAGAGCAATCAACATCCTTTCATAGTGATGATTATGGTAATAAAGATAGATCAACCTCTTTTCATAGTGGTGATTTATATGGTAATACTGGTATGGTGGACCATTCAACGTCCTATGATGGCGGGCAACCCTCATCAAAGAAACCAGAAGTTCCATCACGTAAACCCAAATTACCCAAGGGGAAACCACCAAAGGCTGGTGATAGGAAGGGGAATAAGAAGGATGATGGAAAAGATGGAGGGTTACGACTCCCTCCTCTACAGTTGAAGGATACAATCCCTTATGACAGTTCAGAGAATACCATGAGTAAGATGTTGTGTGAATCACTGGAATCATGTTTAGATGAAAGGACTTACATAGTATGTCAACAGGTAAGAGCCACTTGTACATAAATACAGTTATCATTCCTGGGGAAATAGAAACAAAACTTGTAAATTTTCCTTTCATTTGGCAATTTTTTGACAGTTGACATTGCTCTTGACTAAATGTGTTGCCTAATCAATCTGGCACTAGTGGCAAAATGGCATTGGTAGTATTTCTATCAATTATTGTCATCACATTGAGGGAAATACATCATATATGTAAATATATATTATTTTTGGTGGACTTTGTGTTAACAACTACTTTACTTTATTACTTGTTTTTGCTTTTCTTTTATCCACCATTTTGACAGGATTCCAGCGATTCCAACATTAATTTCCCACATAACAACTTACGCTGATATTCTGTATTGCCATAGCAAATAATTCCATTAATTTATTATACAGAGTTTCTACACTTTGCCATTTCTTCTCCCCATCACATTATATGATTTTAATTTTAATATTATTGTAGATTGTGAATGAATGAATTCCACAATTTTGGTTTAGCGTAAATCGTGCAGGAAAGTATTTGCTTTTTTTATAATTAAGCAGTCCACCCTGATTGGTTGATCTGTATTTGGGTTTGTGCATCAGATCCTCAGATCCTCAGATCCTTCAACAAATATTTTAATCAGTATTACAGATTGTTCATCACACACATTCATTTGAGTGATTCTGTATTGTTTCTTTGTGTCCACTCTATTCTAAATGTTGAACTCCATCTACATTCTCATTTTATGACATTTATATGTACTTTTTGTGTGTTGGTATGACTGCTTCCTTCTTAAGGGTTTCCTGTTGGTTTTGAGATTTCTCTGGGTGTGCGGCTATAATGCATTTCAGTTAATCTGGCAGTTCGGAAGTTATATGCAAGTGATATATTGCATGATTGTATTGTTAGCAACTCTTGTTGTCAGAGGAGCTGTCAATTCTATACAATCCTGACATTGTGTTATTTACTTACAAGTTGAGAATACTGACAAATATATTATAGAGCAGTAATAGAGAATGTGTGATACAAAAAGAAAGATTTGCTGCGATAATTCCATTAAGTTTCCTCGGAGTAATTATAATATAGAGATGACACAGTTAAGCCATGCGTGAGAAGACCCGTGCTCTCTCTTTAACTGCTACAAAAAATACAAAGAGACAAACATAAGCTTCAATTAAACCGCATATTATAATTAGAAAAATAGTGTTGAGACCTTAATTTTCCATCCTAAAAATTTGCGAAACACGTATGTGATTAAAAACTGTTTTAAAATAACTTAACTTAAAGCTATGATGTGATTTCTTCAAATTAAAGCTGGTCGGAGACGTTAGAAATGTCCTGGAGTTTATACCGGAGGAACCTTTGAAGAAAGTCAATTTGTTAGACTCCGCTATTGAAAGATCTATAGGAGATAGTAAAATGGTACAAATTTTGTTCTGCATTAGTAATTTAGAAGAATATTTGTTTGTGTATGTAGAAATTTGTAGCTTATATTAATGCCTGTCTGTGTTTGAGTGCAGATTTTTTTATAGTAGTGAGTTTTACTGAGTAATGTACGAGTTGATGAGAAAATCTTTTGATGTATTTCAACAAAATACCGAATTTATTAAAAGGTCTTTCTTAATTTCTTTGCGTGAATAATTATAAACACAATGTAATAATGTACTTTCGCGTCATGTGTTAGTAGTAAGCTTGCTTTTTTGGTTGAATAATATAGTAGTTATGACTTGAATGTTAAATTACGTGGTTAGTTGTATAATAGTAGAAAAAAATAGAATTTAGTTAGGTATTTTTAATTATGTATTGTTGTTTATATGGCAACATTCAGTGGACTGTCAGAAACAAACCGTACCTAATATGCTTCGTATAATTTCTAGTCATATAATAATTCTAAACTACGAAGGGAAACAGAATCGTCTAAGATATTGGAACAGTATTGGCAGTCATTTCAACAAAATATTGAAAAATATAACAGATGTACATCCATACAAGATACTATAGAGGTAGAATTTGTATGTCTTTCCAGTAGCTTGATACTCTTTTCAACTTACTTAATTGGTTCTTGCCATTAGGTGTCAGTAGCCAGTCGAATGTAAGAAGTTATGTTTATGTTTGTTTAATTTTGTATTCCTATTACTGACCCCTTATGCTCTTTCAGGTAAATAAATTGGAAGCAGCAAATAAAGAACAGAATGCAGTTGTTTCTTATTCGGTAAGGAAATTTTATTATGAAAAATTTATTATTAAAAAAATATGTACCCACCTAATGCAATTATTTTACATAGTAACATTATCAATAAAATGAATTAACATTCGTATCATTTTGCATTTTCAGGAATCTCACAATGAAAAGGGTGAAACGCCTCAGCAGCAGACAGAAATTTCTACACGTGTAAGTCTATTTCAGTGATATTCTCTTTATGCATAGTATAACCTCCTTAATTCGAACCCCGCTATTTCGAAATCCGTCATAATTCGAAATTTCACCGTCAAAAATCCCCCCAAAACAATTTTTTCATACAAAAGTGCATTTATAATTCGAAATCCTCCTAATACGTAATTCGAAATGATATTTCGTCCCACGAAAACAAAGCAGTAGAAATTGTTCCTTTGTAATTCGAAAACACTTGGATGTCGTAAAAAATACCCATATTTTCTTCCAAAGATCGCCGGCATAATAAAATGTATTGTTTTGTCGAGTTTTTGTTTACACTAATACCTACAAACACACGCACGTTTTTGTTTACACTAATACCTACAAACACACGCACTAAGATAAGGGGAATTTCCTGCCTAAGCTTGTATATACACGTGGTACATACCAATACTACCCCACACCACTATCTACAACTGTATTACGGATGTACCTATCTACACTATCATCTCATCAATCATCATTCAGTCTCCTGCTACCTTCGTGTGCGATTCATACATATACATACTATACATAGCTCAGTGGTGTTCATAGGCGTAGCAACTACTCGAAATATTTACGCGATTTATGAACTTGAAAATTTACGCGAGTTTTTTTATTTTCATTAATTATATTCATATTATACAAACTTTGGTGTGACTGAAATAGGTAAAAAAGTTGGACTAAAATTATTTTTTCAATAGCTTTTTTTATATTTTTTCAATATTAGTGGACTTATAGTATCGTGAGTGTTAGTGAAGCAAATTACGTATTTTTTTAACCCGATCGTGTTAGTTTTTTTTTTCTTTTTCATAAATATAAAACGGCTTTGCTGAAAAATGGATTGCCGAAAAAATGAAGTTGATGAAAGATGTCGATAACAAAATTGATACCAAGGGGTATGTAATGGTTTTTAATTTATGAGCACGAGACGCCAATGCCTTTATTACGTTTTTGTCTTTCTCTAGAAAATATTTATTCTCGTAAAAAAGGAAACTTGTTTGTTTAAAAAGCGTATGGGAATAATAGAAATGGTTAGTTCTTTTCCATGCGGTTCTTTCATCAGCATTACAATTCGTCTAAAGTGACCACCATATACGTAAACGCGCGAAGTTTAAAAAATCCATCGACTTCATAAAAAGGTGGCGATTGCACTATATGCGGAACTTGCATGCAATACGTAAATGATTAATCTCTTTTTGCGAGCTAACGACGACTGCGTGCGGGGTTGACAATATTTCGAAAATTATTTCGACGTTTAGTCACGGTTTGGTCTAGAACAGCTGTTTTTATGACTTGTATGCATATAGGCATGGTAGTTATGCATACTACGTATATCAGGACTATTTCGTAAATTTCGATTTATTGGGGTTTTCGCGAATTCGAAATCAGTTTTTCGAGGTCCCTTGGATTTCGAAATAGCGAGGTTATACTGTATCTGCATTAATAACACTAACTTCTCTATCACCTTTACTAACATCTTCCATCTTTCCTTCCTCTCTTTAGCCCTCTAACAAAGCACAACCTAAAACAAATTCAAGTTTATCCAACTTTCCTGTTAAAAATAACAAATTATCTACAAAGGAACAACCTGCTAAGAAAAGAATTGAGCGATTGTGTACCAACACCAAGAAAGATGTTCCTACTCCTAAAAGTAATGTTAAGCCATCGAACAGCACAGGTCCTAGGACTAGAAGTTATAACCGTGAGACATCACTTAATAAATACAGTCCTAACACTAAGAACAGAAGATCGCCAGGTTCAATGGTACATTTTGAGTCTAACATTAAATTAGTTCAAGAGTGTTCTGTGAGTTACGAGACTTGCAAGAATGTCAAGAGGGGATCGGCTAAAAAAGTGGTAAACAAATCTAAAGTCCCTCCTCCAACAACATCAATGTATAATTCTCCAAAATGGAAGAATAAAACAAAGAAGACTACTGTTCCTGAAGAGAATGAAGTGAATCCTTTCATTGTGTCACCAATAAGGTTGAATTCTCCTGTAAACAATCTGGCAATCCACGAGTTGAGGAGCGATGAAGAATTTACTATTATGAATCCTCCCTATAGTCCCTACCTCCCCCCAAAGAAAGAAGTTGTAATGAGGAAATTTATTGACAAATTTTTAGCTGCTCCATTGTCTGAAGACATGCGTATTGAAGAAGTGTGTAGTGATATAGTAGATAGTGATTTGATCATCAATGATTCTATTATGGATCTATCTGAAGTAAATTATTCATTCAGTGGTTTAGATATCGAGGAAGAAGATGATAAATCAATGAATTACACAATAGAAATTGTTAATAAGCCGTCAAACTCAAATGTCCGTGCAAAACAGGATGAGATGGCAACCATGTCTCCTATTCCAGAAGGAATATCAATATCATATGATAGTAAGTTCGGTATGATATATGAGAATACTGCGGCAAACGATAAAAGTCTTAGTAAAATGAGTTTGTCATCAACCGGTCCCTCCAGTAAATACTTTGACACAAAAAGTACCGTCTCCTCAGTGAAGAATTCTAAGAGCAGATTTATATTCTCAGGGAGATGTTATTCGGTTAGAGGTAATAGTTGTGGAGTTAAAAGTTTACCATTAGTTGTTTCTAAACAAAAATATAACACATCAGTAAAGACATCCACATCAACCAATAATGAAACACACTGCGATAAGAGTTTTAGTTTGATGAATGTATCAACAGAAAAAGGTCGATTAAAAAATGCAGGCCGTAAATCAAGTAGTTCTTTAGATGCACATGAAAAGAATACGAGCTTAAACAAGTCCAAATCAATATTTAGTAATGTGAATTACAATAAATCTTCCACTGGTGATATTAAGCAATATGTTAATGATATTATTGTCGACAAGAATGAGGGTCCTAATAATAATAATTTGGATAAATGTCCTTCATTTTGTTGTGGTTGTAATTTTAATTCCACTCTCGGTGGCCCAGACATCAAGAAACAAAAGGATTGTGGAGCTTATAAACGGACCATATCTGAAACTGAATTAAGTATGAGAAAATTAAAATTATTTTCGCGATTTGAAAACGAGCATATCGCTATAAGTAATATAATTCAAAATTTACATTCCAATTTTGGTAGTGAACGTCAGTCTAATACAAATGTTAAAAATGACGAATTCGAGGAGGTGGATGATAGTTGCGGGTCTAGTGGTAATCTGAATATGGAAGAAGTGTATGAAGAATCTGTTTATGAAACATCAAGTAAGGAAGTATTTTCTGTGCCAACCAACTCAATAAAGAAAAACAGGAGATTTAAATCTAAGAGAAAACTGCATAGACTCTCTTCACGTAAGACTAGAACCAAAGTTACAATCAAAATGAGAAAGAGTCAAACTATACGTGGGAAAATGTTCTTTAGCAATAATCTCACAGGGATGCTGTCAAAGATAAATGCGGAGATTGTGTCAGCTGTTGGGATGGTGGACAGGGAAACTGTAAATGTCTTGTCCAATGTCTCGGTTCAGTTGAGTGACACATTGTTTAAAATGAAAGCCTTACAAGAAAGCAGTAAGAAAGTTCTTGAGATGTCATCACAGGTTAATACTAACATTCAATAAGGTAATGTCACCTGTTATCCTATTTACTAACACTGTTATTTTTTATTCTGCGTGACTTTTTCTCCTTTCTTTTAATGTAGATTCATTGTAGTTTGTCCAGTGTACTTAAAAACAATGGGTTTGAAACTATCTGCGCTCTCTACTAATTTCATATGCGAACATAGTATTTGTAATCAATAGTACAATATTGTTTTGGACTGTGATTACTATACTTACTAGGTGCTATAATATCTTCCAATTTTTAAACAAACAGAATCATCAGTAATCCTTTTTTGGGCCATTTAGGTGGTCTGTCATTGCTTCTAATAACCCAGTTGTGTTAATTGTTTATTTTTTCATCTCCAGGTACATGACACATCTTTAGCCAGTGAACTAGAGGTGCTAAGTCCGTCTACAGCCTCCTGTAGACAATCTCCAGTTCCTGCTCCTCGTAAACACATCAACAGCAGCATCAAGAGGTATCATTCGTTGACAGAATCAGTAGGACATTTTGAATGCGAGTCTCTGCCGCCGATCATGAGTCAATCAGATAACGGAGCTAGTTATAACACAGTCACCGCCAAGGAGTTAATAGCTAGTTTTAATAATATCAACGGAGCTGTCAAATCCGAAAAAGATAAAAGCATTTATAAAAATGTTGCGCAACCAAAGTCAATTGGAAGCTTTGTTTATGACAGAGTTACAAAATTAACCAACGGTCTGTCCAACACTAGGATTATGGGTCTTAAGAGATCTGTGTCCATGGTGGCGGACAGCAAGACGCCCCCCGCAACGTTTTACGCTGATTTATAGTTTAGTAGTTACGGATATTGTTGATGCAAATATTAATGTGACCAGTAATACTTTATATTTTTTTGTATTATAATTTTACGTTATCGTTGTTGTTGTTATGTCTACTGTGCCAATTGAATATTTCATAAAATAATACTAATTATAATAATGTCCATATGTACAATTTATAATGTTAAAATATTGAGTAGTTGTTATAAAAGAACCTAACGATAATATTATAGTAATATTATTTTATTTTTGCATTATTTTAAATTAAGTTTTATGCATGTCCATGAATATTTTATATAAATTATTATGATGTTAATATTATTTTACCCTTGACAATAAATTGTATCGAATTTTATTATAAGTCTTTATTTTTTGCAACCTTCCTTTTGGTGTTATATTTTGTGTGTACGAGTATAAATAAATAAATAAATAAATAAATCTTTAGTATAAGTAATGTTGTGGTGGTTCTGTCTACTCCTATGTGGATATGTGTGTATTCCATATTCTCTTGATGCGATAAATTGTATGAATTTGAGCAATAATATAAAAAGAGAATGTTTTTTTTTTCTATACCTCTGCTTTATGCTTCATAGTAAAGATGGCTACTGAAAAGTCCTATGCTGCTTCCGTATCTAAAGTGGCTTGAAAAGTGATTATGGCAAACGTTTCTACCTATAGACAACTTTTGTTATAAAACCATAGAATGCTCTAAATATAAATGTCACTTTTCATTCCACTTTGTAGGGTAAAATAGAAATTTATTTTTTCTTTATCATTATTTTATTTTAAATGTAAATTAGAAAGCAGAAGTTTTGTTTCTTTTTTAATACAATTTAAAATTAAATGTAAAAGTTGTAAAATTACAACCACTATTATATTAATTTAGTAAATTTTGCTTCTTGAAATTATCAAGTGAAAATGAGTTTGTTCCCATCGGTGACGAGTCCTTATGAGGTGAAATCTTGTCTGGGTAAGAAGTTAGGTTTAGACAGAATCATAAATGTGATTAAAACAGACCTTAAAACCTCACCTTTGTTGAAGAAATATGGAATGAGTGATTATCCAACTCTATACCTAGATTGCCAGGACAACTGTGAGCAGCCGTATAATATTCTGCAGAATTTGTATAAAAGTGCTCTGGAAAATATTGAAAAGAATCTGCGATACGATGATTATCTCAAAGTACCCGATAAAACATCTCAAGAAGTTGAAATCAGTAAAACCCAAGAAAACAAAGCTACTAGTACAAGGGATACCGCGTCAACAACAAAACCTTGTGAAAGCAAAGCTTCAGAGATAAGTGGCTCTACATTTCTGTCACTGTTTGGTTTTGGATCAAAAACAGAGGCATCCAGTAAAAAAAAGTGTGAATGCAAGGAAAAATACGAAAAACAACAGGAGACTAAGGTTGAAAATAAAAGACTTTTTAATTCTCCTATTACAAGCGATCATAGATACAAACACGACTCAGAGCATCCGGATGACATAAGAGGATGCTTCTGTACCAGAGGAGGTAAACCTAAACAGGGTAAAATCCCATCGAGGAATACAGATATGTCTCAGTTGAAAAGTAATGAATTATGCAAATGCTGTAAAAGACTTTTACCAAATTACGAGGAATATAGTTTCGGTCCATACAGAGAGGAGTTCAAAGTCAAAAAGGTTGTATCATCTAATAAAACATCCCTGAAAAAATCTTCAGAGCATATTGGTGGCAGGTGTGATAAAAAAACTTGTTACTATGGAGCAAAGTTATCAAAATCTGATTCAGATGTGCATAACAAACATACGAGTTTTGATTTAAAACTTGATAAAGATTTGTTTAAGCAAAAGGATGCAAAAGAAAAACAGGCTAGTTGCTCACTGAAAACAAATAAAGCTGATAAATCCAGCGTTACAGTCTCCACTACTTATGACTATGAAAATGATTCTCTTAAAAATAATTCTGAAAAATTAAATGATTCTAAGCCTACGACTGCAAGTAAAGCCACAATGTATGATATGAAGGTAGACCAGGCTACAATGTATGATACTAATGAGGATAAAACAAACGACAAAGATAAAACTACAATTGATGTAGGTGATAAAGATAAAATTGATAGTATCGTGGATACGAAAGGTAAAGCAGAAGACAATCCTGAAGTCAAAATGGATGTTAAGGATGATACAGTAAATGATAATGCAGTTAGTAAAGTGACTGTAAAGGATGATAAAATAGATGGTAAAGTGGATGACAAAATTAATAATCCTTTAGATAGCACTGCTAAAGTGACGGACATTGTAGAAGACACAAGTATTAAGGATATCAAATCAAAAACAGATTCAGCAGCAAAACCAGACAATTTAGATAACACCATAGAAAGTAATCTTTCAAATGCTGACATTTGTAGTATCTTTAGTATTTGTTGTACTGTAGATAAAAAGGAATTTGAAGCCAAATTAAGGGAGGAATTAAAACGTCATGTACCAGATTGTGAATGTGAGTATCATCAGAAACATAAAGATGATATTAATGATGAGAACTCGGAGAGTAGCTTTAATGAGTTTATTAGAGAACTTATGAATAAGTTACCTCCCTGTGATGGCTGTCTGGAGGAACCTGCTGAAGAGGTCATGTGCAAATTGTGTCAAGTGTGTCCTGTCAATGAATAAAAGTAATATTGTAAATTGTGATCATGTTATTCAATTATTGTTAAATGGAAATGTGTATTGTTTATACCTTTGTCATGAATTAAATTATACCTGATGGCCAATTCTCTTTTTAATGGATCTGGACTTATCTAAATAAACCCAAATACATCTTTGTACTCTTCACAGTAAGCTAGAAAAGTTTCAACAAAAAGGTTTCAACCTACGGATAAGGACAATACTACCAAATACTACCCTGACTAGAAGATAGGATCTGAGACACATTGGCTGGTCAGTGGTCACCTTAAAGATGATAATTGCTACGTCAGAATTAGCAGAGTTCTCTCTGTGACTCTCTTATCAAATCAATCAGGTGGGTACCTAATAATAGCTGATGATAAATTACATTCTTATAAATGGCAACTTAAAACATTTGCTATCATATTTTTTCATTTCTATGGAAATCAAAATTTTCATTTCCATTTTCAAATGTGACACTCTCTGTAGATAAAAATGTAAATATTGATGGAAAAAACACAGAAATGAGTAAAAGAAAAGCTATAAGCAGAAAAAAGAAGTGTGTGTGTCTTCCAGAAAACTCAAAAATTGTGTCGTTTGCATCAGAAATTAATCAGTTTAGAAAATCTGGTTATGTGTGTGATGGACTTGTGCAATGTTCGGATCAGAAGTCTGTGAAAATACATCGTTTAATACTTTCATCTGTCAGTCCTTACTTTAAAGCAGTATTTACAAATAGTTTGAACCCTAGCGAGTCCGAAAGAACTGAAACTGTAGTAGAAATTGATAGTTGCTTTTTTAATCTTTTACTCGATTTCGCTTATACGGGAAATTGTCAAATAACTGAGGATAACGTTCATGATCTTTTAATATCTGCAGACAGATATCAAGTTGTCGGTCTAGTGGAATTGTGTTGTCAATATTTAATTTCAAATTTAAACTATAAAAACTGTTTCAATATACTGAGTTTTGCCAAACAATACTTTTGTAAAAGCTTGGAGATTTCCACCAAATCGTATGTCAAACAACACTTTACAAGAATATTTGAACAGTGTCCCGGGGAGTTCCTTCAATTAAATGTAGAAGAAGTAATTGAAATATTGAGCGACGATGAACTGAATGTAAAGAATGAGAATGGTGTTTTAAAGGCAATACAAGCTTGGATTAGGTACGATGAAGATGAAAGAAAAAAGTTTGTTTCCCATTTGATAAAATGTGTTCGATTTTATCAGAAAAACAAAAATTACAGTATAATGAAGAGATTAAGAAAATGGAGATTATTGCTCGATGAATGTCAAGTGAGTATTAAAGTGAATATTCTCCTTTTCTATATAATTCCTTTACCAAGAAAAAACTTTATATAAACCTGACCATAAAACAGTCTTTAACTACCTAAACCCGTAAATATGTATTAGAGATTTTATCTATCTTACCCAAGAAATCTATCAACTTTATTATAGTACCCATTGGAATGGCTCATCTACTATTATATTATATATTAATGTAGGTACAAATCTGTTTGGCTATCATGAAAAATAATGGTCTCAAATATTGTTTTAATCACAGACGTTAAATATCTTCTCGAATATTTCAATAGATGGAGCTGGATCATTCAAGTATATTAATTGTTGAATATATTTGTTCTAGGACTATGAATATATGCTATTAGGAGAATGTACTCTAATGAAATACACCGTTGATGAAATGCAACAACGTCCTAGAGTTCCTTTTGATATATTGTTTGCTATTGGTGGCTGGGATTCTGGTAGTCCAACTAATCTTATAGAAACATATGACATCAGGTATGCACAATGACTTCATACTTTACACCAGCCATGTCAAACTCAATGTCACTGGTGGGCTAAAAGCATGAAGACCATAGACCTTCTTCCTATACCAACAAACAGAGTACATCTGATGTGTGAAGAGGTGATATACGTTGCACAAAACTTTTCTGACTGGCAAGACCTTGTGATATCTCTCTCTGTATCTACATATCTATATAGCAAATCTGTTCATTAGCAGATGAACAGTTGTAGTATAATTTCTTCAATTTAGCTCAACATGCGATTGATTGATTACTTTATCACCAAAGATGATCCAACATGTTGAACGTTTTATGGTTTTGTTTCTTTCAGAGCTGACAAATGGTTTGTAATGGGACATATAGACAATTATTCACCCAGGTCCTATCATGGAGTGTGTTGCCTAGATAAAAAGATTTATGTGATTGGAGGATTTGATGGTAATAGACATTTCAATACTGTACAATGCTACGATCCTGTCACAAAAACCTGGGCCTACAAGGCGTGTATGTATCAAGTCAGGTGTTTCGTTAGTGTCACTGTTTTAGGTAAAATATTATATACTCACCTGTTACGTTTATAATCAAAGCTAATACTTATAACTACCTAGTATTAATAATCCCTTTATTGCCATTAATTTATAAGCAATTCTTTTAGTGCGCAAATTTGTTTTATTTATAGATAGTAAAATTTACGCACTTGGCGGTTTCAACGGAATGTCGAGGTTATCATCTGCTGAACGTTATTGTCCCGTGCAGAATCAGTGGGAGCTGATTGCCTCCATGAACAAGCAAAGGTCTGATGCTGGGGCCACATCCATTGATGGAAAGGTAGTTAAACATTTAACTTTTAAATATTGATATCTGAATCAACATATCAAAGTTTTTAGCGGCCAGTATAAGTGTTTATGAAGATTCGGTAATAACATAATTTTAATGTACCTAATTAATATTTCAGATTTATATCATCGGTGGCATCGACGGGAGACAAATTTTATCATCAGCTGAAATGTACGATCCAGAAACAAATCAATGGACCTATATACGTTCCATGTTAGGACCGAGATCCGGAGTTAGTCTCGTAGCTCACGAAGGAATCATCTACTGTCTGGGAGGATTTAATGGACACAGGCGTCTGAGTAGCTGTGAGTATTGTTAGAACTTAAATGTGGACAAACTATAGTCATTAAAACGCTTGTACTCAAAAATTGTTTAGGTTTTATTCTTGTATAATTATAGTTATTACTATTTAATTTGTCATCGCCGCAAGCCAGTGTATAAGATTTCTACTTCTGCCAAGTCCACTCGCTAAGTGGAGTCTGTCCAGGTTCTATGATCTTGAAAGTTTAGGACTGTATAAATTTTAGATTCTAATTCACGTTTCATAATGATTTTGGTTGATTCACTCTACAATGTCGTTGTCATGTTTTTATATAATATATTATAGGTGAGAAACTGGACCCAGATAATGGTGAAGATTGGAGAATCATTCCCTCTATGATTATTGGAAGAAGTAACTTCGTTGCTGTCGTTATGGAGAACAGTATATTTGCAATTGGAGGATATGATGGTAAGCAATAACATCCACTGATTCACAATTCTTAGTGTAATTACTTGCTAGTTTATTTGGTTTAAGTGGTCACTTTTTCCCAGAGAAGTCTTTAATTCATAGTATTACAGCTCAACTTGATTTAGTAAAGAGAGTCAAAATTGAGAATGCACAGTAAATTTATAGTCTCAACTCTTTGTAACACAAAGTGCATCAAGAAAGGGATGGTTTAGGATTATTTTGAAACTGCTATTTTATGTGACAATGGCATTCCTATTGAAATTCTACAAGTGTTGCATTGATGGTTTCCAAAAGGCTACATGCAGCGCCCTCATTGAAAACCATATTTTTTTTGTCAGACTATGTTTTCATAATTTCTGAAATCGTGAAGTACAGAATACAGTGTTGGGATTTAAACCCAAGACTTCCAACTTGTGAGTGTGCTCCAACCGACTGCACCAACTATGTTCTTACATGTATTTATATACATTTCAGGTACAGGAACCATAGCGACTGTAGAATCGTTTGATATATTCAAAGAAGAATGGATTAGCGTACGTTCTATGAACATCAGTAGATCAGCATTGAGTGCATGTGTCTTATCAGGATTACCCAATGCCAGGGAGTATTCCTACGCTTGCAATTCTGTTGTGGATGTTGTTGAAACTGTTCCACATTCTAGTGGTGTTGCTAGTGTGTAATGAATGATTTACAAATATTTTATCTACAACACTACGAGTTCACTGATATATGAGAAGGTAAAAATTAAGACCCTATTTATGTTGATAGATCACAAAATACACATGGAGTTTGGATTGTTTTTTTATTTATTTAGGGAACTCGTTACTTTGGAAGATATTTGTGATCAATCATTATACACTCAATCATTCCAGATTATTCTTATTTAGTTTTTATTATTACTTTTACTTGTATATGTGATTAATATATAGACTGATTTATTGTCTTTTTATTATAAATAATATTTTTAATTAATTTTAGAAAGTGGTATTTATGTAAATAACACATATTGTCATTGTAACATTTAGTACAATTAAATATGCCATACGTAGTATCGATCAT
Organism: Ceraclea dissimilis; assembly: GCA_963576895.1. NCBI lineage: Eukaryota > Metazoa > Arthropoda > Insecta > Trichoptera > Leptoceridae > Ceraclea > Ceraclea dissimilis. The sequence continues at coordinate 7,337,002 of OY756369.1, forward strand.
TGACTGTAAATGGAAAAATGGTGCTCCTATATGCTTTTAGCATAATGGTGCCTAAACCTGACAACCCCAATTGGGGTTATTTGGCTCCTTAAACATAACGCCTTCAAACCATTTGGGGTTTATATTATATGTAAATATATTTATTCTTTTACCAGCATTCCACCCATAAAGAACGAGTGATCTCTGCTGTACATATAATTATACAATGAAATATTAGTCTAGAAGACATTTGTTGTTTTTTGTACTTACAGAATCTTTTACAGTGTGTATGTAGTATGTTTATTGGGTTGTGACAATTTTACATTAAAACCTATTGGTTGTACTATATCCAAATATATCCAACTGTATTGTTGAAACATTTTTTCGCCTCTTTTATAAAATTACGTTTTGAAAATATATTTGCCTTACTAAGGCCTGACTATATTTTTATCCAAATATCTGTGATAACAAATGTACCTGTGTGTATTATTAATTTGAAATAACATTCCATATTTGATCAATTTGTAAGACACAGTTGTATTTTGATATTTTATTTTGAGTATGTTTGTACCTTTATTACATTTTTTTAGAAAACTTTCTTTAAGAGGATGAATAGAAGATTGGCTTGATGATAAATGTGCATTACTAATGAAATATAATCAGATATTTATCAAGTATTGGAATGGAAAATACTGGAAGTTAGATTAAAGACCTCACCCTAGAGTTTCAACCCTTTCGCCGCGACAGCTAACTTAAGTCATTTGCCAAACACAATTATATAGTGTGACAGCTGCCTCATTCTACTGCAGATGTATGTAATTTCATACAAGTTAAGTTTTTGGCTGACAATGAATACATAAAAAAATGAAAGATTAGTATAAAAAAAAATCTAAAAGATAATATCTAAAATTAGTGTCTTACAATAATTGATTGAATATGGTGATATTTTTTTAAACAAATTTAGGTACTAGTCATTGTATTGTGATAAAGAATATTATACTGTCAATGGTGTATTGCACAGAAGAGGTGAGAGCAATTTTGACCTAATGTGAGTTACTGGATTCAAACCAATTTGTGTTGTTTGAACTGTGTTTTTATAAAAAAGCCAAACTTTTAACTTTGTCTTTTTCAAAATGGTACAAACTGCGCTTGCCTCATCTGTGTTCTGTGCTATTGTTATATTATTTAATTCTTCATATTTGTTTTTATAATTGAAATATAATATATTGTGTTGTTATTAAATACCAATATTATTAAAGTATATTTTTTCAGTGTTTTATGTATTGGTGTATTTCATTTTTTGACTTTTTATTTCGGTTCGTGCATTCAAGATATATTTTCCAACTCTTTACAGGCATCTGGATGTGCTTAAGAGCTACTGATAACCACCATGGTAAAAATGACGCTTTCTCATCACATTTTGGAACACATGAAGAGAATGCAGACTATTTTTTAACTTTTTTTTTACACTTTGACATAACGAATCGTTGGCCATACGATAAATAAATAATTTTTTAAAAGGATCTGGGCTCGCATATACAAACTTAACTTTTCTGCACACTTTGCACTGGATTTTTCTGGATCTGGGTCATATTCTGGATATTTTTTCAGTTGTTACAATTTTCCTGGCACTCATTTCCCAATTACTGGGATCTCTCTTCATATATATCTCTTCTGCAACCACTTTAGTTTGATATAAAATAAACTATCTTAGGTAGATATTTGTTTAAAAGACATCCTGAATAAGATTGAACTATTTATTTTCGTAAACACACATTTAGATAACACAATATATTAGAAAATTGGTTAGCAACAGTATGAAAAACAATAAATAAGTAGGTAGACATGATTGTATGAATAATTGCTATCACTCATTGGTTATTAGGTATGATCTAATTGTATGCCTCAAGGAAATTTATGCATTGTGCCTTCTAAATTATTATTATTTTATTTGCGGGCATGTCGTTTTTTATTTATTTTTTGTACTCTTTGAAGATTAAAAACAATTTCCAAGGACCAGCCCTGACTTTTTTTTTGTAATAGTAAGTAATTATGGCACCCAAATTAAATGAATCTGGAGTTTATCAGATAATGGTCGTTTGTGAACGTACATACATAATTACATATACTTAGATAACAAAAATTCAGTTTGAAAGAGCAGTCTGATTTTCACTAATTCTAATAGCTCTTTCAAAAAGTAGGTAGTAGGTATATATATCGTAGGCAGGCAGGTATGTATATAGACATTACTTTTCTCTCTCTCTCTCTTCATAAGATGTTACTTAAACTATAATTAACTAAATTAAGATTCACTAATCCATAAGTTATATTTTTAACCAATGTCATCCATTAAGATGGACACCTGCAAGATGTATAACTTGCCATTGGTTGAGAATACCTCCACAATGTATAGTAAATCCATTACTTTACATTATTCTCAATTCAATCTAATAAATTATCACACATACAATAAAATAGATTAAATACATCACAGATATATTATTCTAATCACTATGTAATGACACTAAAAATAACATTTAAAAAAAATCACAGTCTATGAATAAGTAGTCGCTACTTTTAACACATTTCTGTGTTAATTATTTATAATGATTTCATTGTTGAATACTTGTTCCTTATTTTGGCAAATAATTCACTGTTTTCACGAGGTGCAGGATCATTTTTTCCAAAATGACAATTTTTGTTGATTTTCACAAAACCATTTGCGTTATTTGCCTTCCTCCATACAGTTGTCTGGACGACATTTCTTCCGGCAATGTAACGAGTAGCAGAACCGACAATCATTTTATCCATTTTGAGTTTTGTTGTTGATTCTTTACTTTGCACAAACAATGAAACTAGTGACTCGTTAGAATAATATATTCTCCAACGTTTAGAGCAAGAACTTCTACAAGTGATTGATTAATGTCTCCAATAATCTCTCCATTATATACAACTTTTTGTCATCCATTTTGATGACGTAATTAAACCTCCAACTTGACACAAACATGTGACCCAACTATGATATTATTATTATCATTGTTTTATATTTTAGCTAAGTAGGTATGAATAATTAGCGAAAACAGTTACATATATTATGTACATATGTATCCAAGCAATTAAGTATTATCTGCTTAAAAATATATTCCAGAGATAAAAAAATTGCTACATATTAGCTTTATTTATTTGGTATTACTTATATACTTTGATTATTGAAGTACTTAATCAAATATTTTTTAGTCATACTCTTATATAGGTATTATTTTTTTATCTAAATATTTACTGCAAAATAATTTTTCTAATTCAATTATTTGCTTACTAGCTGTATTACCCGTGCTTCGCAACGGCAAAATTTGTGTATGTATGGTGAAGTAGGTCGGCAGTGGAACCCAAAATCAGTGGTACCATCATGTTTAGTCAAAGTACTGCAGAGCCACTAAAACTCACAACAGTTTTGGTGGGTCTGCATAAAATAAACTTTTTTCTTTGAATTTGACCCTCCCCCAGCCCCCTAACTCCCTCTCCTTATTCTTGCGGATGTCGGGAGGGTGACTATTCATCTTATTGAGGGGGAAAACTATGGATTCGACACTAATATCACTTTTTCATTTCGACCCCCCCCCCCCCTAGCCCCCCCTAACTCCCTCCCCTTATTCCTGCGGATGTCGGGAGGGTGACTATTCATCTTATTGAGGTGGAAAACTATGGATTCGACACTAATATCTCATCCCGACCCCCCCTAGCCCCCCCTAACTCCCTCCCCTTATTCCTGCGGATGTCGGGAGGGTGACTATTCATCTTATTGAGGTGGAAAACTATGGATTCGACACTAATATCACTTTTTCATCCCGACCCCCCCCCCTAGCCCCCCCTTACTCCCTCCCTTTATTCCTGCGGATGTCGGGAGGGTTACTGTTCATCTTATTGAGGTGGAAAACTATGGATTCGACACTAATATCACTTTTTTCATTCCGACCCCCCTAGCCCCCCTAACCCCCCCCTCTTTATTCCTGCGGATGCCAGGAGGGTTACTATTCATCTTTTCGACACAAAAAGCTATATGGATTGGACAATAATTGATTTTTTCTATGCCCCCCTCTTCGTGCCCCCCCCTCAGACCCCGCACCCCCGTACGAACCATCCTTGGGGCAAACACAACAATTTCCCAAAGTTTCATCTCAATCGGATGAGCGGTTTAGGAGTCTATTAAGGATAAGGTGAAAAATGTTACATAGGTACGAACTAAAATATTTATGTGGGATTTCCTATGGTCATCCAACAAGAGTTACGGCTTCTCTGCCGCTTGGAGTACTGCACTGGAAAATTGTTTTTTTTTTGTGAGACCAATATAAAAGAGTTGATGTGGATCGTGTATAGATCGTGTTGGTTTTTCTTACTTGAAAATCGCCATTTGTGCGAATCTGTTGAAACCCAGTTTTTACCTTTTCAGCAACACTGTTCACATGTCAGTTTGTCTGTATACTGTCACCATCTATGCGAAATCGATGGAAGCTTGGGGTTATTTTTTCATCAACACTGTTCACGTGCCAGTTAATATGTACACTATGGCCATATGTGCGAAATTGATGGGGACCAGGGGTTATCTTTTCAATAAGACTGTTCACATGTCAGTTTGTATGTACAGTATCGCCATATATGCGAAATTTATGGGACCCCGATTTTTAATACATATTATAATATGCAAGTAGTGCGCTTTTTATGTCTTTTTCGTTTTTCTCGAAAATTTTACACTCATTTATTATTTTGCGTCATGTATCTCCAATGTAAAATGAATATCATTTCATGCAGGTCGCGGTCGCTTTTCAGAACCCTAGGCCTCGCCACTGAGTGACCTTATTCTATGTTTCAGCGTACTGCATTCAGCCTCGATTCGTCTTTCAGTCGTGCCCAAGTCTCGATTGATTAAACATTTCATTGAAACGTTTTGTTTTCACAGTATGCAAACCAACCGCTCTCGTTGCCTTTCCCAGACAGGATATGTGAGGGGTAGGATAGGTATTATAAATTGGTAGACATATTGTTATGTAGATAAGCTAAGCTCACTAGGTATAGAGGGGTTTGTGATAGATACTAATAATTGTACCTACCTAACCGTGTAGGTAGGTACATAATCTTAAAACAATAATATTGAATTAAGTATTAGGTAGGTATGTTGTGTGTATTATCTTAACAATAACAATAATTTATGTAAATATTGGATCAAAGATCGCTCAATAAACGTGCGGGGTACCTACCTACAAGTCCGTGTTGGATCACATGTGAAATCATTATCTGTAAATAATCTCATAAGTCTGATGAGGTGATCCATTTACTATACGTACCTCTATTTGCCTCTATTCCTTTTCCTAGTGTTCTAAAGCAGCTGGTTGGGGTTGAATATTCTTCATTTTACGATACAAATTAAATTAGCTTTCAATGAATTGTGTAGGAGCATTCAAATTTACACATCATCAGCTGAGAATAACATGGTTTTAACTAGCAAATTTTCAGGATTAACACTTTTTAAGGGCTTGCCACCAAAAATGACGTCACAGTCATTTCCCACGGTTCAAAATTGCGTGAACAATCGCATGAAAAAAATAGTAAAAATAGCTTTTTTTCCATTTTTTGGGGTTAATTTTGCGTCTATCAAAAAACTTTTACGGTTATTCCCTAGATTTTAATGCATTTTAACAGTACAAAAAAAAGTTTACCGAGTTTCCGTCTTTCGAGAAAAAGATCAGAGGTGTTTTACAATTTTTTTTTGAGAAATCTATACAAGATATAAAAAATCTTTTACGGTTATTTCCTAGATAAATGTTCAATGCGTCTACCCTATTTGTTCCAAAGCATGTTTAGTAACGGTTGTCGAGATATAAGGTCTCCCGATTTAAGAAATTTTAAATGTTGGTATGCATACTCTTAAACGGGCATTATCTAGGAGTACATTCAATTAATAAAGACGCCTTAGTAGTTTCCCAAATAACCAGCAAGATTCCGTCTGACAGATATGAGTATTTGGAACGCGGGTCCCATTTTGTTACTTTCTGGTGACATAGATACATTAACGAAGGCAATATTTGAGCTACTTAATTGTATCAAAGTGCATTGTTTTCTCGTATTCTGTATTACAATTGCTGTAGTGCAGATTGTAGATAGGTAATTTATACTTAGGTACCTACGAAATTTTCATAATATGTTTGTTCATCAACTTATTTACCCGAGCTACGTCAGACACAACAGATAGTTCCGAATGTTGTTGTTTTTTATGTTGCTCCTAAAAGGACTTACGTACATTGATATCCCTACGTAATATTAATTCATTTAACGTATTTATTGTGTTGTTTTATTATTTTTAAGATGTCTACGTTTGATGTGATAAGTACACTATGACGTAATTTTAATCAATTGACCGCGTAAGTATACGTATGTACCTAGTGTAGGGCTGACATAATTGCCGGACTACCGATCGGGACACCTCCCCCTGTCCCTAAAATATCTTTTATCGATATTCGTAGTTCAGTTCAATAAGCGTAGAAATTGTTTCGCCGAAAATAGCGCCGCAGGCGAAACTCTTGTTATTAGACATAAGCGTGTAGGTACATTATGTCGACATAAAAATGTTGTGTTGCCCCAGAACAGGCTATCGCCTAGTGGGGCAATAGAATCCAGTACGTGTTTTTTGCTTCTATTGTACTTATGCTTTTTTGTTGGATAATAAATAAGTGTTGAAAAAAATGAAAAGTTTCTTGAAATAAACAATTGACTGGGACAAATGATTCTCGGACCGGGACACAGACCTCAAAACCGGGACATGTCCCGGTGCATCGGGACGTATGGCAGCCCTAACCTAGTGTGCAAACTTTGTACCTTCTACCTACACTTACAATATAGTGGAAAAAGCCAATTCGCGATAGAAAAGTAATAATATTATGTATGAACTGTTATTTTCCATTCGATTTGCTGATTAGGATATGTCTGTTGAAAAATTATGCTCAATAACATGTCAACAAACTAATTATCTCGGGTTTAATATCTAGTGGACTTAAAGAATTACGTCGGGCTATAAAATTATTATAATAAAAAATTAGGTAGGCACGATAGTACAGTTTTTATCTACACAGTGAAATTGAAGCCGAATACATAATATTTACTGGAGAGAGGTATCACGTCTGAGACACTCTCTCTGAAGAAATCTATGCTGTGGCAACACAGAGAAAATTCAATATTGTATTGTATTGCCATCGGAAGTCAAAATGCCGTTCGCAACCAGGAGGTTTTTAAGATCGAGACCTTCATTTCTAAGAAACTAATTGATAACCTAATTGTTTTGTCAAAAAATTGGATTGATTGATTGATTATCATTGTTATGTGTGTTACAGATAGTGGGTAACAATAACAGTACATACTGATAGTATCTGGGTGAACTTTCTTTGAACTGTGAACTTGTTAGTTGGTATAGACATGTACAATATTCCTGGTCTAATTATTCCTATCTGAAGAAGTTAGTGTCGGACAACGTGACATTGCGAGAGTAATAAATAGCAACGTGTTGGTTATGTAAGTATCAAACACTTATCAGTCATCGGTCATTAGGTATACGTATGCAATACATAGGCAGTATGTCATAAGTCACAATAACTTGTTACGTTATAGTATTTGTCCTCTTATATCAGCATTTCTTGGATCATGAAGTCTAGGGGGTATCTGGTTATATAATATTATACCTACAACCTACGAGTAGATAGATCAGAGCCTTGCATCTGAGGATTAGGAATAAAGTAGGAAGATGGAAAACACATATCTGTCCTGAGTTACGTTACGTATCCTCATGACTTCCTAGTGTTAGTGACGGAATTAGTTCATTTCAATACTTATAATAATCGTTTATTTTCCTTTTTTACAATAGGTACAAGTTAGTACAATGTGACACCCCACTAGGCCATGGCCTGTCTCGGGGTAAAACTTACCTAGGTATATTTGTTTAACATCCCATTTATTTTTCGTGAGAACATCGGATTTTCTACACGTCATAGTTGAATGACAAGTAGTTATCTCAACAGATATACAGCGTAGGATTGACTTTAATTCATAGCGTTCATAGCACAGCGGGTAGAATACCGGTGTGTTTAAGGGTCTGTGTTCGATTCCCGGCTCCGGTTATTACCGGGGATGAACTGGAATTGGTGAATGTTTCGCAAACGTAGATAAGATCACAATAAACAAGCCGACGATCAGTCACAAGCCCGATGGAAAGTCCACACTTCACTGTTTATGTGTTGATATAACTACTTAAAACAGTTAAAACCTATACTTATGTCATTTACCTACCTATGAGTATCTTTTACATTTACATGCACATTCTCCGTATAGACCGGTGTTTTAACGTTAAAAAAGGGGGTATAGCGTAGATAATTGTCGGAAAGCTGGAAACTATTTTAATCCCTTCATTAACATGCAAAGAAGGTTTCTTGAAGTTTGCACCAATTTTCCGCTTGTGCTAAGTACAGGGTGTCCCAAAAACCAAAAAAATGTTGAACTTTTTTCAGTTTTTCATTAATAATTCCTAAAGGAAGCATTCTAGACAAATTGTGTTCTTCTGTGAATTAAAGTAAATGAAATTCTTCGTCTACTGAGCATAAATACTACTCTCTACTTTGAAAAATAACCGAGAAACAGCGATTTAAAATTGTAATGTTTTTCTCAACATATGACAATTTTCTTATTTTTCTTGAATCGTTGTTGAATATCTTCTAATCTAAGCTACTTACAGCAAATTTTAGTACATATAATTCAATGACCGGTTAATTCTCTATAAACTGGCATTAAAACTTTACCTCTATATTAAATTGTTTAGGATGTAGAGGTATTTAAAGAGAGACGAGTGAAATAGAGAAATTTATTAAATGATAGATTACAATATGTGAAAGGTATGGAAGACTTAATTTTGCGGCTCTCTCTTATTAACGTACATTTTTTTTAGTTAAAAACCCAAATTTCGCTATTGATACGCCACTGTGTAACAACTTATATCGAAAAGACTATTTTTTTTACCTTCATCAGTTTTACTAATATAACTCCTGAACGGTTGATGTTAGGGAAAAGATATTTTACTCAAAATATAACTAAAATTAATTTACTATAACTTGATTTCAAAATTAACTCTGTAACTTAAATAATAACTGAGTTACAGTGTTTGAAAAAAAGCATTACTAAAAAAAAATAAATTGCCTCGGCTATTTTTGTTGAATAACTCCTGAACCGTGATATAGAGAAAAAGTTCAAGAGATTTAAATATAAGGTGAATAAATTTTCTATAACACAAGCGTAATAAAATAACTTTAAAAGTTATAGTAAGAAAGTTATGGATGATCAAAGTCAATATTTTGTGTAGCCATTCGACGCTTGTTTAGATATATTTCATACTATATGGCGAGCAGGTACTTTATTTTCATACTACACCGGCTCGGAGGTGCTTACCATGTGCTTACTAGGCAAATATAATTCATAAGCAAACGTCGAATGGTTACACAAAATATTGACTTTGATCATCCATAACTTTCTTACTATAACTTTTAAAGTTATTTTATTACGCTTGTGTTATAGAAAATTTATTTACCTTATTCTACTTATTTATTTACTTTTTCTCTATATCACGGTTCAGGAGTTATTCAACAAAAATAGCCGAGGCAATTTAATTTTTTTAGTAATGCTGTTTTTCAAACACTGTAAATCAGTTATTATTTAAGTTACAGAGTCAATTTTGAAATCAAGTCATAGCAAATTGGTTTTAGATAAATTATGAGTAAAATATTTTTTCCCTAACATCAACCGTTCAGGAGTTATATTAATAAAACTGATGAAGGTAAAAAAATAGTCTTCACGATATAAGTTGTTACGCAGTGGCGTATCAATAGTGAAATTTGGGTTTTTAACTAAAAAAATTGTACGTTATTAAGAGAGAGCCGCAAAATTAAGTCTATCTTACCTTTCACATACCGAAATCTATCATTTAAAAAATTTCTCTATTTCACTCGTCTGTCATTAAATACCTCTACATCCTAAACCATTTAATATAGAGGTAAAATTTTAATGCCAGTTTATAGAAAATTAACCGGCCATTGAATAATATGTACTAAAATTTGCTGTAAGTAGCATAGATTAAAAGATATTCAACAACGATTCAAGAAAATTAAGAAATTTATCATATGTTGAGAAAAACATTACAATTTTAAATCGTTGTTTCTCAGTGATTTTTCAAAGTAGAGAGTAGTATTTGTGCTCAGTAGACGAAGAATTTTATCTACTTTAATTCACAGGAGAACATAATTTGTCTAGAATGCTTCCTTTAGGAGTTATTAATCTAAAACTGAAAAAAGTTCTATTTTTTTTTTGTTTTTGGGACACCCTGTACTTAGCACAAGCGTAAAATTGGTGCAAACTTCAGAAAACCTTTTTTGATTGTTAATGAAGAGATTAAAACAGTTTCCAGCTTTCCGACAATTATCTACGCTACAAAGCTAAATTTCCTGGGCTAGTATATTCCCGCTGACATCATTGATAACAGCTGTCTGCGAAGTCACCTGAAGGTAGGAAGTTTGAATGAGAATGAAGCAAGACTGTTTATTTTTCTTCTTTCTTCCAGTTTAGAGATCTACCGATTGCCAGTTTTTCGTTTCAATGCTATAAAAAGAAAGTGTGTGTCATGTGTGAAGATATTGATGTCTGGCGTTATGCTTCCTACTTTGCGAGGACGAGGCCAATAAAATATTATTATGCATTTAGATACCTACCAATTATTTTGAAAGTTATTTTGTGTTTGGTACCTACTAGTGAATAAGTTAGGTAATAAAAATGTTGTATTATCGGTAGCGACCTAACCTATACTGATAACATGTAGGATGTAGGTATATCGTTTTATGCAGTAAGTAGGTAGGCATTTAGGTACATATTAATTTTTAAATATAATTTAGGTACCAGTGGCGAAGGGTCCTATACGATTATGATCTGGTTACTCTTTTCATTTATATGATAAAATAATACTAGATCTAATTACATTCTGACATAATGCAATTGTAAATGTTGGTTTCGCCTTCCATGCTGAGGGTTCCACTATTCGTCACTGATGGAGTTACCTAATGACTACTAATTCTTATGTGGGTTCCAGTTGCAGAACTCTTTATAATATTTGAAAATTATTCTGCTCACTGGATGTCAATAGCAAAATCCTAACCTTGACTGAGGAGACCAAATGTTGTGAAAAATGACATCAAACTTTCAAAATCACGAATCTTTTCACATACTTGGAACTTTATTTAACCATTTAGCTACCACACTGTAGGGTATTTTTCTTAATTTAAGGGTGTCGGGAGGAAACAATGATTGTCCACAGATGTAATTATTGAGATAATGATTGGTTTTTAAAGTTTGACACCTACCTAGAATATTTTCTCCCATTGCGTAATTATTACATCAAAACTTTCTCGAGACTCACACACTTAATTTAATATATAAAAAAATATGACTTCCATCGTTTTCTTCCAATTGTAGGTAATCGTTTATTATGTTGGACCATTATTATGTTCACGCGAAAAGTCGAAATCTCAAAATTTGCTATAAAGAACCTTGTTCTTATCAAATGAATACATTTCAGAACATCGTACTGGGGCACCTACCCATATTTGTGGTGCTCATAGGAAAACATATTTATGACATGATAATATGTAACAATATTATAACATTTTTATCAATAAGGTAGGTAGACATAACTGTATAAGTATAAATTATCTCATATTACGCAACAATCAATATTATTATTGTCGTCTGTACATTGTATTTAAGAAAAACTTATCTTTAAAGCTGAAAAATAAGCACATACTTACGTTAGTATTACCTGATTCCGTTGTAAAAATTATTGGGATAATCGTTTGTTTACATTCATGTTGTTCGCCGAGCGTTGTTCACCAAAAAACTTTCCTTAGGTACACCCGTATTAAGAAATAAGTGAATATACATTTTTAATACGTATAAACTTATTTATTTCAAAAACAAACTTATAATAAATTAAGTAGTTAATTTCTTAAAATAATTAACAGTTATTGTTACAAATTCACAGTTATTGTTGTTGTTACAAATTAATAGTTACTAGAGGGTACCTACCCGTGAAAATAACGGAGGCTTGCTTAAATATGTTTTTATATAACCACCTATTACTACTCCACCCTTCAAAGTTCCTCGAGTAAACACAGGAAGATCACAAGGCTCCGTCTTTTCCTCGTCTCTCCAATATCGTCATGAAAGTCGTAAGACCAGATTCATATTGTCAACTTTTTTAGTTGGCACCCACCCCTGAAAGCCACAAAACTCCTCTTACATGTCTACCAACATACATAGGTACTTTACACATCTATAGATGGTGGGTACTTTAAATAGTTCGATTTGCAATCTTTACGTGTAGGTACGTACCATATAGTATGTATGAGAATTCTATTTTCATTTTCTGTTACGTTGTGTAAAATGGTACTTACTTGATTATTTCCACGAAATAAATATTTCAAAACTATTTTCATTCATAATTTCATTAGTAGGTACGGTACTATTCGATAATTAAAATTTTTCATTCATAAAATTTTAAAAATGTAAAACACGACGAAAATGTCTAGACACCAACAAAGGCGTCGCTGCTTTAAATTTACATACATATTCATGGAACTTGCAAAATTTTCCAATGGGCAAGCGTTACATACCTACATGACTTGGAAAATACGAGTATTATGTAATGGAATTGTTATTGTTAGAAGGCTAGATTTTTTTGGTTAGAATTGCTTATGTAGATATGTAGAATTTCAAAATCTTTTTTTATATATAATTCGGCAGTCCACCCTATTTGGGTGATTTGTCATAACCCAAGCCATAATCGAGTCTATTTACAATAGTGATATATTATGTACGACTTATTAAATTTATTTTAATTCTGGAAGCTATTCAAATGATACCTAGTTCAAAATTTAAATTCAAAGCACAATCGAATTATTGTTGTTATGGTAAATGCAAATATAAATCACTCGACAACGGGTGCATTACCGTAAAAAAATAAATGCAAATAATGTTAGTAGGCGTGATGTAAGTCATACAATAATTAATTAAATATAAAAATCAAACTCCTCTCATCTAAAGATATTCAGGAGAGAATTGTAAACGGATAATATAAAGCCTTTAAATCTAAGACGAGTATTCAGTCAATCCAATGGGAGCTGTTGATGGATCCATTGGCTGTGTCCACTTTCTCCAAAATCAGCAGCTGCATGATCTTTCCCACTCAAAATCCATTTGGTTGTAAGAAGACCTTCAACACCAACTGGACCACGTGCATGAATTCTTCCCGTAGAAATGCCAACCTCAGCACCAAGACCAAATCTAAAACCATCGGCGAACCTGGAACTGGCGTTGTGGAAGACACATGCACTGTCAACATTCTTCTGGAAGTTTGTCGCCGTTTCCTCTGAAATTAAATGTATTTTTATCGAATAAGAATCAAAAAAACATTATTATGTTTACATTATACCAGCAAAATAATTTTGTTAGAATCTCACCATCTTCTGTAACAATGACATCTGTGTGGCTACTGCCATATTTGTGAATATGGTCTATCGCTTCTTCTGTATCCTTTACAATTTCAATACAGCATTCTAATGAGCCATATTCATGTTTCATGTTTTTAGCCAGTGGTGGTCCAAATGTTAATGTTTCGTTTAGCCTAGGTCCTGAGTTTAATTTGACATTTTCCTTTTTAAGCATGTTACATAATTCAGTGAAGAAACTAGTATTCATGAGATCTTCATGGATGAGGAGAGTCTCCATAGCATTACACGCAGCAGGATAATCGCACTTTGCGTCACGAACAATTTTCAATGCCTTTTGCAAGTCAGCATGCTTATCTACATACACGTGGCATATTCCTTCAGCATGGCCTAGTACAGGAATATTTTGAGCTTGTTTTTGAATATTTTGGACTAGTTCGCTGGAGCCTCTAGGAATAATAAGATCGATATGTTTGTCCATTGCAAGTAAATCGCTAATTTCTTCACGTGTTGAAACTAAAGAAATAGCATTTGCGCAACCAACACTTGATAATGCCTCCTTGACTAGTTGCATAAGGTACTTATTAGAATGTGCCGCTTCTTTACCACCTTTTAACAATAAACCATTTCCTGAAGCAATAGAGAGAGCAGCTACCTGAGGAAGTGAGTCCGGTCTAGATTCGAAAATAACTAGGAGTACTCCTATTGGAACAGTGATTTGTTTTAATTCCAAACCATCAGCTAGCTTTGTTCTTCTAATAACCCTTCCGACATTTTTATGACTCGACTCAGCAATTTGTCGTAAGCCCACCGCCAGTCCTTCAAGTTTAGATGGAGATAGTGACAGTCTTGAGAGTAAAGGTTTAGCTAAATTATTTTTTTGCGCTTCAGCTAAATCCATTGCGTTGGCTTTCAAAATTTCGCTAGTTCTGGAAACTAACAAATCAGCTAACTTGTTTACAGCCGACGCTCTGTCTTCAGGTGGGAGAGTTTGCAGAACTCTGCTTCCTTGTCGTGCTGAAACACAAAATATTTCAAAGAATGTAATGAATATGAAGTAGGTGTGATAGAAGTGTGTAGGTGCCTAGAAGTTACAAGAGTTCCTCACCATTTTCAGCCATATTTTCAGTGGAGGTTGTTCCTTCACCGACATGATCAGTGAAGAATGTACCAACTTTTCTACCATTTATTATTGTTTTAATGGCCTTTTCTTGCATACCATTACAAATGACAACACTGACACCTCTATCTAAAGCCCAAGTAGCTGCATTTACTTTAGAATCCATTCCACCTGTACCGACCTACAAATAGTAAAGGCAATTATGAGCAGCTTGTTCGTTTCAAAATATTCTTTTACTAGACGACGGCAATTATTAATTTTCACCTTGGATTTTTTTCCAAATGTGATATTGTCCCTGTCACTTGATGTATATGTGTGCATTAACCTGGCACCATCCATCCATGGTGGTTTGTTGTAGATTCCGTCAACATCAGACATCAGTATGAGTAAATCTGCTTGAATTTCAGCTGAAAGCATCGCTGAAAGACTGTCATTATCCTTTATTATGATACCCTGTAAGAATTTTTAATATTTTCTTCAATGTTTTGTGAAACAGTATAAAGAGAGTGCTATACATTTGTTTGATCTGATCGGTTTATATATAATAAAGTTATAAAGATGATTAGTTACTCTTTTAGTGACGGTTCCAGCAACTTCGACATCATCAGTGATATGCATTGGAGGACTGACTGCATCATTAGTGTTGACAATAGGAACGATGTTGAAGGAAATTAATTCTGAGAGTGTGGTGAATAAATTCTTTCTAGTGTGTTCATTATAGAAGTCAGGTTTGGTCACCAACACCTACAAACATATTATTGATAATTAAATTATTTAGGTATAGTACTCGTATGTATTTATCTTATCTTTTTGGGTACGTTAGTTGGGTATACCTGAGCAATTTTTACTCCATATTGTGCAAACATAGCATCATACAATGACATCAGACCTGATTGACCTACTGCGGCTGCTGCTCTTGGCTCTAAAATGCTGAACGTATCCTAGAAAGGCATTAAACATATTAATAAGTAGGCCCAAGGCTTTTGTATCCTACAGTCAATTCGACAATTTATTAGTTAAAATTAATTGGTATTTGCATACTTCTCGTGAGTGATGATCTTTTGGACTCAATGTTTCTCTCATGGACATGGACATCAAAAGTTCCTGCGTGAGTTTCTGTTTTCCAAACGCTACAGCACCACTAGTCACCATGATGCATTCTCGACCCTCGTTTTGACATTCTGCAACCTGCGAAATAACAAGACAAATGCATCATATTTGATTCACCCTTATATTGTTCATTTTGGGAACACTTGTAGTAAGCATAAAATGGAATATACGGACGCGTATTTATCTCTGAATATTGACTGTCGTACTTAAGTGGTCGCTGCTACTAGAAGATGGACCACATATTATGTACTTTTAGTATATCCACAATGTTTATAATGGTTTGTCAAGGTTAAGTGACAGTTGTTAGTCTTGGGAACTTTGCTCAGGTAAACACTTACGTGACATTTATAATGGCTTTTCCTTTTGATGTAGCTATATAAATATTATCTTTTCATTTTATTACAACAATAAATAAAAGTAGTTAATTTTATTTCAGTTTATAGTGTCTGCCTGTAGTCTTGAAACAAAATTAATCAAAAAACTAATTTAGTTGTAGGTACATGTACATGTGAAGTTTAGTGACTGAAGTATTGTATCTCAGTAGAATTACTAATACCTATACAAATAATAAAGTTCAACAAGGGGTCAAGATTAGAGGCAACTATCTATTTACTCTATGATAAAGTTTTTTCATTAGTAAGGAGCAGTCTGAGCAGACGAATGGAATCTGTAAACGTTTTCGAACGTTGATGAGCTCAAATTAGCTCGATCAAAATTCAACGTGAACTTTTTAATGATTCTGCCAGAGGTGAGACATTAATACTACAACATATCACATTATACCATGGAATAGAATGTTTAAGTCAAGCAATTAGGCACCGTGTGTGGCATCATCATTAGGAGACATGCTGTGGGGTGAGTTGATCTTGATATGGGGGATAGGGGATTTCATAAACTATTCAGATGTTTGTATGTACCTAGTCTGATTAATAAAATATAGTTCAAATAAATAAAGAAGAATTTGAAATATTAGGGAAATTAAAAAGTTAAATTCTGGTAAATTAGACTTCACCATGGAGGGATGATGCTATAAAGTAGTCTATAAGCCATAGAATCAGTAAGAAACATTAGACCAAATAAATGTTAAGTGAATAACCGAATAACATTTTTTTATTGTTTAAGACCATACATATAGGTTGATACGTTATCAATATAATTATTTGTTGATATTTTTTTATGATATGCAGAGGAATGAACATTCAAAACATGCATGGTGATAGACGGCAATTAAATTGAGGGTCAATCACTGTTATTTAAGGTGAACCAAACCAACAAATCTTCAAACTAATTTTGCAGGGTCAGAGCAGAACAAGTCATCCTGAAAAACACATTCGGGGCAGAAACAACCGAGGAGATGAAGCAGAATATTTATGCGAGCAGACATCTATTGTTTAGGATATTTCAGGAGAGAGGATTCTCTTGATGGACTCTGAACCATGATAGAAATAAGTTTTTTTCTGAATTCTAACCGATCACTAGAGAAGTTGTGTAGCAACCTGAAGTGAGCAAGGTATGTAATATTTAATTATTGAGAAGGTACTCATACCTGTTCAACGATAGATGCCAATCTACCAAGAGCCAATCCATTGTAATCCTCTCGTGTTATGACAGCACTTCCTAGTTTTATGACAAGCCTTTTGGCGTACTTGAGTTGGGACCTGTCGATAAAGTTTGCTTGCCTTCTCATACGCACATCCCATTGCTCGTCCTTTCCCTGAAACACAAATAATTTAAGGTACACATTGATAAATTTATCAAATTTTTATAATTTTGGAAAAATAATGAGTTTTTAGTGTCCGTGTATTGGAGTAAATGCATTTTTGCCAAGGTTTTATTTCTTTCCTTTTCATAATAAATGGTAAATAATAAAATGGTTGTCTCAATTGAATAAACGCGACATTGTGTGAACAGTAAGTTTCTTCTAGGTAAAAGAGACAACAATAGGGAAACAGAAATAGGAAATTACTGAACGATCAGTTTTAGAATTATAAAAAATGTTTGATTGCTTGCTAACAATAGAATAGTACTGGATGAATTGTGAGATCGCAAGACTTCTTTTCAATTCTGGCAAACTCTGTTCTGATTTTGGTTTTAAACCAACGCTTTTTAGGCCTACAACGCCTACTTTACTTGAGGCCTCGACTTTCGCGATATTTTTTGAATTGAGTATCTTTACTTACCCTTTCGTGGTCACATTGGGCACATGCACCACTTGTGGACATTTTGGTCGATTGCATTTGTAAAATTATGGCAAAAATATCACTCACACGCACTCACAGCACTTTACTGTGAATTTAAGTTTAATATTTAATTCCCTAAATCAAACCACCATGAGTGAAGCTCTATAATTGTCAACAAATTTGGACACAATTTTATTCGACGGTGCAATTGGAAATTTTTACAATGCGAAGAAAAGTAGCGTGTGCTTGCAGCTGACTGTCAATACAAATTGTGAGATGGTGCATAGTGAATAAGGAAGTAAAATTTTACTTTTCTTTAAGTTGCAATTAGTCATATAAAAAACCCTCAATCAAAACAAACCTGCTTGAATGTCGGGTAACCAACGTTTTGAGTCGACTTCATATTGTGTAATATACCTTCTCGTATTTACACAGTAGCGGTCGTAAGGAAAACTATTTTGTGATTAAATCGGAATGCAAGCAGAGATCGATAAGACTTATCTTATGAGAGATTATACCTCACAAGGTTAACAGTAATACATAATATCTTTCACATTCCATATAACTTCCGCTCTAGGTACTCACGACACACGTGAGACGACGCAGTAAACTGTGGGTAAATTATTAAGGACAAAAGATAAAAAAAATAAATAGGCACCGAGTAAACAGATTGGGGATTAGACGAAAAAGATTTATAAACATGGTAAACCAATTTGGGGAAAATTACCTAGTTCCAAGCACTCTTTAAGAAGTAAACTAATAATTTGAATGGAATTATTGTCACCCTATGGGTCATTAGCTTCCATGGAGAAATGACAGGGAGAAATCTTAAATTACACAGAGATGAATGTTGGGTAACCATGCAATTATTGCTGCTCAAGAGACAGTTTGCAGTATGTGATAAAACGAGTTGTAAAATAATTACAATTTACTCAGCGGAAACATAAACCGATGAAAAAATAATATACATTAAATAACAATATGATTATAATTTATGTACTTAATTCAGGCGCGAAGCTACCTTAGAACATGATTCCCATCGAGTTACCTTTTGGATAAAATGATAGGTACAATAATGTCTAATCTGACGTAATCCGATAAGAAATGTTCGCCCCGGCTTCCCTTCTGCAGAAATCCACTCTTCGCCACTGGTACTTATATTGGACGAATTGCTCAAAATGGTTCGTATGCTTCAAACAATACTAGTATATAATAAGTGTAAGTACTCACTATCTCTTTCGGTTCACACGTAAAAGATGAATCCGAAAAGAATAAATAAAGACTTTAATCCAAAGTTGTTCGATTGCAATTTAGGTACATATTTTCTGAGGCAATGCAACACTATTATTGATTGTAACTAGTTTCTTAGCTCATGGTGTGGCAAGTTGCGTTACTATTATGAATATGAACATAGAGCGATGAGCATTGACATCCACTCTTGAAGTTTTCAAAGTCCCATGAAGATGGGTGTATGGGTTTGGATATGCGTTTTTTTCCCATAATTTGTCAAATATGAAATTTACGAGTACATTATTCTCAAATGGATACAAATATACTACAATAAAATCCTCTGAATCTCTGTTCTTAAAATAAGGTCGTATTCATACCTATTACTGAAGCAACAGCAAATTGACTTTTTTGTTTTATGATCAGTCTAGTGTAGATGAGTTTTGAAAAGGTTACATAATATGTATGATCTACTTAAAGATAAAGGTCTAGACTCTATAGAACATAGCTAGATTTTAATCTCATTAAATGAATACTCGTGTTATTAGGTAATTCTGAAGTATATACAATGGATTACGTTAAAAATACAAAGACTTTAATCTTAATTATCATCTCTGATAAGTAAACATTAATGTAATGCTTCAGCTAAGTGATCGATGAGATTATGAAGTAATGGAATACCTATGTAATGTTATCATCAGACTTATTCACTGTGTTCCCATTTACGAGTAAATATTCAAAGAAAATAATACGTGACATACCTCATTATTTGATGAATTATTATTTACTGTGTTCCTGCTACTATATGGTGCAATTCTTCGGGCAAATGTTGTACTGGGAACACGACAAAATGATCCGCTTCCCGTAGAGATAACTTTTGCTGAACTCAGGACATCGGCTGTCAATCGGTAGAATTGTTGACCAAACATTATGGACAGAATTTAGATTGCTCGCTATGAATTTCTGTTTTCACATTTACGTTCGCGTAGTATCCTCAAAACAGTCTTTGAATAGGTAGGTATCCTTCAAGATATTTTCACGATTTTTTTTAAACTGCATTCATTAATGAAAATGAAAGCCTGCGGAATGTCCCTTATATTTTTGATACTTCGCTACCTACTACCCTATTTCTGTTTATGTTTGATGATCTGAACCGACACTTTTCACAACTAATTATCGACTGACATTTTCAAGACCTTTGTAATCATTCTTAATGTTATGATGTACACAACACGTCTAATCAGAAATGTTTAATAATATTGTTATTACATAAATAATAATATATAGTTACTTATTGATAATGTTAATGTGTCAATCGTTGTTCCATAATAATATTGTGTACTTATTAATATGGAGTAGAATGATAATTCAATGAGTAAATACTACATTGGATTAGGAAGCGGGTGTTATGTTGATAAATTGTAATAGTGTTAAGTATTTTGTTAAACAGCCGTGAAGATGTTTAATCTTAACATCACGTTTAAATCTTGAATAATCCTATTTATAACTTCTGAAAAACCTCTCGGGAAAGTTTAGTAATTTTATTTAATAACAATCCTACGACGATTGCAATATTTACAAGACAAAAAGGAACGAGACTTCTACTAGCAGCTAAGGAAAATATAGTGTTTTTCGTACCTGTTCTAGGTTTTCTCAGAACCTATTATTTCTCAGGGGCGGCGACGGCCGAAAGACCTCGATGCCGTGAGAGTTGGACATCACATAAAAAAAAAGAACCGACCCTAGCACAGATCACAGATCTGCCAAAACAGGAGGACGGAGGAGCATCAGGTTGAAATTCGCCATTAGCGCCAATAAAACATAAAATATGATGGAGATTTTTTTCTGGATATGCTACCAGCTACCGTATTACCGAATTATCTAATTGTTATTTTTATTTATAGGAGTTGTTGGAGTTACCTACTTTGCTAATGCTTTTACTAGAGGTAAGCATCTACTTTCTTCCCAAATGAGACTAGTTATTCTGAGAATAACTTTTCATAATGACTTGTAGAAATGATAACCTCTCCAAAATCAGTACATAAATAGAATTCAGCTGAATATTAAGTTTCTGGGTAGGTACCAATACCAGGTAGAGTTGACTAAGCAAAATTCATTCACGGGTCATTATGTTTTATTTCCGATTTTGTCAACCATTGTTCCGGGAGGTTGGATTTGGAACGGAGTGAGATTCCGGAGATAGCAAGGGACAGGGGCTACTGTAGGAAGTACCCACTGAGATGCTTTGGGTTAGTTAAGGACGAAGGGTGAAAGATGATCGGGTCGAAATTTGTATACCTCTGTTATAAATAGTGAGTAGGTGAATGTCACTAAGTTAGTAATATTGTTATCATGGAAATATTATTAACGTAAAATGCTTTACTTAGAAAGAAATTCATGCCACTTAATTCTATGTAAGATAATTTTGTTAAAATGCATCTTGGTTTAATAAAGTGTACAAATAGAAAGGCGATGGTAGTGCAGTATGTAGTATGCAAGGTGAGGCACTTTGCTCAGATAGGTGTTGAAAGTAGTAGAGCGTAAATATTTTAAAGTAACAAACTCACCTCTACAATTTATGGTGAAAATGTTTTAAAGTAAATTTATACTAACATTGCGCCCGGTTATCTTCTAGAAGTAAATAATTTTTCAGTTCATTCCACAATAAGCTCCCGTTACAAAGTGAATGCATTTGTTGCATTGATATTCAAATTCTTTCCAGTACATTATCCAGTAGGCAAATTGCTTGTATTGTGGAACACGAAATATATCGTTGGGATTCCAATCCTGCATGGTAAATCTATCTACCGCGATGGACATTTCAGGAGCGTAGATCGTTATGTCACTCCGACATTGTGGGATAACTCAAAGTTCACCGGGAGCGTTCCATTCCAAAAAAATCTCTTCCGCATTGAATATAAATATAGGTACCTATCTGTCCCAAAAACTACAATTGTTTATTTTCCTTGAGGAGACACTGTCTTCACTGTAAGCATTAAGACTACTCGAGACCTCGAGATGTAAACTCGAATAAAGAAAAAGTGAATTGGCGATAGAGTTGGACGTATCATAAAAAGATCAGAAGAATCGTAGAATTCCTAGATGATCCTATAAAATAATGAATAGTGCAAGTCGTGTAGATTTTGGAAGATTGTTGAGGTGCAACAATGCAATTATATAGAGTACTTACCCTCGTGCACTCTTTATTAAAATCTACTCCCTATTTGTCTTAATTTCAAGGAAATTCATGACCCGAAGTTTTTAAAGTACTCTTCATTATTTGGAATTAAGTTGTGTTTTACATTCTTAGACTGTTACATGTAATCTTGCAACTTAGAATAAGTTCGCGGGAAGCTATTCGGTAATGTATTCTCAATTGAGAATATAAACGGCACCTACGAGTATCTATGACCAGTGGCGCGTCGGTAAGGAATTTGTAAGCCAGAATTCATTTTGTTCATATCTATGAATGTGAATTAATTTAATTGATTCATTGGATTGATGTGATCATTTTCTTCGTCAAATGTCGTAGCTTTCGAGCAGGTTCCAGACCCGCTGCGAATATACATTCTTTTCTTTCAGACTATGATAAATTTATGACAATTTATTATTTTGTTTACAACCGTTTTGATAAATGTTTACAATTTATTCCCATTTGTGCTCGCAACCTCTCCGAGGGACCAATACTTGCCCCAGCGATCAACTGACGGGGACGAATTGTCGAGGGACCAATGATTGTCGGTGCACTTTATGAGGATGTGTATTTGGATGCTTCCAAATTAATTATTACTTTTGGTGAGGTGGTCGGTAGCCTGGTTGGTAACGCGTTCGACTGTTAATCCAGTGGGCGCGGGTTCAATCCCCGACTTACTCCACTTCACAACACGAGTTTTAAAGCTTTCTGTGAAGTGTACAAAGATGTATTTGGGTTTATTTCGATAAACCCAGATTCATTTTTATATAAAAAAATAAAATTAAAAAAAAATTAAGGGTATTATGATTTCGCCTTTTAATACTAGGATTAAATAAGTACAATAATAATAAATTATTCGTCTGTATGGTTTATTATAAGAAGTTAAAAATTATCTATAAACGTAATAAAATAATAATTATTTATCTCTACTTAAATGTATTTTGCGTATTTACTATTTAGATAACATTACATAATAATATTACAACAAAATAATACGAGTATGTAAACATACCACGAGTATCAAATCTTCACAGGAATATTTAGATAAGTGAATAAAATAATAATTATCTATAGAACAGATAGATCTAATTGCGTAAAAATAATGTAATTTGTTAGTAGACACAATTAATTAATCATTTTTTTTGTTCGTGTTCTTGCATATTTTTTTCACTTTGAACTTATGAACTTATAAATTAATATGTATTAATGACGTATGATATACTTCATTACTCAGTTTTGTTATTTGTAATTTTAATAAGTTAAACTGTTGTCTCGTAATATAATATATCTACGTGCATGCTGTGGACGCTCGTAATTGGGTGGTTGACCAGAAATTTGTGTTTGATGTTTTTAATTTATGCATATCTGTCAATCCTCTGTGAGTGTCTCAATAAATAAATAAATAAATAATTTATAGAATTAAATTAAATCATTGTTTTTTTTCTACTCGGTAGGTAAATTTTATTCAATTTTTAACAAAGAATGTCCACAAATTTAAACAGTGAATATCTAAAAGTTGTTAACAAATCGTCTTATTCTTTACCCTTCAAAGCAGAGCCAAAGCGTATTATGATGTACCACAAGTACTACATTCCATTGAGGTGATTTTACTAATTAACGGCGCCTACAGGAATGAGCAATTAAGTACTTTTAAATGTACTTGTATTTACCTTTATTCGTCATTCACCTAATTATTCTTGTGATATTGTGGCATAGAATGTGAAATTAAGTGAAATGTCAATTAGATAGTTATTGGTAGCGACTAATTGTATTATTAGTCAAGAAGGGATTTTTAATATACCTAAGTAATGGCTCATCAAAGAGACCCGGTGGTAACTCATATTTAGGAAATAATTAACATGTAAGTGCTTAAGTGTTATTAATTTTATGTTAACTACCTGGCGTTGGTCGGAGTTTCTTGAGAGCAGTATATTTTATGGCGATGTGTAGAAAACGTCGAAAAAAAATGTTTACACTATGTGGTTGGAAAAATGTCTCATGATTACAGGAGTTAATTAAGTGATTATATTGCCGAATAAATGAAAAGAGGTCCTTATATCATCGGGTTCTATAGAGTCCGAAATTTTATTACGAACGATAATTTTCGTTAATTACTTCCGTCCTTTTGTTTCTTGATTGTCAAATTTCAAAAAGATGAATGTCGTAAATGTTTACTGCTTTCCAGAACGCTGCGATCATTCGCCACAGTCATTTTTGATTGATTTGCGTAAAACGATTTTTTGAACACAACAAATACAAAATACAAATACTAATTTGATGCAAAAACATCATCAAACATTTTACTTATTCCAAAACTAATAAACTTTACCCACTCTACAAACAAATGGTAAATCCAAAATCGCTTATTACCATTTTTTTACAGAATGTGACAAAATTAGGTGTAATATATACAACACAGCATATTATACAATTACAATACAAAATGTTTAAGATAATATGAACCTTGAAAAATATTATTTATGAGTTTTTTTATTTATCTTGCTTTCATCACTTCAACTGCTTAAAATAAATTTCTATAACATAATGAGTACATGGTTGGCGCAGTTGGTTGAGGCGGCAGTCTCTCGAGCGGGAGGTGCCAGGTTCAAACCCCGGCGCTGGCGATGTATTTCACACTTTGCGATACAGGCTTTTAGCCTAGTGCAAGGTGTGCAGGAAAGTATTTGGGTATTTGGGTTTGTGTATGCAAGCCCAGAAACTTAAAAAAAAAAAAAAAACTATACGGTGTTTCTGACAATTTTCTTGCACGAATCTTCTTTATTAATTTGTGGCTTTCCATCGTACTGGAAATTAATATTGGTCCCAGAAAAGAGTATTTCGTTCATGTTTTTGTAATAATTCCACGTACAATACATACTCGGCGCAAATATAGCTGGCGCTAATAGTCCGAGAGCCCGCTGCTTAATTTATGACGTATCTGTTTTTTGATCGAAATGTGGTACAAATGATAGCTTTCCAATAGGGTATTACATCGCACTAGGGTTGCCTATCAAAATCTTGCCGCAACCCCCCCTGCCCCCCCGAAAAGGTCCCTCTTCGCGGTTTTTCGCATTTTGTAGGAATATGGTAAGAGATAGAAGAAAGTAGTCAATGACAAAAATAATCCTTGCTCAATTCTCTACAATAAATGTTAAGCCAATTTTTTCATAGGACTAGTAGTTTACCCGTAATGGCCGGTCAAAAAACAGGATATTTTTTGAAAAAAAAATATTTTTTTTTTGATTTTTTTCTTTAACTTTCTTCCACCCATTAACACTAACATTTTATGGAAAAAAATATTTGGCCTGCGGCGCTATATCGCTGTTTATTTTATGAAAAACTAAATTTTAAGAATTTTCGTCACTGAGTTTTATTGCTATAACTTCTAAATTATTAGATGTGTGAAAATAAGTTATAGCTCGTTTTGTAGCTAAGACTATGGTAATTAATTCGTTCTTTGACTATTTTCCTGTAGCTCTTATCAATTTTCAACCAATTTAGTTTAAATTCATTTTTTTAGTTTTTTAAATGAATTTCGGTTTTAGACCGGCCATTGCGGGTAAACTGCTAGTTCTACGAAAAAAATGACTTAACATTTTTTGTAGAGAATTTAGCAAGGATTATTTTTGCCATTGACTACTTTCTCCTATCTCTTACCATATTCCTATAAAATGCAAAAAACCGGGAAGAGGGACCTTTTCGGGGGGGCAGGGGGGGTTGCGGCAAGATTTTGATAGGCAACCCTAGTGCGATGTAATACCCTATTGGTAAGCTATCATTTATACCACATTTCGATCAAAAAACAGATACGTCATAAATTAAGCAGCGGGCTCTTGGACTATAAGTTTGAACCAGCATCTACATATAGACAGACGTGTATTTTTCATGATAATTCAGTGGATTATGCTTTTGAATTTTACTTTGCTTTGTTTTGTTTTATGATATTATCGTTGAGAGATAATGACGTGTGCGAATAATGTGGTTTGGATATTATGCACATACAAAGCTATTGATTTCAGAGTCCAATAGCTGCCGCTGAAATACAAAGCTCGTTTAATGTTTTTGAAAAACAATGAATAGGTACTCGTATTGCTTTGGTTTAACAAAGTTTTTTTTTATCATTGTTAATTTGTTTTTGGTTAAGAAGACTCCGGTATTGAAAGAGGAAAGTTTGTTTAGTTTAGTATGAAGAAATAGTGGGACATAACGACGTTCCATATTCATTCCTAACTCTCATCCGTATCTCGAACGTCTCGTTGAAAAGGGTCCTTCAGGGGGGGGGTATTTTGTAAGCTTTCTTACCCAAAACATGCAGATAAAATGTTTATGGAAAATGACCCTTATGGCGATATACATGTTTTATTAATGGTTTATTCTTAGATTATATTATTGTATTATATTTATGTACACTACTTGCAGTATATCTATAATGTAACATGTATATGATGTTATCATAAGTACTATGATTGGCAGTATAAAAAATGCATTGTATATTATTTTTTTAATGAAATATTTACAAAAGCTGTTGTACCTAATAAAATATTAAAAAAAATACATAAGGGCGTTTTTCGTGTGCATTTTATCTGCGTGTTTCGGGTGAGAAACCTTTAGAAAGTTTCAGTACAGAGCAACGAATGCCGTACTTTTGGACAACAATCATCTCACAACACGACCTAACCATCAGGATCATCATCTCTTATATTTTTTGTTGCAACCAATGATTATTTCAAACGATGTACTTATTCATATTATCTTTCCAGTTAGGCGTCACAGACAAGGCTTACGGTTGCCGAACCTCAATCATAATTTTAGTCCTGCTTCAAAATAGGAATGAGAAATTACGTTGGGTATTTCTACTTATTATTACAGCTAGAGTACAATTTCAGCTGGTGGGTAGGTAACTTATTTCTTATAGTAGGTATCCTAAATAGTGCTCATATTTTAACTTATGTACTCATATTTTCATACTCATAGGTAGGTACAAGATTTTAATAATATGTCATCCGTATTTTATAATTCAACATTCACTGCAGCCTGTGAATTTAACGGTGGATGGAATTTTTTTATAATATGTTCCCGTCAGATGAAAAACTGTTATTTTCAGTAATTTTACCACATTCGTTGCATCCATCACATTCATGGAATTTGATCTCTGATTTCTTTTACTCAAAACGTGCCCGTCCTTGAGGTGTCGGTCCCATATTTTCATAGTTATTTTTACAAATATTTCAAAAATCTTATATGCAATAGTTTTACCCCAATTTTCTTCACACTAAATTATGACGTCTTCTCTGCCTACGCCGTCTTCTCACAGAAACGATAGTGTCAGAACTTTTCTTTAGTTTTGAACGATACTCATGTTCTACCGTTACTTTGAATTCAAACCATCACTAATCTCTAATATGGTTTATACAAATAATGCTTTCTGGTATTTCTTATAGTACCTATACTTATATTTGCACGTAGTCATTTTATGTTCCTGCATATTGCAATACCGAATAGTAATATAATGGGACAGAATATAAAACCAGATGGGGACATCCCAGGTTATCCAGTTTATCTTGATTTATGAATAATGCCGGACTATGAAATGAATTTTATATTACTCACACAGACACGTAGGTAATGATAATATTATGTGCGCCTGCATTATTCTCATTTTAAATGTAACATGACATTAGTTACCTACATTCCGTCCATGTGGAAAAATAATATGCATTTAGTTTTTCTATACATTCTATTTATGTTATACATAGAAAATTGCACGGGTATAATAACTTTTAAAAGAACACGCTTATGTTCAATGTGCTCTAAAAAGAATAAAATAATTTGAAAAAAAAGCGTGGGGCTTCTTATGGGGAAGAATGGTATTATAAAGGAAGCATATATTTGACGTTATTTTGCAGAAGAATGAGCAATTAAGGGAATATAGGAAGCCCCACGCTTTTTTTTCAAATTATTTTATTCTTTTTAGAGCACATTGGACATAAGCGTGTTCTTTTAAAAGTTTTTTTATTTTTTTTTTATTTTATCCTTTTTAGTTTTAGGCATTCATTACAGTCACATTAGTCCTGAACATGGCTCAAGCAAGAGAGCCGAATGCTCGACAACATTGTCAAAATACACACAGAACACTAGGGAAAAACGAAGAAAAGATATAATATGTATATTTTACAATGTACTCGTAGGTACTTTTAATTCGCCAATTCCCTCGTACAGTATAGTTGGCTATTTAGCTTTAATTGCTTAGATGATATTGTATTTCGGGTTGACTGTAAGATATTGCGTTAGCAATAAGTCCGCCTTTTGGCACACAATATTGTCTTATTCTTTTGTAATCATTGTAATCATTTTGGCCAATAAAGATTTATTTCCCTCGTTGTTTCCTGATGGCTTGTGCTGCATAGAATATGACTTGAGATCTGAATTTATTTTCCAAAGCCCTTTCATACGATACCAAACATGGCGCTATGCGGTGACTGGATCCTCTCGACCCCTCGGTTTCTCCCGATTGATCGAGTTGGACAAAATATGACTAACGATCTGGATTTATTTCCCGACGCCCTTTCATACGATACCAAACACGGCGCTATGTGGTGACTGGATCCTCTCGACCTCTCGGTGTCTCCCGATTGGTCGAGCTGGACAAAATATGACTCACGATCTGGATTTCTTTTCCAACGCCCTTTCATAGGATACCAAACACGGTACTATGCGGTGACTGGATCCTCTCGATCCCTCAGTGTCTCCCGATTGGTCGAGCTGGACAAAATATGACTTACGATCTGGATTTCTTTTCAAACGCCCTTTCATACAATACCACACATGACCTCTCAGGACCCTCGGATCCCCTGAAACGCCTTTCAACTTTTTTGTCTCTGGAGAAGGATGGTCCAATTTTTTATGAAATGTAGTGTAAGCCAGTTTACGTACGGTTGCAAAGTTTCGGGTCTCTAAGTAGTCAGGAAGTTATTAAAATTTGCATCGATCCATATAGACGTACCAAAGTCCGTGCCAAATATAATAAAAGCGTGTAAAAAGACCGAGAGGCAGATCGCCGATGTGATGGAGCGATCAAACCAGAGTAGCAATCAATATACCACTCTATAGATGAGGCCACATATTTTAACGTTATTCTTCTTTGAGAGACATTGATGGAAAGAAGAAATATAATGTACCTATAACTACATATAAATATACTCTTAACAATCGGAAACAATAATAGGTATAACAATAAATAATTTGTACACCTTACAACTACATAACTAACATACAACTACAATGAAAACTTACTCAAATAATTAATTTTTAGTTTTATTTTAATAATGCCATAAAACTATAAAAGTAAGACGTTCTTCTTAATTTTATGATTTCCATTGCATTCGACCCTGATTCGGTCTTATTCAAGCCTGTTTTGCTCGCCAAATGAATATTGCATCAAGAATTTGCATCTTGAAATATTAAATAAAACTTAGGTACTGATAATGTGCTGCAGAAGCTGAATCAAGTGATTTAAATTAAATATAGTGCAACGTAGAATGGAAAGTCTCAACATCAGGAATATTTCAAGTATGAAATGAATTTATCTCCTACGAATCTCTTTCACCCCGACCTGACATAAAAGCATTTCTTTTGCTACGCCAGTAGAAGTATGCAGCAATCAAGATTTCGATTTCAAGATTTCATATTTCGTCTTTCAAAATGACAAAATGAATCGGCTGACCATACGGTTCATTTTAGACCGACATAAACAGGACACCCCATTTTTATTTCGAGCACTTCTTCACATTAGTATCTCACGTTGTCCCATATTTTGGGAGAGACAGGATGAAGTAGCATTATTTTTTTCTTTATTTGAAAATTGCTGATCAGTTGTCAAAAAAAACGTTCTGCGGCGACATCCACTGCATACGCATCATGCAACATTACATTTTCCACTAATTCAGATAGTTTCACGTTTCATTATTTTGTTCTACATGGAATTGAACTGTCAAAGTCATTATTTGCGATAGAAAGAGGTATATTTGGGAAGCGTCGATATGATTTCGAAAATATTATATCACTTAGGATAAATTATAAGAGTTTTAGGAAATACACAATGCGGCCCCAAAAAATTGACAAATTATTGTTAAAATTATTGACGATCTTCGAATAATTGTTTATAACATAACCGTCTACACACTCGACGGGTTGCCTGCTGTTCTATTTCAATGAGTGAAGGAGCCTTTGGTAGATTTAAACATGTCCCATTTTTACGCTAAACCGTTGTAGACATCCTGCAAAATAAACCTCGTTTTGCAATAATAATTCAGTGGAATAGAATACCTTTCGGTTGCTTGTAAATTTTTGCAGAATATCAAAAATTGTTCCGTAATTCTGTGCAGATTTGTGTATTGTGTTTTTCATTCTCTCTTAGTGCCCCATGGGAATATCGTTGATCAGTTTCATTCTGCGATTCAACAGAAAAATTATCATTTTTAGAACAGAAACTTAATATTATGCATTTTGAATTTTCATAAAAAACCAAAACTGAACTCTGACTAGTGAAGGCAATATTTTTTTCTTTTTGAAGTGGTTGAAGTGACATAATGTTTTTCTACATTTAAGATTCTTAATATTACGTTTCTACTTATTCATGTTTAAAATTCAAAGGTTAAGCTTACTTCTATAAAAAATCTACAATGTTGCTATGCCTAATAATTGAGATTCCATTGATGATTGTCGGATGGAGGGTTGACAGTTCACCACCAATTTGTTTTCTGTCTACGGGCTCAGGCTTAGTAAAAAACTCTCAATATCGGTTGATACTCAGAGAGGTGAATGGAGAAAAAGTGCAACTAGGTATACGGTAAAAATAAATTACGATACATTGGAACGAGAGCCAAACTGAACTGCATACATTATGTTTTACTAAAGTTCATACTAATTGAATGCAAGCGGTTTCTCCCCTACACAGTTTGTATGACTTCAAGAGCAGCGTACGCGATGGTACTGTGTGTGATGGTGATTATTAGTCTAGACTCAAGATCAACTCAGTAGGTACAACTAAGTATATATTACTATTCCCAATGCATCGCAAATGAATAAAAAAACCTTTATATTCCAACGTACAATACATTCCAAGATGTTGCATGATAATATTACCTACGCTTCGTGTGATGCACCTAACATTGCACAATATATACCTAATAATATCATGTCAAGAATTGTCTGTAGGAAATACTTCAGCTTTTCAGTCTATCGTACTGAAATTTCAATACAGCCGTGTTGAGGATTTCACTGAAAATCTCTCATCACAGGTTGTCCAATTTTGGATAAGTGTATCATCATCATAAATTAGGTATTATAAAGTTAAAATATTACAAAAATTGTTGAATTTCTTCGCACTTTTACGTTACAATAAACTTCGCTGTTCAAAGAGAAGCTTCGCACATTTTGTACCATAATCTCTTGTTTGTTGATCACATATATTTGGTAACTGGTTTCTATCTAAATTATACCAAAGTTACCAGAATCAGTTCCCAAATATCCCATTGGATGAGGTACTTGTAATTATGAATATCGAATACGACCTCCAAGTCCTAAACTGAAGATCACAGGCGAAATCCAACGGATTTGTACTGTTATACTCGTAGGCATGTTATTAGAAACATCTGTATGTTTCTACAAGCAGCGCTGTCGCTTGTATCGCCTGCGGTTATTGAGGTCTTAATTTACTAGTCCACCCTAGTATTTGGAATTAATTGTGTAAGTATCGAATCATTTATTGATTATTGTGTTTGGCGACAGTCTCTTAACCCTTCTAGGCCCTTTGAGGCTAAAGAAACTTTATTAATTTTTACTCAAAACGACCTCCTTAGCGATAATACCTATGGTCCATGTTTAATATTTAGTTGTCTATTAGCAAAACGTTGAACTTTTATTTATATATTCTAAAGACGTTATAATTTTTATAAAAGAAAGTAAGATAAATCAGAAAATTCTATCTCGCATCACACGTAGAGGAATTCTGGGAGCCATGCATGGAGTAGATAACATATTATACATAGTATGATGTGCCAAATAGCGACGTTAGATTCTACATGAAATGTGATATGCATCTTATTTGATTCCATCGTATAAAATATTTTATATGATGGTACATTATGCTTGAATAAATTTAAAATATACTTGAGTACATATGTGCTGAAGGAAATTCCATTTCAATACTGAGTGCTGCATAATATTCCGACGCAGTTTTATAAATCCGATTCGTCCCTGCTTGACATGTTTTAATGTATTTGACTTATTTTAATGTGTCAAAGATCTTTCAAATCGTGTTGGGCACGTTTTGAGTCTTCTCAACGGTACCGCATGTACGACGTAAGTATTGTAAAATACTCCAAACTCTCAAGTTTTATTTTGAGTTAATATTATCCTATTTCGTGTGAGTAGAATCCAACAACAAGTAAGTACATAGATATATAAGAACATTAAAAACATTTCTAAAATATTTGATAAAGTGCATATTAAATGGAGAGAAAATTATTATATATTGTAGATTATCGATATTAAAAAATGAATTGAAATGCTGTACACGATTATTTCACTCAGGAAGCGATACGAATAATAATTCCCTACAGTAGGTACTCTACTTACCAACTCTGTAATAATCACCAGAAGTAAAAAAGACCATGAACGGTGCATAGTAATTAAGCAGAAAAGGTCGAGTTACTGCAAGATCAAGACATCGTGCCCAAGGGATGATAATTAGTACTTAATTCTTGACGATTATGATTGGAATCTAATAATTTCATTCTAAAGTCGTTAATGATTACACGATGAAATAACTTCATCGATAAATCTAATTTGAATTGTTTAGAAAATGACATAATATGTGGATATAATGCTTTTGGGTTACAAACGTACTTACAAAAATACTAATGTATTTTTTTTGAAAATAAAATGAAGTGCTAAAATGCCTCTACATGGAGTAGATAGCTAAAATAAAAGTTACTGGGTACCAACACATACCCCGAAAACTATTTATACTGGGATTATGAAATGTGAAAACCTACGCCGTCAAATTAATGAGCTTTGTCCCGCGGGGCACAAGTAATCACTTCTGCATTACTAACTTTGAATTAGTGTTTTCTGTTTGTCGTTGATTGCAACAGTATGTTTCAAATACCTGCAAATTCGTACCGCCATGCGGATGTTTAATGCAGGTAGATTGTGAAATTTTGATAATATGTACGATTATATTACGATTTTGTTCCTCTCCAAAGCACGAGCTCTGCTCAATTTTGGAGAGTAGTTTTTTTTTGTGTTATATTGAGTTGTAGTTTCATTTGTTTTTCTTTACACTTTATAATTCTATACCCAATAAAAAATTTGAATTTGAATATATAAAAAGCATCGAGATGCAGTTCAAAATTTCAAACATTCGCCCTCCAGGGAAAATATTGCAATGTCTTTAAAACTCTTTCTTTTCTTCGACGTAGCTCTTTTGTAATTAAAGATGACAGAATTTTATAGCTAAGCATTATGAATAATTTATTACGCTGTCATTTCATTCCGCGTAAGAGAACAGCGTACCTAATTATTTCAAAGAAACTCGGTCTTGTGACGAGAATGAAGGTGAATCAAGTAATAAGTTAAGAAAGATGAATGATGGAATAAAGTCAATTTCCAATCAAACTTCCAAGATGGTTCAGAGCGCTATGAAGGATGGTATCCCCAAAATATTCGACACATTAATAATTTATACAGGAATAGAAGTTTCTTCATTTTCATTTTGGTGGCTTTAAAAATGTCTAATTTCGTCGATGGCAATAAGCCGAAAGTCAGAAGAGAATAATGGGCTGAACGAATGACGACAGAGGCCGGAAAGAGACTAAAATAATTAAGTAGAAATGATCGTAAGATATTATAAGGAAGGAATTTGCAAAAATAGAAAACGTCGAAGAATATTTGGTTAGATTATGATTTCTTCAAATGTGGTAATTGGCTTTATTTTTCCATTTATTTTCTGCCTTAAACGGATAATGCGAAACACAAAGAAAGAAATCTTATTCTGATTATATAATATATTGTTATTTTATGGCAAGACACCCACAAATCTGAGCTTTCTTATAAAATGTCTATGAAAGACTTTGAAGCCAAGCTTTTCATTCAGGTCTATTCAAAGTGTAAGCACCTATTACTTTTATTGGATACTTTCATCCTAGCTACATAGAGGTCGATATTGAGAATAGAGAAGGAATGTCTTGAATAGAAACATCAATGAAAATGATACGAAGAATAACTACATACGAGTACCTACAAGTAGCAGTTTTAGCAATTCTGCGCAGCAGGTGATGATATTTTACTGATATTAATTGTTTACGTCTGTTCTATTTCATGCATTTCCGTTTCCCCAATCTCCTTTCTTCATTTATTCCTGTAATTGGTCCTTGCAGTTGTTAGGTTAGGTTTATGTATTACTTGATTTTTATTAACTTAGTGATAAGTCTTACTTGTAGTTATTTTTTATGTTTAGTGATAATAATTGACCCTACATTTAATTTGCTCTGTGTACACAGTAGTAGGGCATTAATTTGATTTTTATATTGTATTAGTTTATTTTTATCTAAATTCATGTTCAGTGTCTGTCCGTGTGCTTTGTGAAATAAATATATAAATACTGTTTCATGCAATTTATTACTTGCATTGGAGAAATTTGAATGCGAGCTCTTATTTATTATGTACTTATTCATCACATAACGCTAACAATATCTTTACTCCTACTATACCTACTTATTTGTAAAATGCATTTGAATAATCTTTGGTAAGAATAATTTCATACTTGATACTGCACGGTTCTTCCGTTTGGTGATTTCGGAATATAGCTAGGCCTACCTAACGTATCACAATTTCTTCCTGTATTTCACTTCGATTATTCTTTTACGAGCATTTTTTTTTCGGCATTCCACCCATAAAGAACGAGTGATCTCTTATGAGCATGAGATCTTTTACGAGCATTCTACATTATAAAGTGAATAAAATTACTCTTATTATGACTTTCTTTAGAAGATTACATACGTTTATCCCATGTATCCATCACTAGTTTTATTTATGAATTTTCTGTAGATATTTGTAAAGGCTTAGGTACAAGGAATGATTTTATTTTTTAATATTTCGATGTTTTAATATAAAACTCTTATTCAGAAAATTGTATTGTAGGGTTTTCCACAGTAGGTAATGAGACTTTGTATTTAGAATACTTAGTGCCCACACTACTGATATTTTGCGTAGCGCAAGGAAAACATTGAAGATAATAGGATATTTGTAGAATCTTTACTGAGGAGGCCAGTGGGAAATTTTCATCTAATGTCTTCTTGAACATTTAGATCTAACTAACTTTGTCCTTCCAGCATTTTTCATAGGACACTTTTCAAACCCATGGAGGTTACCAGGGAACGGTTTTGTACAATGCCTTTTGGCTCTTTCCACTACTACGTTGTTAACCTACTTAATGTTATAAATATAGAAATTATGTGCTTTCAATGACAGACAGTCTTGCTGTGAGGATCCTGTGGGTTAAAAACAGTGTGTGTATCAAATTAGGGAAGTTCAAAATTGCCTCTCAAATTAGGGAGGTTTCTCGATTTGCATTAATTTATACAAATGTCCGATCTTACATCAGAGCCCGAATGCATCGTCCACTTCAGTATTGTTCATATACGCAATACATATCCAATTAATTTATTTTTAAAAATCAATAATCTATTGTTTATTGGTAGGTATTGGTATGCACATTATGGGATCTGAACACCTTTTTGTACCTGGATGCAGTAGCGTAGCGGGGGGGCGGCACTTTTTATGGGGTGGCATTTTTTGGGGAAAATTACAAAAATCCATTAAATCACATTTGTTTCATTAAAAACTGGAAAAAAATTCGCCTGCGGCGCTATTTCCCTTTTTTTGTACTAAATCAATATCTATATCGCCTGCGCTGCGGCGCTATTTTGTCTCTTTTTAGGCCATATCAATATCAAAATGTTAGTTATCCCACTCCAGCCTAGAAGTTCTTTATAATTCCTGTAAATTTTCGGGAATTTTGGATTTATAAGCCTAAATAAGGGGGGCGGCGGATTTGATTTCCGCCCCTGGCGGCAGAAACCCACGTTACGCCACTGCCTGGATGAGCATAGAAAATAAGACTAGTCAATTTATAGCCTGTAGGTAAAGGATAAGCCTTGATTAATGCAGAGAGAAATAGTTATTAATTATTTTATCCGATACATAATAGGTACAAATAGGTAATGATAATATATGCTTCAATTTCCTAATTCCTGCAGCCATTAACCATTAGCAACACAAGGTACATAACTATGCAATATTAATTATATTGTACAAGGTATTGTAAGTGTTCCTAAACACCGTTCACATGGAAACAAATGCTGTCATGCATTTCGTATATAAATAATGTAGTTATACGCAGATTACTGAGTCACTAACTCACTCATTCACTCACTCTGTAGACGCTCTGTAGTTCGTAATTGATTTATGATTCTGTTAAATTTAAAACTTTTGCGCGTCAAACTTTTGCGGTTTGCGTTTATACAGGCGTGAAGTTTTGACGCATAAAGTTATGAACCAACTCGTAAACATTTCTAATTCAATTGTAATATATAAATACATTAGGTAAATTTTTATACATGTGTAGTTATAGTAGTATGTGACTTTAGTATAAAATATGATGTACCCAATAGTAATATTTTTTGGAGGCTATAAATAAAAAAATAATACCCAGTCAAATATTAATTGAGTTCAATGGGGCGTTTATTGCCGTCTGCAATGTTTACCAACCAACCATAATTCCACAGGGAAACTGTTATATTCACATCTCTCAACGAGCGCTTTAGGCGTCTTACTACCAACTAGTAATCAATAATCATGCAATAATGATCAGCAATGTAGCGAAGCAAACAAATCACGACCCCCAGAATAACAAGGTTCCTACATCAACCAACATGAAACTGAGATAATGAGCCTCAATGTTTCAAATCATTATTATTTTGTTACAATTCATTATTTCAGATTGAACAACCAACCAGAATCAACAAAGAACTTTAACAGCTGTTCGATCCGCCAAAATATTTTTTGGCCAGTATCTTTATATATGCTACAAAGTAACCAGCGAAGGTGTGTGTACAAAGACAATATTCTCTTTGCGCTTTCTGTGAAGTGTACAAATATGTATTTGGGTTTATTCATTTAAATTTTAGATTCATTAAAAAAAATATATGAACACCAAGCTGATTATTATATATTGGACATAGGATCATTAAGGTGACATTTGTATTATCTGCCTTTGTATTTATTAAATTATCTTCTTATCTATAATTAATTTGATACTTACTAACATGAAATTGCATGATTATTGAGGTTTACTCGACATAAATAAAAAAAAAATGTTTTGTTATTTAAGTATTTGCTAAAAAGCTTTCGCGTACAGGTTGAAAAATAATGTTTCCTCATCCTGAAAATACACAAGATTTTCCGTCGTGTGGACAAAGCTTTAGCCTGATGGATGAATTCAGGTAATTCTCATGTTACTGGCAACATTAATATTAGTCAATGTCAGTATAAACCAGCTAGAGGATATATTACTATTCCTCTTGGCCAGAGCGCTCTCAGTTTATAGTTGTATAATAATATAAATGTCCATTATTTTGAAGTGGAGGAAAAATAAGGAACCATCAATCACCTGAATTATACGATATAAATTATCTGAACAAGATAATCGATCTCATATTATCCAATGAGGAACTGAAATGAACTTCGAGAAACTGTTGATACTTACTATACGGCATACATGATGAAGTAAACTTTATTTCATAGATGAAAATAGCAAAAATAATCTCATCGACAAATAATCAATTTACGGGAGAGTAAACAGAAAACTAAAAACGTTTTTGAGAAATTTAGTTCTCATATGAATGAAAATATTTATTCTCAAAGAATAGATTACAAAAATTGAGAATTTTCTCAACGAAGGCGGCAGATATCAACATTCACATAATAACTTATGCGAACTCCCTTGGGGAGGGGAGCAGGATGGATGTTCCGACGTTTACGAGTCGGCTTTGGCTGGCTTAAGTGATCAGCCCAGGGCAACGTTCACCCATTCCACTACATCCTGCTCCCCAAGGGAGTTCGCATAAGTTATTATGTGAATGTTGATATCTGCCGCCTTAGTTGAGAAAATTCTCAATTTATGCCATCTGCGAGATGCAGACAAGAAAAACCAGTAATACCTAAATGATTTAGGTATCTCCCTCTCAGATTACAAAAATAATTACAAAATTAAAAGAAAAATAACAAATGGATAAGATACATAAATAAGCGAACATAAATAAGCACTTATAACTTATAAGATAAGGTCTACCAAGCCCTTCGATAAAGTAAGGAATTAGGATAAATATAAGTGGCGTATATAGGTGGGGGGGGGGGAGCCCGCCCCCCCCGAAATGTTGAACAATTATTTAAAAAACATTATTTTAAAAAACATGAAAGTTACTCAAGTTCATTACTTATTCAAAAAAAAATTCACGACCTTTTTCACTTACATTCACGAAAATTTTTTGCCTGCGTCGCTTTTATAATTTTTATACTTTACGTCTATCTTCAAATGTTTGTTTCCTCTACCCCCCAGAGTCAAATATTAAATCGCCCCTCCCCCGAAATGAAATTCTATATACGCCACTGATAAATATTGTATTATTTTAATAATTATTTAATAATATTTAAAAGCACTTATTGAACCTCAAAAACAACGATCGTAGTGAATTAATTTATGTAGTTACTTTTTAACATGAAACTTTTTTACGCTTGACATAACGAACGATATAGACGTGATGTTGGCTATATGATAAATAAAAATTCAGGAATAATTATGTACGTACTACATTCTGCGAATATAGGTGTCATTATTCTGTTATTTTTATCTCAACCTACCTCCATGAATGATTGTTTTTAGGCAACAATAATATCTCCGGTATGGTCTAGTGGCTAGGATACCTGGCTCTCACCCAGGAGGCTCGGGTTCGATTCCCGGTACCGGAATGACGTTCTTTTTGTGATTTAATGTTGATGTTGCAAAATAGTGACGCCCGCGCCAGTCGCACTGCTGGTGTAGTGGTATCATGCAAGATTCCCATTCTTGTGACCCGGGTTCGATTCCCGGGCAGTGCAGTCTGTTTTTTTCATTGCCTGTGCGTACATAATACATTTTTTAAATATTTTTATTGGGAGAATGGACTCTGTACCATATGCTCGAATTTTTACGAAATTCTATCTCACACAGCTATTTATGTACTGATATATCTTATCTGTCTTAGCCCTTATCTACCGAGCTAACAACGTATCTAAATTCTACATACAGTTATTTACTTGTAGGTACATATGTATGAATACAAATTTGATATGAAATTAGTTTGAAACTATTAGCAGAAGACGGGCTGTTCCTATAATATCTCTAGACATATACCTACGTACTATTAGAGAAATGAGTTGTTGTACATATTTCCATAATTTTTCACTCGAATACACACGTCTACACGATTGTAAATTAAAATATCCATTTGAATTTTGCGGCAAATAAAATGTTTTGTCATCTGTTTCCTGTTGAACGCAAGACATTTCACCTCTATGAAAATATCACGTATAAAATGCCTTCTGTTCTTCGTCAAGGTTCAGCTATAATTCTTCTTTATGATCACTATTTCCAGTGACAGGAGAATATTTTTTTTGACGTTTTATAAAAAATGCGTATTGCGATTGAATGATATCTGTATAGGACTTTCATTAAGTTTTTGTACGTTATCATTTGTCTGTATGTGCGGACCAATATTTGGATAATATTTAGCGGAAAAAATAAAAACTACCTTTTTTAACACCCACAGCTAGATGGACACCTAGAGTTTTAAATTGGAGACAGGGCAAATAACAGAAGTGTCGGAAGGCCACAAAAAAGTTGGGTCGATGATTTAACTTCGTAGCGGGTAAACAATGGGTCAGAAGAGTTAATGAAAGAGAAGAATGGAAAAGTTTGGAAGATACCTATATCCAGCAGTGGAGAGAGCAGGGCTAAGGGAGAAGAAGATACCCATAGCATAGACCGGTTTTTCCATCTTTAGGACATTGTTTTATTGTTCTCTATCGTCCGTAGGCCCATTCGGGCACCTGGACTCGTCAATTTTTACAATATCATTTCATTTATATGTACATATGATACCTATACCGTAATAGTATGTGAAATAAATTGTTTAAATTGCAGGATAACTTACGAGAAATTACACAATCGATCTGCAGACTCAAGGGTGAATATATTGTCCTGATAAAATGAACTGATCACCAATAAACTGTTTTACGAACTTATCGTTATTATCGAGAGGAAGTGAATTGCCATTCAATCCCAAATTGGTGATAATCTGCAACAAACTAATGATTATATTGCATTAGCACCTGATTCGGTGTGTTGTTGCAGAAATTTGCCAAGTACCCAACTCTGCCGATATGCAACCTAGTATTTCTTAGCATGTTTCATGTTATTAATTTGTCATAATGAGTGCTATTATATTTTATATTCTTTTTTGTTTTGCATTTGTGGAATGAAGATGTCTTCATTTTGATTAATTGTGAACCCCGATACATGTCATAACCTAGTGTGGTTGGCAATTATATACTTAACTGTATAGACAGATGTATTGATGTATGTATTATTTATGTGATCACAACAAATTTAATAAATAAAAATAAATAAATATGGGCTAAGAGGTATGGTCATTGTACATAGGCGCCAGGCGGTGAAATACGTTTGGCGATATATCCTGAATTTACTTAATATTTCTCCCCACATTGTGACAATATTGTTAACGTTATGTTAGTTGCAATTTCAATACAGGCATTGTTCTCAACATACGGAGCATTCTATATATAATCGTTAGCAGCGGCGGCTCGTGAAATTATTTTAGGGAGCGCATACTACTCGCAGCCGAGTAGAAAGCCTTATATATACTTTTTAATGAATCTGGGTTTATCGAAATAAACCCAATTACACGCTTGAAAAGCGTAAGCTTGAAAAGCTTTTGTCGTGAAGTGGAGTAGGTCGGCATCGGGAATCGAACCCGCGCTTACTGGATTAACAGTCGAACGCGTTACCAACCAGGCTACCGACCACCTCAAAAAGATATTAATGTGTGTAGGTAGGTATATATAGTAAGCTATATGTGCAAGAGTGTGTTTAGGTATAGAGATTTTTGTCCTCTCTATCTACCCCGCAAAGGATGCGACGTAAAGGGATAAATAGAAATAGATTTATCTACCTATTGATCTGACTTCGACGTCAACTGCAGACTAACAGTAATAAATTCCACAAAAATATTCGGCACTATTCCACTATCGCGGCCCCACCCGACCACGGAGGTGGCAGAAAAAGTCATACTTATAGTAGTCGTGTTTATTAAAAAAAATGTAGTAAACATATAATAAACCTTTGACAAAATATGAATAAAACCCACTAGGTATGTAGATACATTCATAGACAAGATAAGGATTTTCCAACACTTCTTACTCAGCTGCGAGTGGGGCCGCAGTACTCTAAGAGTAACCAAGTTTCGACTCACACTGTACGAAAACCATATTATAAATAATAGTTGTCGAATTACGGTTCGATCTAATAAATCGATTGCTCATTTGCTATACGAGTATACATATTATGCTATGAAAATAATGTTAAAGTATTGAGAAAATGTATCTTTATTTATTTAATCTTTCAGTAACCTATGCTATAAAACCATTTACCTGTCCAAATTTCGTTCGATTGCACTTCAATTATTCTTAATATTATCGATATTAGTGTATTTATTCAACCTAAAATAGTGACTGAGTTTAACTTGTAAACAATGAAAATACGCGCCAAATGTGTTGTGCTGTGTTCGACACAATACAATACTAATCGGTTCTAACATTGTACTTGCGTTAATTAACGTTAAAAACTTCCTACAAATAAATCATTTTATGACCTGTGCGTCGCGAATCACGCATGTTTTAAATTATATCGATGACTCGCGCACTGCCGCCTCCGTCTCTTTCTAGCGCGTTAATTTCTCTATCAAAGATACACTCTCTCCCTCATTTCACCGTTCGCGAAGGATTTGAGATTTTAGTACAAATATCGATATTTTTTTGTGCATTTGAAATTCTGCACGCGGCCTTCAATACACATGCGTGAGATTTACTCCACCTACACCGCACACATACACTATCACACTAGAGTAGTTTCACAGTAGTATGAGTAGGTACTTGTACGTACTCGTACGTGCGATATTATAAAGATGAATGTATAAGGTACGATTTTTTTTTTTTAACGTTTTCCATTTAATATTGATTTATTTATAGGCATATTCTTATGTTTAGTGTGGCAGCGCAGTGCGCCTTTGCCTTTATCAGCGGCCGCGCGTGATCGTTAGTATTATATTATGAGCGCGTATTGTGTAATGTACGCGATAACTTGATTTTATTTTGGCGACTACGATGAAGAAACAATTAGTCCAATTCTGTAATTTTTCGAACTAAAATATTAATGTACTAATGTGGTGACATAGATACGAGTTAATTACCTCATGAGTAGTAAGCATTTTTAGGAACCTAATTAAA
Organism: Ceraclea dissimilis; assembly: GCA_963576895.1. Taxonomy (NCBI): domain Eukaryota; kingdom Metazoa; phylum Arthropoda; class Insecta; order Trichoptera; family Leptoceridae; genus Ceraclea; species Ceraclea dissimilis. The sequence goes on from OY756369.1 coordinate 7,380,073, forward strand.
GGTAGTATCCTCGGAGTAAGCATTTCATTCACAGTTGAATTGGAAAACTCATAGTCAGCAACCTAGATAGAAATCATTCACTTGTTTCCTCACAATACTAATTAGGAAAATATAATGATATATAAACGCTTGTAAGATCCATTCTCATTCAGTTTTACAGATTAATAAATACACTGAACACAGAACCTTCTTCTTCGTATATCACCCTCTATAGGAAACACCATTCCTATACTAAATTAATTTACCTATGACATACCTAATTGAAAAACGAATATATTACATTAGTTATTTCTACGCACTAAATAATTTACAAAATTGAACCTATAGGTACAGTTTCTTTTTACGCACTTTTATCCTTCGCTTGGCGTTCCTGTTGTTTTCTCCGAATCTTACAATCGAATTTTCATTCTCTGGCTAGAATTGTGAATTGTTTTCCGATTATACTTATAAATTAAAATCAGATTTGTGCCACATCGGATCAGTCTTCTTCAAAGACAAAAAAGTTGTAAAGCGTGTGGAGGCATTTAATAATTGAATGGTGTCATGTGTGGCATCATATGAAAGGGCGCTGGAAAATAAATTTACATCGATGTTCAGATTTTGCCCAGCCCGAGCTATTTGGAGACGAGCGATCGAGAAGATGCAGTCAGCTCATATCACCGTGGGTGTCTCATGAATATGCTCTCCGAGTAGAACTCTTATATTATATTATAACAATTTTTTTGGAATTCATTTGTTTCAGACACTATCGTTAATCAATGTCCTTAATAACTTCTATTTGTCGGATAATTATTATATGAGTCTATCGATTGATTCTCTGTAGGTAGAAATTTTCTAGGGTGATTGACGGTGGTTAATTTCCTGGCAGTCAGCTGTCAGCGGTCATCCGGTCATCCCCATTATGCGAGTAACATGTAGGTTACCAAGCTATTCAGCTAATCAAATAAAATCAACCGTATTGAGTTTACCAATGGCTAATTTATCAACCTTACAATTTTATTTACTAATAATTATTTCTAAACATAAAACTATTAAATCATAAAAAAAGACAGTATTCTGCGATATTTGCAAGTACGAGTAGGTAGTTTACTTTTATAGTTTCTTTGTGTGATTTTTTTTTATTTCCTTTATTATTTTATAAAAAAAAATCCTGGCCCAAGACGATACGACACAATGATTTCATTGATTCATTAGGGCAAGCGCGTACCTGTGGCAAAATACTTATTTTTGGCATTGTTTGTATTTCGTTATTTTCTGAAATGACATTTCTCAACTTGTATGGTGAGTACGTAATAAATTATTTTGGACACCGGAATTTGTAACAGGTGGCGCTTATCGTCTCACTAAAAAGTTTGCTATGATTACTTTCCCTAATTTTGGTAATTTGTGTGTTAGAGCTTTATTCCTTTCGATGGCTTAAATTTTAGTTTTTTAAACTCAATTTCGAATTCTGTTTGTCATACAACGAAGCCAAAATGAATAAACCAACGGGTATTTTACGAATACATGTGGTGAAACAAAAACTAATTAAAAAATATAGGACTTTTTTATTGGGTAAAAATAATTACTTATACAAAAATATTTCTACATACAAATTATTCCACATTCATATCGTACGCATACGCATAATAAACAATAGAATTTTCAATTTACTTGCGTATTCATATTTTATTTGTATATCACAATGTATAAACTCATACCTACAGGATAAGAGGTACTTATATAATATATAATATAGTCAGTCCGTATCTGTCCATTCTCGTACTACTTGCCTACTTAGTACTTATCTACATATATTTAAATCCATCCGTTTCCTTCAAGACTGACTGACCAGGGTAAGTGTCTTTTTAAAACTTTATCTATAAAGATGTAAAGTTTTTTTTATAAATGTGCAAAGTGTAACAAACCCAAATATATAGGTATTTTTCAGCACAAATGACACAAAAATAAGTAGTAAAGCGTAGAATACTACATCACCAACACCTAGGGGGGATCCATACAACCATATGCATATATGTAACAAGTATTCAATTGCTGATGTATTTCGCAGAATAGCGATATTTATATTTCGCTTTTTCCATTATTACATATGTACACCGATATATTAAGTGTAACTGACTAAGGAATAATTATATGAATCTATCGTATTGTCGTATAATATGCTTTATGAATGAGACTAATCTTTCTGGGAAGAGACTTGATGTAAAAATATGAGATTCTTTCCATGTACAATATGAACATTTATTATGCCTACAATTATTTATAAATGAAATTGTGATTGAAAACAGATTTATCTCATTTAAAAAATTATCTATACTTTATCAATAGTTATTTAAAATAATGATGTTGTATTGTGAGTTGATACAATCCTTCATCCAAATTCAATTATTATTTGTATGAATGTAAAACAATACACAGTTGATGAACATATTGTTTAAATCCATTTTTAATTAACACAGTATTTATATTAATATGGGACCTATTATAAAATAACGTACTGTATTTTCTACTTGTGCAAATTCAATAATAATTATAATTTAAACAATGCACTTTAATAATAATTTGGTTGACATAATCCCAGGCAACAAGGTCACGTCAATATGACGTGAATTGAAGGTCGCCAATTTTCAAATGACGTGATTGCGCATAATCGACGTCATATTTGACGTCATTTTTTTACCTGTGTCGACATTGGTCAAATCTCGACGTCATATTTAACGTCATTTTTAGACGAGTGTCGACATCGGTCAAACCTCGACGTCATATATGACGTCATTTTTAGACGTGTCTCGACATTGGTCAAACACAACGTCATATTAAACGTCATTTTTAGACGAGTGTCGACATCGGTCAAACCTCGACGTCATATATGAAGTCATTTTTTGACGAGTGTCGACATCGGTCAAACC